>JADBJO010001532.1:356625-401625 GCA_016801955.1 Conus betulinus | reverse complement strand
CTGGAAGATCTCTGCTGTTATCACTACCTTTGGAAACGATTAACTGCCATTCTGATACTCTGTAATATACCGACAGTTATTACTTACATATATATTTTCACGACCACGAGTTTTGGCAGAAAGCTTCAGATGTATATGATGTCAGTAATTTGAAATCACATTCAACGTCCCACTCTCTTTTAACTGATGAAACAGAAGGAGCACACACCACGCCATGGGGACCAGAAACAACAACGGTGCTTTCAGGAGAAAGTACGACCACTCCAATTACAACAACGACAGGATCAACCTCAACCTCTGCTAGTACCACAACAGCCTGTACGTTGGACAGACTAGGCCATACATTCTAATAATTTGGTAGAATATTCCTATATTTCAACATACCCAGTTTTATGTATGGCAGAATTTAAAGTTCACAATGGTAAAAATAACCTGATTGTGATGTGTCTTCGATGCTTGTAAAATTATGTTGCACATTTAATCCAGTACCTGGCTATAAGTCCCGTGTACATTACGGTGTTAGGACAAGTTCTCACTTGATTTGAGTCAAAGGGCACCTAGACATGAAAAATCACGGAGGTGATCGAGCACCACCCTGGTACATTTTGCGTAATGACCGATTCAAATATGGCCGCCACCCGCCTAACTATTGTGTTTTTGACAATATATACACTTGTAATACCTCTAATCCAACTGATTTTGATGTGCTGAGTTCATTTCTGGTATTATTTTTGTCCATTTGGGTCATATTGACCTTCAAATGCCATGGTCAAGGTAATTTTCTTATACCGATGACCTTATCCATAACCTATGAGGATTTGTAGCAATAATCACAGATGTAGTACATCTAAATTTAATTAATTCTAATATGTGGGAGTCAGGTTTAAATAGTTTGGCTCTGAAAATAAAACTGGCCTTTATATTGCTAAATATTGCCAAAAATTTGAGATTGGCCATAAAATTCTAAGAAACCGTGATATGAGACAGCTGGTCAACTCCCATTACGGAGAGTCTGTCACATTCTCTCCAAACAGTAGGGTAAATGAATCTGACATTTTCTTTTCGTCTGACATCAATGCTGCTGAACTAGCTGTCAAGCTCAAGAACCAGGACATAATGAGAGAGGCTGGCACCAAGTTGAGAGAAGCGCTCGTGACGTTGATTTTTGTCTTCAGGACAGCTTCTGTGACAACACTGACTTGAAGGCGCCATGGGAGAAAACAATGATGATGCCAGAGCCTCTCCTCGGCTTCTTTGCTGCTCTATTCAAGGTCCCAAAGCACAAGCTGTTCCGGAGCAGTGCAACAGAGCTAGACAAGCTCATCCGACGAGCCAGTAGAACAGCTTCCACAGCAACAACAGCCCACACTGGAACAACAGGAAAACTGGGTGAGAGATCACAGAAGTACACAGCTGCACTGTCTGTTCCAAATTCTCTTGTACAACCTTCACAGTGGGATGAAGTGTACTCCACTGCATATGATGCTTGGCCATGCCCTCTACGCTAGAGATGGCAGCATTCAACAGGATTGGCGCCAGTGCTGGCTACCAGACCATCTCATCTGCCCGCAGTCTCCTGGCTAGTTACGCTGTGAAATGCTCAGAAGACGGAGAGACACCCATACCCAGTACATACAACAGGGATGATTACGCTATGGGAGGCATGGACAACTCAGACTATGCAGACAAGTCATCACTCTCCGGAACGAGAGTTCACACTATGCAGCTTTGGTGCTGTTCCAATATGCCACAGTGAGCAAGCCCCTCCAGAAGCCTTCAGTATCAAGTACAGAACCAGCCCTACCGCTACACATGCCATTGCATCCTGAAAACAAGGAAATGACGCTACTCGACATGCAGACTGCCCGAAATGTAGCAAACAAGAGGGAATTCTTGATCAGTTTGATCCGTCTGGGTGACTCGGAACGAGACCCTCCTCAAATCTGGGCCGCCGTGCACACACATGTCTCTTCTGTAGTAGTGCCAATGATGCGTGTTGGCTTCCTTCCTGTCCTACCAAGACCCATTACCGAGCGTGCTACAGTCAGACACTGTCTCACAAACTTTCAAAGTTGTCGCAGACAGCTGAACCAAGCATCAGTGGCAGTTTGGTGCGATGAAGGCGTGTTTGCTGTGGCCGCAGATGTTTACCTGCATGAGACAGCACAGTTCAAGAATCTGCTCCTCTGCTTGGGACCCTTCCACTGGACTTGCATTCTGCTCAGGTGCCAGGGCAAACTGCTTCGAGGTTCTGGCCTAGACGACGCACTGGTTGAATGTGGCGTGTTTGGACGTGGCGTGATCGAGTCGGCCTTGAATGGCAGCCATTTTGTCCGAGCTCTCACTGGAATGCTGATTGTGGAGGACCTGATCCGGTCGCTCCAGTGGCAGATGTTCTGGCAACACAAAGACAAAACTGTATATCCAGAGCTAGAGCAGGTGCAGGCTCTGCAAACGTCACTTGCTGCAAACACGCGTTGTCCAGAGGAGTTCCAGACCCTGAGTGAACAAGTTAAGAAGTTGCATCAGGACTTTGTGGAGTTTGAGAAGGAGTGCGAGGCCAAGCCTGACCTCTGCCAATTCTTTGGTGTTTGGCTGCGGATGGTCTCCGACAGAGAAGGAAAAACTGGGATCTATATGTGGCTACTGTCGAGGACTCTGTGCCAATCTTTGCAGAATTGGACTGCATCAATTGCCTGCGTTATGGCTCGTGGTATCTTGAGCAAATCAAGGTGCTGGAGTTCACACATCCTGAGCTCTATCGGCGTTTCTGTATGGGCATGTGGGTTGTTCAGAATCGTCCAGGCTGGTTCTGTGCTGTCGGAGGCGACATGAAGGTTGAGCAAACCATCCAGCGAATGTCCAAGGGTCCTGGAGGTTACTATGTAGTGGGACCTACACAAAATGCCGGTTCTGTGGCAGAATTTGAACTCTTGTTCCACGAGATTGGGTGTATAACCAAGCTTGACAAGTTGTGGGCATCTGAGAAGAACAAAACAGAATCTTCAGCTGCTGGTTCGACATATGATGAGCAATCGAGTTGAAGGAAACCCTGTCATCATCACCAGCTCTGTCGTCTCTGATGATGGGGTGCTTCCAGCCAAAGCAGCTGGCGGTGAAGAAATCCCGGATCTGCACAGCTGGATTGAAGAGGCAGACGCCAGACTGGTGGAACATGTGGAGTGGGCCGTTCGTGTCAAACAGTGCAAGAGAGTCATAGTAGTTTCCAACGACGCGGACACTTTCGCACTACCGCTTCACTACACCCCTCAGTTCCAAGCGCTGGGGTTGAAGGAAATCTGGCAGCAGTTTGGCACAGGTGAGAAGAGGCGGATGCTTCCACTGCACAAAGCAGTTTCTAGGCACACATACTGACTGGAGATGACTGTATGACTAAGGTAGGGACAAAGCACGCTGCTATGGCCATTGACCCTGTGCAGCATCTGACAAACTTCGGAGAGACAGACAGCTTGTCAGAGCAAGATGAAGCTCTGGTGGAAATGTACCTTGTACATGTCTGGGCGGGTGTCAGATCAACAACTACTGAAACGTTCAGTCAGCTCAGAGTGGAGAACTACGGCAGTGCTACAGCTGGAATTGACTCTCTCCCATCCACAAGCAGTGTCATCAGAGGCCACATCCACAGAGGAGCCTTTCTGGTGCACAAAGCATGCCATCTGCTTGGGGCGGCCAGTCAACAACGTGAGGACTACCTAGAACCACTAGAACGTGGGTGGGAGCAACATTTTGGCACCCTGTTGCCATCTAAATGCGTGAAGCCCTTGCCACCCACTTTGCTCACAATGTGCAAGTGCGCAGGCAAGTGTGACACTCGACGGTGTGGGTGCTGTTCTGCAGGAGTTTGCTGCGTCACATTCTGCCATGGAAAAGCAGACAATTCTCCATGTTCCAATCAGTGATGGAAAGAGACAAATGCAGTTACATTGAGCATGTTGTTGCATACTTGAGAACTTTTTCTGTGTTTCTGTTGGATGTGTCATTGACCACACAATACTGAAAAAAGTGAAAAAGCAGCGAAGACAGTTTTAGTTGAAAAGGTAAAAATGACGTTCACTTGTGAATTCAAGATTAGAATGACTTATATCTTTTATAGTGAATCATACAGTGAAAATGCATGTCAGAATTAGTAGAATAATGTGTAGGAGCCCTATTGTTACTGCTAGATTATCGCCAGGTTACGGTCAAGACCGGTATAAGAAAATTACCTTGACTATGGCATTTGAAGGTCAAGATGACCCCAAATAGACAAAATAATACCAGAAATGAACTCAGCACACAAAATCAGTCGGATTAGAAGTGTTACAAGTGTATATATTGTCAAAAACACAAAAGTTAGGACTTTCACAGCGGTGGGTGGCGGCCATATTTGAATCGGCCATTACGCAAAATGTACCAGGGTGGTGCTCGATCACCTCTGTGATTTTTCATGTCTAGTGCCCCCTTGACTCAAATCAAGTGAGAAATTTTCCTAACACCATAATGTGCACGGGACTTATAGCCAGGTACAGGACTAATTGGTTCTTCGTGACAAATACGAGATTCAAATGGACATCTGGTGTGAACGTTTTCTTCATGGATAATTTTTCGTCAGATGGGATGTATCAAGGCATGTGTGGTCGTGGGCATAAAAATGGGACTGACACAGCACTTTGATTATTCAGTTTTGTATTACATATACTTACATATATGCACTGCATCGATGATGCATAGGTAACTGAAAACGATTAATCAAATTCTTTAAAAAAATGCTAAGATATATGTCAAAGTTTAACTCATAGAACAGAAGCAGTAAAGAGAAAACTTCCTTCCAGCAGCAACGAAAGGGCCCCACAGCACAACGCGATCGAGTGGACAAGGGTCTACAACAGAACCCTCAGGAATCAGTACGATCACTTCAGGTGTAGCCTCAACAGCAGGATCAACAACGCCATCCTCTGCTTTTACCACAGAGACATGTAAGTTCTGTAAACTGAACTACACATTCCAAGAACTGTAAGCGCATTTTGTTCAGATCGAACAGCTTACACCAACGTTTCTGAAAAACTCGGATTCTATCATCTTTCATTATCATGGGGACCAGTGTGTGCTTGTTAGTCCGCTTCCATGCACGCAAAAAGATGGGAATATACATGGGAATTTCACACAGTTCTTTTCTTCCTTCGGTAAGTGTACAGAATGCACAATGAACATATGAATCCATTAAAACTGTGGGTGGCTGGTGTATTATGTAATGCCAATTTGATCACGAGATCCATTATATCCCAGGGAACCATCCGAGAAACATCGAAACGGTACTTTCATGCCTTGTAATGAGCTTTTTTCACAAAGGGAGACAGCACAGACTGGGTCGGTTTGGAAGATAAGTGTACAAGGTACTGATGCAGCTAGACAAGTTTTATCGCCTCACTCGGGATGGGTTTGAAACCAACACAAATTCACGATGCCTCTTGGCAACCAAAACATTTGGATCCACAGGAACTAAGCAGGCCCATTCCATGGTGACAGAAGAACCAGTTAAGAACATTCAAAAGTGATACGAGGATTAAAGCAGAGGAAAACGAAGATAGGCAGATGGCACAGACTGTTGACAGTTATATGTCCTGCGTGGCCCTCTTGAAATGGTGCCTGAGGTTCACGCTGATCCCAAAGCTCCTTTCCCTCTGCTGATGAACGATGTCAGCACTAGTGCGGCAGAATCGACAGCATCAACAGACACAAAGGAATGGCTGGGCATCCCATCTGGTCTCACTGACCTCACGCGTCACTGACTGACCGAAGATGGACAGTTTTGTGATGCCGTGGACGTGGCCAAGAAAAGCCTCAAGATCCGGGGAATATCAGGACACACAAACCAACAGGCATGGACTAGAGTCAACATAAACACAGTGATGGTCAACGGCAAAAGGGCAAGCAAAGATATACATTTAACAAGAAAATGAAAAAGAGGACACCCCGCTCTCCCCCCCCCCCCAAAAAACAAGTAAACAAATAAATGAATAAAATTTTTAAAATGCAAGAAGCAGTCCAGCAAGGCCGACGGGTAACGGACAGCTCTCAGTAAAGCGTATTCTAAAGAATTCTTCAGCGGAATGAAGTGTGGTTTATGGACTTCCTCAGAATTAGCTTCGTCTTAAGATATGTACACAACCTGCCGTAATACACAAACCTGATAAAGTCGTGGAAATCGGAAAGCCCTGCGTGTCCTCTCTGCTAAGGAAAACGACCGGGAGAACACATCCTGAGCGTGTGCAAAGCAACGCTAACCCAAGGACTGTGCACATGGAGGGACAGCGAAGTGCTTGATTAAGAAGATCGCATAAATGATTAGCACTGCCAGAGGAAACAAACCCGTCACTGGAAGCCCCGGCAGCAATGTTCTACACGGTAGGAGGCAGCAAATCATGGTCTGGACCAGCTGGGACGTCTTGTGCGTGGAAACGGTATTCCCTGGATGAGCGGATGTCTAGGGGTACACAGTAGACCTTCCAGTTGGAAAGTGAAGAAAGAAAAACATCAGCAAGAGCGCCGTGAGACTAGATATGGCACTGTACTTTTTTTTGTTGTTGTTAAAGCCAGTACTCCTCACTGAAGTCACTGTGCCCTAAGAAGGCAGAATGGAGGAAGCACACATCTACAAGACTAGAAAGTGTGGCAGTCCACCCAAAAGCTTGTGGAAGTCTGACTTCTACGCCAAACGCCTCGCCACAGAGGTTAGAGCGAGGAGGGGAGGGAGTTAGATTCTGAATTTCTGGTACGATGTCAACCGCATCCCTAAAGTCACATGTGGCTGAAAAAGAGTCCTAGTCGAATCTGGTGGAGGGGAAACAAAACGGAACTTGACCAGGCTTGAATTTACCAGCTTACAACAAGCACCTGATAGCAAAATTATGGAGACAACCATCACCAGTCGTCCTGGCCTTGAGATGCCAGACTGTAAAGGAAGTGTAACGTCAAATCCCGCCGCTGCCAAAGAAAAGGGATCTGTAAAAGGGCATCCAAGACCAAAGATGCATCCCCCCCCCCCCCCTGGAGAGTGTAATGAGTTCAGGGCAGAAGCAATGTTTTGTGGATAGCATCTTCTTCTAAATCCTCTACATCTTTAGAGACTCCAATGATATCTGCACAAGATTTGGATATCATTTACTGCTGTCTGTGGTATCTTTAGAGACAGTTCAGTGGTTAATGCCTTTTCATCGTCAGATGATATTAGACACTTTAAAAACAACACCCCCCCCAAAAAAAAAAAAAAAAAAAAAACCTCCACACTCAACTTATCCATGTAAGTACTTTTAAACTCACATCTGATTTATGCATATTTGCATAAGTAAAATACCTAGTGGTACCCAATTTTTTATATTTATAAAAATTTGCAACCTGTGATTGCGAAGTGCCATCTACAATATCTTTAAATATTGTAAACTGTCGTCCGTGATATCTTTGAAGATTCCAGATGTAATCTGCAGTGTCTTTGGAGACTGCTAGATGTGCAGTCTCTGGAGACAGTCGACTGTTATTTGTGAAGTAGATGTACAATCTCTGGAGACAGTCGACTGTTATTTGTGAAATATTTGAAGTCCATGGTCACCTGTAGTATTCTTCGATACTGTCAGCTGTCATTTGTAATTAATGTGGAGATAATCAATCATCTGTGATGCCTCTGACAACCTTCAGATGTAAGCTGTCGTGTCTGTGAAGACTGTCAACTGTAAGCTGTCATGTCTGTGAAGACTGTCAACTGTAAGCTGTCATGTCTGTGAAGACTGTCAACTGTAAGCTGTCATGTCTGTGAAAACTGTCACTGTAAGCTGTCATGTCTGTGAAGACTGTCAACTGTAAGCTGTCATGTCTGTGAAGACTGTCAACTGTAGCTGTCATGTCTGTGAAGACTGTCAAGTGCTATTTGTCTGTTATACGTTTAAACACTAACGACTGCCATCTTCGATATTTTTGAAAAATAATCATCTGTCATTAATGACATTTTTGGATCTTATGAACTTACATGTATATGTTTTTTGGATCTTATAAACGTATGTCTTCTGAATTTTGAAGATCATCAACTGTCATTTGATGCATCTTTATAAACAGTCAGCAGTATTCTGAGATATTTTCAAACTATTAGCTGTCATTCGTGGCATCTTTCAAGACCATCAGCTAACATCTCATATTTAGCTGAGTCACAAACTGTCGTTTGTAAGAACTTTTATCAATGAAGTGATTTTTTTATCTCCCTCATACTTTGTAAGTAATCCGCCTTAACAACTCAGACGTTTATGACATATTCAGCATCCGATGTTGTTTTATCTTATGATATTTGCAATTTTGAGATTTATTTAGTATTCGATTCTTTTAAGTTATGGAACATGTTCGTTGATTCAAACCCCTTTTGCCAGCAACAACAACGGGACCACACACCACAACAGCATCAGGAGGACCAGGAACTACACTGACACAGTCGGGAGAGAGTACGACCACCCCAGGTGTAACGTCAACAACTACAGGGTCAACCACGACAGCCTTTGCTATCACCACAACACCGTGTACGTTTGATATGACTAGACTGTAGATTCTCCTATTTAGGCCTCGTGCATATAAAGAGATTACATGGCGTTTTGAAGTCCTCGGTCAGAACACAAACACCTCCTAAGATCTGCTCGGTGGAGAGCGATCTAGTGTCCTGGATAACGCATCGTCCGGGAAGCGACAGAATCGTTGGATTTAAATGTCTCTGAGCAGTGGAAGGAGGAGAAAAGAAGGCCAGGTGGGGTGGTGGTACGTACGTTGGGGAGTGGTGTGAGCGTTTGGTGTGGCATACATTTTGTGTGTTACTGTTCTGGTGTAGCGTGATGTGTGTCTTTGTTGATCTACCGGACTTAGAGCAGTCATTTGATAAAGCGTTTGGTGTGGCATGCATTTTGTTTGTTACTGTTCTGGTGTCGTGCGATGTATGTCTTTGTTGATCTACCGGACTTAGAGCAGTTATTTGATAAAGCGTTGCCTACGGAGCTGACAGTCGAGAGTTCAGTTAGGGTCGGATGTTTTTTTGGTCTTGAAACCCCTCCCTTGTAGCAAAATGGCAAAAAGTAACCCAAAACGAAACGCACGGTGTTGAACGGTTGAGTGGGTAGTGTGCATCTTACATATTTTCGTTGCTTCGAAATGAAACGCATGTTTTAGATAAAACTTTGTTGAATATTTTCAGTTCAATCTTAATTGGTAAAAACAATACTTTTTGTTTTTAAAGTCCGGCAGTAGAGTTGAGCATATACCGATGCATTCTTTATATTATATTTTTGAAAACATATTAAACCAAACTCACAAAAAAATGACAAATTGTATTTTATACTACAACAAAACTGAAAAAAAATATTTAGTTAAAAGTTTTGAATCGTATTCAATTGACATCTATCAATATTTTCAATTTTTTTTCTCTTGCAGCCAAACTTTGCGCTGACGAAGATCTGAGGTATGTGGACGATTTCCTCGTCAGAGAGAGGAACGTGACAGAGAGAGTGGCAGACACCCACACGTTCATGGCGGAGGGGTCGGTGAAGGTGGAGTACTTGCTGCCCGGCAGACCGCTCTTTGTGCCCCGCTCCCTCATCGTGCAGTTGACCAGTGTGGAAGACTTCAGAGTCCGATACGTGCTGAGGGATGGGGAGACTGTGTACAAGGTGTGTGTCGCCTGACTGCTTGTTGTTAGATCGATTACAGTTACGTAACGCTCTGAGAAACGGATTGCAGTTTAAAGGGTGAAAAACATGTATATGTTGAGTACAGACGAGTATGCAGAGAGACATGCGTACGAGTACATACGTACATTTAAACGAACGTAGGTATGCGCGCGCGCGCACACACATACACACACACACACACACACACACACACACACACACACACACACACACACACACACACACACACACACACGCACATACTTACGCACGGACGCAAGCACACACACATACATGCACACACACATGCACACACGCACGAACACACACACACACACACACACACACACACACACACACACACACACACGCGCGCGCGCGCGCGCGCGCACAGACACAAACAGGCAGACAGACAGACACACACACACACACACACACACACACACACACACACACACTCACACACACACACACACACGCACACACACAATACACACACACGCGCGCGCGCGCGCGCACGCATACACACATATACACATGCACGCACGCACACACACACTCACACAGGCACGCACGCACGCACGCATGCACGCACGCACGCATGCACGCACGCACGCACGCACACACACACATACACACCGCGCGCACGCACGCACGCGCGCACACACACACACACACACACATATACACACTACACTAAACCGCCGCTTGTGTGTACACACTCTCACACAAAAGACAACAGGGATGATAGTTAGGAAACAAGGAATTGCCCGTTAACAAATTCGAACTTCTTTTGTTAACTTCTCTACCTTTGCAGTTTTTATTTCCACTGATTATCACCAGACAACTCTGGAATAATGGGGAAATGGTTTGCAGTCTTACCCAGTTCCACAGGGGGGGCAGACTTGAAGTGCCCGTGGACCCAGAGCCTGTGGACAAACTGGTGCTGATCGCCACACCTGTTGCCAACACGACAGGAAACCTGACAGTGGAAGAGCTGATTGTCTGCGAGCTGGGTAAGTATTGGTGCCTACACGTCTACCTGAAGAAGAGGGTGATTTTATTCTGTAAGCACCCCTCCTCATGTTCCCCTTCTTTCCTATCTTCTATTTCGCTCGTTTTCTGGGTTTGTGTTCGTATCATTTGCTTGTCAACTTCCCAGTATCGTCTTTCGTGAAGAATGACACAGAATGATCATATCATAAATCCGAGGCAGTTACTTCATGGAACAAAAACCACCACCAACCATTTTTTTATGTTTACAAAGATTTTGTACGTGATTTACAGCAATTAGTTGTCATGTACGATATATTTTGAAGCCGGTAGCTGTCATGTTTGGTATTCTTGGATGCAACAAACTATATATTGTTTTGTTGACTTTCGACTCACAGTTCTGTTTCATATTTTAAGAAATCATCAGTTGACAGGATCGTGTTTAAGCTATTTACTGTTGTGTACAATGTTGTTCACGCACACGCACAAGCACACGCACATGCACACGCACAAGCACACCACACCACACCACACCACACCACACCACACCACACCACACCACACCACACCACACCACACACACCACACACACCACACCACATGCAAACGCAACGCAACGCAACGGAACGCAACGCAACGCAACACAAACACAACATTAACGATATTTTTGGATCTTATTAACTTATATCTATATGATCTTTTTAAACGTATATTTACTGAATTTTGAAGACCACCATAAACTGTCTTTTGATGCATCTTTATAAACAGTCAGCGGTCTTCTGAGACATGTTTAAACTAACAGCTGTCATTTGTGGCATCTTTCAAGACCATCAGCCGACATTTCATATTTATTGAGTCACAAACTGTCGTTTGTAAGAACTTTTATCAATGAAGTGTGATTTTTTTTGTATTTCCCTCATACTTTGTAAGTAATCCGCCTCAACAAATCAGACGTCTATGACATATTCAGCATCTGATTTTGTTTCATCTTATGATATTTGCAGTTTTGAGATTTATTTAGCATTCGATTCTTTTAAGTCATGGAATAGATCTGTTGATTCGAAACCTCTTTTGCCAGCAACAACAACGGGACCACACACCACAACAGCATCAGGAGGACCAGGAACTACACTGACACAGTCGGGAGAGAGTACGACCACCCCAGGTGTAACATCAAACAACTACAGGGTCAACCACTACAACCTTTGCTACTACCACAACAACACCATGTACGTTTGATATGACTAGACTGTAAATCCTCGTGACTACGGATGATTATTAGGTTTATGATTGGTCTAGATTTAAGTATTTGTTCCTGCCAAGCCTAAATGTCATGGTTCATTTTAAGAAGTCCAGTTGTATGTGAAAGTAGGTGGAAACTGATATCACACTCTTGTCTCTTGACAAAAACATAGATTTGAAGTGAACACTCGTACAAAAAAAATGTGAGTGCTTTCTCCGTTGATAATTGCTGTTCAGTGGTATGCGTCTATACATATGTAGTGGTACATATAAATGTAAGATCACACGATACTTTCTCTTCAGTTTTCCACCGCGGATACTCAGATGCTTGCTGTGTGTCAGAAGAAAGCCAAAGGCTGAAAACATTCAGTTTACCGTTTCAGTAGATATTCAAAGACGTTTTCACTTCTTCAAATTAATCAATGGAATCACAAAGCATGTTTCTTTCCAGCATCGACGACAGAATCGCACATCACCAACCCATCAAGAAGACCAGGAATTACAACTGTGCCTCTTGAAGTCACTACGACTGCTCCAGGGTGTAGAAACAACAACAACAGTGGCAACTACAACAGCTTCAGTTGAAACAACAACATGTAAGTTGGTAAACTTAAGTGCTCATTCTTTCAATTCTATCAAGTTTATAATATGTACAGATCAAAATACTAGTAAGATACATGTTTATGCCTGATGTCCCATTTTCGTAGTGATCAGATTGTGAAGCCTGAACGTGAAAGAGATAAGAAACCTGACTGGCCTAATGAGTGTGTCTGCCAACTGGGCGGCCGGGGAAAGAGTCACATTTTAGTCTGACCTCAGTGAAAAAAGCTTTCAGTGTTGCAGTATTTCGTAATTATTACTTCATTCATTTCCTTCAATGCATAAACGTTGGCGCACAAAGAATTTGAATATATACTGAGGACCTCTCCTCACTGAGGACAAACAATCAGGTTTCGAAATACCGGTATCTGACCAGGAGTTATATGTTAGTGAGCTTTCTCCCATTGGAGATTGTCTCCCCCTTTGGAGACTATAAGCTTGCTGAAGGTTCATTTTGAGAGAAGCATTTATTATTCCGCATTCACCCACTCAAGCACATACTGTTAGTTAGGCAGAGTTATCTACCACTGCAGATATGAAGGCTTATCACCCCTCTATTTCTACAATCTAAGACATAAGAGCAAGCTTTGTTTATAATTCAATATTTCTTGCAGTCATTGCAACACCAAGCTGCTCTGTAAATTGCTGGAATGGTGCTCAGTACTTATCCTGGAATTTAGTAGTTTATTATATATATATATATATATGTGTGTGTGTGTGTGTGTGTGTTTGTTGTGTGTGTGTGTGTGTGTGTGTGTGTGTGTGTGTGTGTGTGTGTGTACATGCACACACGCATCGATGATTTCAGATACAGTCTGTGAGATGTACGAATGTAACAACAGATGTCTGCAAACCTGGGATGCTTTCTGCCAGTCAGAGTGTGCCAATGAAGAATGTGGTGAGTCTACGATAACTTGCAGTATCGACTGAACAGACAAATTGACCGTTGCACAAGATGAATTTGTCTATGATAGTTTGCAGTATCGTCTGAACAGACAAATTAACCGTTGCACAAGATGAATTTGTCTCTACGATAGTTTGCAGTATCGACTGAACAGACAAACTGACCGTTGCACAAGATGAATTTGTCTACGATAGTGTGCAACATCGATTAAACAGACAAATCAACAATTATGCAAGATGAATCTTAAGAGCTGATTCAGTCAATTGTTTATGTATCAAACATTACTATTGATTTGATATAGAGAAAAGGCTGTTGCTGGCACGGTTGATGTGCACCACGCTTCTCAGTCTGTGTTAAGAATGTACTCCCAAACTTCGCTTCTTCTTCCTCTTCAGGTTAGGTACTTCCTAGCAGCACGTTCCATCCTGTAACTTGGCACATTGTCATGGGTCTGCGCATGTTGTCATGATTGTGACATGCTGTCTGGCTGGCTATTTGCAGTGCCGTGCCTGCTGCTTGATGGAGGACTGAACTTTTCCATACACGCACGCACGCACACATGCACGTACGCGTGCACGCACGCACACGCACAGACAGACAGACACACACACACACACACACTCACTCACACACGCACACACACTCAGAGAGAGAGAGAGAGAGAGAGAGAGAGAGAGAGAGAGAGAGAGAGAGAGAGAGAGAGAGAAATATAAGATGCATACAGGTTTCTTTCTTTTTTTCTGTTTACAGTAACCGAACCACCACCACCGTCAGCACCATAGCGACAACGCCATCTCAGAGTACGTAGTGCAAACTCCTAGATGGTGAACGTCGTCATATTACCGAAAAAAAAGTTTTGATTGTATATTTGTTTTCAGCTTGAGATCAACAATCTGTCATTTTCCATACTGGTTTCTCGACGAACATACAAAATTTCGTTAGTTTTGTGTCATTTCTTGAAAACATTGTACGAAAAAGAACCCAGCAGCTCAATCAGACTATCAACGAATACAAATGAAAGAACAATCAAGGCGATCAAGTATCCCACTACTCAAAAGCTAGCAAGGAGACAAATATTCAGCCAACTATCAATACAAAACTAACAGAAATGCATACACCAAACCACTGATATACCTTGTCTTCATTTTATGTTGACCAAGTACACAAAATACTGAGGGGAACCGGAATGATTGGTGTGGGAATAAAGCCATTGACAGGAAGGGGGTGGAGAGGAAGGGAGAGGGCATTGATGGTTAAACAAAAAATGACATTGTATCAAACTCTTATCACATGTTGAGAACAACAGATGATTAACGGTTTTTCCTCTGTTATGGAATGAGTATGTAGTTCTGCCTATTTGTGCCCCAGTGTCGTCTTAGGTAGTTTTAATCATCGGACGGACCCGATTTATCATAGCAGCAGTTATTGTATAAGACGTCTTAATTGTGTTGCATTGCATTGCATTGCATTGTATAGCATTGTGTTGCACTGTGTTGTGTTACATTGTATTGTAGTGTATTCTATTCATTTCTCATATTTTCTTTTTGCCTCTATCATTATTGAAGTGGGGTATCCAATACACATATTGCCAGACAAAATTCTGAACTGATGCTTGCTTCATTTCAGCTTCACTACCACTACAGAGACATACACAAGTGAGTTGCTGTTCGTGTTCAGAATTTAACTTTATTTTATAAACGTAGAAATTATGTTCTATATGTATTCGATGTCAAACGTAGAAATTAAGAAGAAAGGCACATTAAGTTTAAAAAAAACAGTTGAAGGAAATACAGAAAGACGAATAGATGCACAGACGTGGCATACTACAGAAGTGCTTTATCATATATTCGTGAAATTAATGGAAAAAATTGTGAAAGACACAGACAATCAAAACGATTTGAACAATGGAAATGAGTGACAAAATACATAGAAACGTTTTGAAATCTGTTTTTTTCTGTTAAGTTTTTTTTTTTTCGTCTGAGATTTTCAAACACTTGCACTTGGTGCTAGGAAATATAGGTGACAGTGTTATTTTCAAAATAGCATGTTTGTACAAATCGTAGAACGTAAGAAGATGTGTTCACTTATGTCTGTTGACTTAAAGGGACTGTTTGCTTTTGAATACCAATGAAAGACGTGAACTATTTCTTCTTTTGACAATTAATTTTCATGTTATCAGATCCTTGCACGGATTCATATTTCATTGTATATGGTCAAAAAATGCTTATGTCATGTTTTAGTTTATTAATTCCAAATTATACACATCGTTAAACTACGAAAACAAATAGTCCCAACAAAATGATTTTGCTGAGCAGAAAAAAATGACAGGCTTCATTTTCAAAAACTCATCAGACAAGATCTCAACAGTTGCATACGTGATCCCCCTGCGTCGTCAGTTGCCTAGTCACTTCTCAGCACAGACCCGGATGAGGTGACGGATAATGTTTGGTGGCATGACTGTCTTCTCTTGAAGACAATCAGCAAATTCACGCCTTATTGTGGGGGTCTTAAACCTGTTTTGAATGCGTCTGTCCACAACATCTCACACGTTCAATGGAATTAAGATCTGGCGATCTCGATTTCGATGAGAGGATGTTAATATCAGCCAGAACTGTGTAGTGACACGTGCCACGTGTGGTCGAGCGCTGCCTTGCTGAAAAAGAGCCCTCGGATCTATTGTGAGAGCAAGAGGATGAAGCTGCAATAGTGATCCACATAGCGATGCGCCGGGACATTGCCATCCGCCACAAGAAGATCACTCCTACCAGTCAGACAAATGGCTCCCCATATCAACTGTCATGAGCAGGCACTTGATCAGAGGAGTTTGGTGCAAAGCGTTTATTTACTCTCCGATACTCAAGCCTTCGTCCTACACGGTGCAGCGGAAGAAATCGGAGCTTCTTGGAGGACCACATGTGTCGCATTATCTGTGTGTTCCAGAGAAAATGTTCAGCTACCCAAAGCATCTTTCCATGTCGGTGTTGTAGGATTAGTACGTAGTCGTCTACCATGCAAATTTTCTGCCAGATTCCGGATAGTTTGCTCTGAGACACATCGATGTCCAGGCAGATTCTGAACAGCAGACAGGAAGCAATCGCAAAGGGTCTAAACCCTGATATAAGTCTGTACTACAGTTGTGTCCCTTGATTTTTCTATCTGTGGTTTATTTTCCTGGAGCTATTCAGCTGAATATGTTCCAGAGTCAGCTAGCAGTGCTCTGCATCACATTTAAATAACTAGCAACTGGGTCTTGATTCTGACCGGGCTGAAGATCAACAATGGCGTTGGCACTTTGTTTCGGTGTTAGGCATGGCAATTTTCAGACGCTGATTCTGTAGTAAATTTGAGACTGATCGCAGTTTTGAAGCAGAACACAAGGGTGAGCATGACAGGTATTAAGGAGTAATGGCAGCCATCCAGCATGGCTTTTCTAGAAACCAATGCAAAGTCTGCAAAGGAGGGCAGCTCACGCGTGCAGCTGGCAATGTGTGATCCATTCAGTGAGGAGCTTTGGGAGGGTCACGATGGATCGTTCTGCTTTCTTACAGGCATCGAAAGTGGTAACTAATTTGCGTTTCATCACCGAAATTTATGCGTTTTTTTTTTGTAAACCTTGTGTATAAATCGAATCCAAAATGAAACAGTGGTTCGTATGTGATGTTTTTCACTTCAGAAATAAAAGTAGTGGTGAAATATAATTCTTTCCAATGACATTAGCATTAGCATTAACACACACTTCACACGACACCATTTGGAGACTAGAACTATAACGGTGCCTTCGGAAGAAAGGTCATCCACCTTGGATACAAATACAACAGCACAATCAAACATTACTAAGACCACAAAAACAAGTCAGTTTGGGGGAAAACCTGTAAAGTTGTTCAGGAGAAGCTGTGTAAAACACAACTAGAATTACGTACGGCACAGTTTTTTTTTTTTTTTAACAGACAATGGCACATTTCAGATCAACAGTTAAAAAACTGACATATTTTGAAGTATAAGGAAAAAGTCATTTCGGTTACTTGTGCCTGTTGCAAGCTGGAATCAAGCTGTCATTAATGAAAGGTAAAGAGTTCCTTTCTCAAGGATGGCATTTTTGCCAATTGGTTTGCTTCTGTGTATGCACATTTGAGTGTGAACCTTCAAATTTGTTCGAACCTGCTCACAACATTACGTATCAATTACACATCCTTTGAAATGACATTTGCCTTCTAAAAAATCTAACAACTTAGTTTAAGTTATGTTGTACTAATGATGAAACAGAAGTAAACAGAAACTTCTATTTCCAGCATCAACCAAAAGACTGCACACCACAACCCCATCAGGTGGATCAGGAACAACGACCCCACCTTCAGAAGACAACGCAACCACCACAATGGCGGGATCATCCAGTACGCCTTCAGCTGGCACAACACCGTGTAAGTCTGGGAAGCAAAGCTACGTATCCTATCCCTGCAATTCTTTACGTTGTAGAGGTCTTAAACATGATAAATATAAACATGGTTGAGTTTCAAATGTACCTTTGATTGTTTATTTTCAAAGCATTGTGTCTGTAACGTTCAAGTAAGTGAGGACAAATTGATTAGAGATATTTAGTTGGGGTTATCAACGGAAATTGTATACCTATATCAATGGAACATTAAGAGTTGTTCCTTCATTGATAAATTTTGCCTAAGATTCACTTGCATGAAACGTACAGGGGTCTAGAGATTTGCTTGAGTATCACAGGTTTATGTTATGTTTGCCGGGATTCACAAGTATGCACTTCACTGGAAGAGTCATTAAACCATGTTCGCTGATTGTATTGTATCAAAACTCTCTAATGCAAATTTACCGCACTGTCTTTTAAAATCATTTAGTTTTCATAGATAGTGTTTTTCATGTGCTTTATTTCCGCTGTAATTTGTGTGAAGGATTCCTCTAACCGTTTCTAAATTAGCTGAGGGGGGGGGGGGGGGGGGTCACCTTGTTTTAATGGAATAGGGGTTGAGGGGTGAACTTACTCAGCCCCGGTTGGGGAGGGGGAGGTATTTACTTCCACTTGATTCGCTTTCACAATCAGACATGATTCACACAGGGTTGAAACACCTTACAGTGGAACAGTGACTGTACACCCAAACAGTGGGATGAGTTCCCTCCAAGAAAACAGATCACAGCATGAAAAGGAACCGAACCAATGTAAATACTCTCCTGGTCTGACCGGCTCAGAAGGGGGGCCCCAGCTGGAGGTGAGCGTGTGGAGCTTAGCTCACAGACACATCCAGTGCCGGTGAGAATTGAGGGGCGTGTGGAGCTTAGCTCACAGACACATCCAGTGCCAGTGAGAACTGAGGGGCGTGTGGAGCTTATCTCACAGACACATCCAGTGCCAGTGTCAGTGAGAATTGAGGGGCGTGTGGAGCTTAGCTCACAGACACATCCAGTGCCGGTGAGAATTGAGGGGCGTGTGGAGCTTAGCTCACAGACATCCAGTGCCGGTGAGAATTGAGGGGCGTGTAGAGCTTAGCTCACAGACACATCCAGTGCCAGTGTCAGTGAGAATTGAGGGGTGTGTGGAGCTTAGCTCACAGACACATCCAGTGCCAGTGTCAGTGAGAACTGAGGGGCGTGTGGAGCTTATCTCACAGACACACATCCAGTGTCAGTGAGAACTGAGGGGCGTGTGCAGCTTAGCTCACAGACACATCCAGTGCCAGTGAGAACTGAGGGGCGTGTGGAGCTTATCTCACAGACACATCCAGTGTCAGTGAGAACTGAGGGGCGTGTGGAGCTTAGCTCACAGACACATCCAGTGCCAGTGAGAACTGAGGGGCGTGTGCAGCTTAGCTCACAGACACATCCAGTGCCAGTGAGAGAACTGAGGGGCGTGTGGAGCTTATCTCACAGACACATCCAGTGCCAGTGTCAGTGAGAACTGAGGGGTGTGGAGGAGCTTAGCTCACAGACACATCCAGTGTCAGTGAGAACTGAGGGGCGTGTGGAGCTTAGCTCACAGACACATCCAGTGTCAGTGAGAACTGAGGGGCGTGTGCAGCTTAGCTCACAGACACATCCAGTGTCAGTGAGAACTGAGGGGCGTGTGCAGCTTAGCTCACAGACACATCCAGTGCCAGTGAGAATTGAGGTGGAGCTTATCTCACAGACACATCCAGTGTCAGTGTCAGTGAGAACTGTAGGGCGTGTGGAGCTTAGCTCACAGACACATCCAGTGCCAGTGAGAACTGAGGGGCGTGTGGAGCTTATCTCACAGACACATCCAGTGCCAGTGTCAGTGAAAACTGAGGGGCGTGTGGAGCTTAGCTCACAGAGACATTCAGTGTCAGTGAGAACTGACGGGCGTGTGGAGTTTAGCTCACAGACACATCCAGTGTCAGTGTCAGTGAGAACTGAGGGGTGTGTGGAGTTTAGCTCACAGACACATCCAGTGTCAGTGAGAACTGAGGGGCGTGTGGAGCTTATCTCACAGACACATCCAGTGCCAGTGAGAACTGAGGGGCGTGTGCAGCTTAGCTCACAGACACATCCCAGTGCCAGTGAGAACTGAGGGGCGTGTGGAGCTTATCTCACAGACACATCCAGTGCCAGTGTCAGTGAGAACTGAGGGGTGTGTGGAGCTTAGCTCACAGACACATCCAGTGTCAGTGAGAACTGAGGGGCGTGTGGAGCTTAGCTCACAGACACATCCAGTGTCAGTGAGAACTGAGGGGCGTGTGCAGCTTAGCTCACAGACACATCCAGTGTCAGTGAGAACTGAGGGGCGTGTGCAGCTTAGCTCACAGACACATCCAGTGCCAGTGAGAATTGAGGTGGAGCTTATCTCACAGACACATCCAGTGTCAGTGTCAGTGAGAACTGTAGGGCGTGTGGAGCTTAGCTCACAGACACATCCAGTGCCAGTGAGAACTGAGGGGCGTGTGAAGCTTATCTCACAGACACATCCAGTGCCAGTGTCAGTGAAAACTGAGGGGCGTGTGGAGTTTAGCTCACAGACACATCCAGTGTCAGTGTCAGTGAGAACTGAGGGGCGTGTGGAGTTTAGCTCACAGACACATCCAGTGTCAGTGAGAACTGAGGGGCGTGTGCAGCTTAGCTCACAGACACATCCAGTGTCAGTGAGAACTGAGGGGCGTGTGCAGCTTAGCTCACAGACACATCCAGTGCCAGTGTCAGTGAGAACTGAGGGGCGTGTGGAGCTTATCTCACAGACACATCCAGTGCCAGTGTCAGTGAGAACTGAGGGGTGTGTGGAGCTTAGCTCACAGAGACATTCAGTGTCAGTGAGAACTGAGGGGCGTGTGGAGTTTAGCTCACAGACACATCCAGTGTCAGTGTCAGTGAGAACTGAGGGGCGTGTGGAGTTTAGCTCACAGACACATCCAGTGTCAGTGTCAGTGAGAACTGAGGGGCATGTGGAGCTTAGCTCACAGACACATCCAGTGTCAGTGTCAGTGAGAACTGTGTCAAAATGTACAATGCCTTGCAGTGATATCCTGTTTCCATCCCTAAAAGTAAGTAAGATAGTTTTGGGAGACAATTGAATTGTGTTATGTAATAGACTGAGATACTATAGACATACGTATTGTACTAGCAACACACACACACACACACACACACACACACACACACACACACACACACACACACACACACACACACGCTTATATATATATATATATATATATATATATATATATATATATATATATATATATATATATATATATGTATGTATGTATGCATGTATGTATATTACCTATTATATGAAACGCCATTTGAGTTTTATGCCATGAAAATGTTTGGTACGATAAATTTAGAGACATGTAACTCGAATAATTTATGAGGCAAATGTAATCAAGAGAGACAATTCTTTGCAGCAAGAACAACAGGACCGCACACAACAACAACACCATCAGGTGGACCAGGGACTACAACTCTATCTTCTGGAGAAAGTACCACAAACCAAGGTGTGACAACGACAATGGGAGGATCCACCACGACACCTTCTTCTAGCACTACTTGTAAGTTTTTGCACATTAAACTGTACATTACTTGACTGTAACTAAGTACGATGTGCAGACGTGTCCACATCTGTTGCCTGTGTACAAGTGTTAGAAAGATATTGCTCCTAGGAAATTATTCCTCTCAAGGTGAGGTAATTTACATGTTGTGGCGCCAAACGAATGCTCTAGTGACACCAGTTCGCGTAGATCAAATGGGTGGAAGATTATCTTTCTTGTTTGGTATTTTCTGTGTGTCTGTTCTCTGCATCACTGAGGGTTTCCTTTCCCAGGACATTAATAACACGATGTTATCCCAACATCCATTTTAACAGACGTAAGCAGTGGATTTGGATTAAAGACAGCTCAATAGTTCCTTGTGTCGCATACAATTTTGATGCACATATGATTGGATTTATCAATACTTGGCCTCATTCACCAGATACCAAGATACATTGAACTAAAATATACATTCTAGTTAGAATGAGGTTAGTAATATACGATCTTAAGCTGTACAAATATCTCAGATCGTTCTCAGGATACTGCTAATTTTTATGAAGTATAGAAACTAAATCAGCAGAGGGAAACTTTTTGTTCCAGCAACTACCCAAGGATCACACACCACCACACCACCAGGTAGACAAGGAAACTACAACAGAACTTTCAGGAGAAAGTACAACGAGCCCAGGTGTAATGACAACTATGACAGGATTAACCACTACACCTTCTGCTGGTACCACAGCTTGTACGTAGATACCATGTGTCCATGATATATCCGTACCTACATACGATTGTAATGCTTTTGTAAAAACAAAAACGGAGTGTGTGCATGCGTGTGTGCGTGCGTGCGTGCGTGCGTGCGTTAGTAGGTGTGTGAATGAGGATGAGCTTGTTGAAGTGTAAACATTAACCTTTTCGTTGCCAGCTTATTGGGAGGCGTAATATTCTGCCTACAAAAAAAGAAACATTAGTTTCACCTGTCTACATTTAACTTTTATCCCCTGGCCAAGATTCATCAGCAGACCCAGCGTGACCGTGATGGCGCATGTGTCATATCTAAACGAGATATTCCAGCTATAAATTATCGTATTCTGAGCATATGGGACACAAATTATAACCCACCTGTCGAAACTAATGAGATATACCATAAACAGCAGACCCAGCATGACCGTAACTATTGTATTCTCACGACATGGGAAAAATCACGATGCACCTATCCTATCTAAAAGCAACCATCTACCGAAAAATTATTATATTCTCACCACATGGACCAGAAATTGCAACTTACCGGTCATATCTTAAGAGATATAGCACCGACAATTCATCGTATTCTCACCCACGTGGGACAAAATTACAGTTCAACACATTGAACGTATATGCTTTTCTCGTTTTGAATGGCTACTCACAAGCAATGAATAAACGCATTTCCATATGAAATTCTGTTGGAATTCCTTATGTATGTATGGAATCATTCTTTTGAGCGTTTATATTTGATTGACATTGCTCTAAAATATCCAAGATCCGTATTACAATTTGTGGTCAAGTTCATTGAGATAATCAGACTGAAGTAGTGATAGTACACCTCTTACCAGCAGCATCATCGGTAGGATCAGGAGCTATAGTAACACATAAAAGCTCATCAATAGTGTTAAGTTATTTGTTTATCATTAAAACTAACATGTGTACATTAGCCTTATTCTTTGGAATATCATCTCACTTTTTTTTCCGCTGAAATCATTGATATTTAATGAAGAAAAAAATTTCTTTGCAGCAAGAACAACAGGTTCACACACAACAACATCATCAGGGGACCAGGAACTACAACTCTGCCTTTTGGAGAAAGTACAACAAGCCAAGGTGTGACTACAACAATGGCAGGATCCACCACAACATCTTCTTCTTCTGGTACAACATCATGTAGGTTTAACACATTAACTGTACGCTCCCTGACATTAAGCAGATAGTTTGTGCTGTACGTGCCCAAATCTAAGCATCAAATCTGGATCTAATGGCTAATTTTAAAATATTCTGGCTGCAGTCTGTAGGCGATTCATTCATAACTTTGTCAGAAACAAATTAGACTTTTGAAATGTACTGAACTGGGACTTTCTGTTCTACCATAGTTTCCCACGTAGTGGGTTCTCTTAGGATTCATTTTTCACTTTTGCGAATGGGATTAGCAATGTTTAATGGCATTTGATGGGTACTGACACGTATATATAATGAAATAAGTCTTGTTAAAAGAGATTATTGAATCCTCGATTTTCTATAGCATAACACAACACTTTTCTAATGCTATATGAATACTATTGAATCCTCGATTTTCTATAGCATAACACAACACTTTTCTAATGCTATATGAATACTAGTCACATACATCTTCAAGTTTAGATACAACAGACTTTCCTTACTTACAAAATTAAGCAGTGACTTTTTCTGTTGGCAATAACTACAGGACCACTCACCACAACAGCACGAGTGGACCAGGACCTGCAATGAGGTTAATGATACATAATCTAGAGTCGTTGAAATATTTCAGTTCGTTTTTAAGACACTGCTGATTCTTTGAAGCCAAGGAACTGAAGCGTCAGAGGGAAGCTTTTTGTTCCAGCATCTACCCAAGGATCACACACCACAACGCCTTCAGGTGGACCAGGAACTACGACGGAACCTTCAGGAGAAAGCACAACGAGCCCAGGTGTAATGACAACGATGACAGGATTAACCACAACACCTTTTGCTGGTACCACAGCTTGTACGTTGTGCAAATAAACTGCACGTTTCTATGAAACATCCACGGTTACATGAAGTTGTATTACTACCAAATGGCAGTGCACCTATGACATTAAAAAGATATATATCGCCATGATCTTCCAGTATATCTCCCAACATGGGAAAAAATCACAACGCACTGGTCATATCTTCAAGAGACACACCGCCAGTAAATTGGTGTATTCTCACCACTTAGTAGAAAATATCAATACACAAGTCATGTTTAAAACAGACATAATATACAATCTCCATTCTTACACTTCGGACAAAAAGGCAGTGCAACCGTCATATCCAAAAGAGACGTACAACCAGTAAATTATTGTAATCTCACCACATGCTACATAACTCACAATGCATTTGGTCATATCTGAAAGAGATGTATCATTAATGAATTGTCGTTGTCTCACCACATTGAATAACAGTCCAGCATATTGAAATTATATACAGTTATAGTTTTTAACGGCTAGTCACATGCTATGAATAAACGTAGTAGTGTATGTAATTTGATTGGGAATCATTATGTACAGATGAAATCACTCTTTGTGGCGAATGGCATCCATTCATCTAAAACATCCAGACCGGCATCATAGTTTATGATGAATTTTATTGGATTAATCAGATTGATGTAGTAAAGGGATTTCTTTCCAACAACTCTCCCAGCGGGTTCAGAAGCTACACTATAACTTACGGGGCTACAGTAACACATAAAAGCTCATTAAAAGAGATTAGTTACTTATTTACTTTTAAAACGAATACGTATGAATTAAGCTCATTCTTTGGAATATTATCCGCGTTATATCCCTTGCAGTCATACGATAAGTAATACAGAGAGGCATTTCCTTGCAGCAGCAACAACGAAAGGTTCGCACACAACACCACTAGGGGGATCAGGTACTACAACTCTGTCTTCTGGAGAAAGTACAACAAGCCCAGGCGCGATTACAACAATGGCAGGATCCACCACAACATCGTCTTCTGGTACAACATCATCATGTATGTTTACCACATATGTTCCACACCAAAAAGCAGTTACTATGTGCCGTACATGCTTATGTCTCAGTATCAAGTTGGATCAAATGGTATATTTCTGAATACTCTGATTGAAGCCTGTGTGCAATTGATTCATAAATTGTGTTAGAAGAAAAACTAGACGTTTGAAATAAACTGAGTTCTCTTCTTTTCGAATAATAAACATTTTTTGTTGCATTTCTTAAATGAACGCTTGGACTTCTGCTTTACTATCGTTTTCCATGTGTCTTCTCTTGTGCATAGATTCTGATGCATTTACAACTGATAGTATAAAATTCTTATTTAACTCGTTGTGTGCTCGTACACATGTAAAGAGCATACAGTACCATAGAAACTCAGTATTGAATATTAGAGTTGTTGCTTTGTGACACAATACTTTTCCAGTGCTTTGTATGAATGTTATTTACATGCATATTCAGGTTTAAAGACCATAGATTGCTATAACTGACAAAGATAAAAAAAAAAAGTAAAGCGACGTTTTTCTGTCAGCAGCAACCAAGGGACCAGTCACCACAACACCATCAAGTGGACCAGGAACTACAACAGTACCGAAGGGGGGAGGTACCACCACCCCAGGTGTAGTTACAGAAATGATGGGATCAACTGCTGCGTCCACTGGTGGTTCCACGACAACAAGTCAGTTAGGTAACAAACTGCAGATTCCCATGCCTGTACAGAATGAATATGCTGAAAACAGGACAAAGCTGAATACGGCTGAGCTTCAGGTTTACGTAGGAAGGTTCATTTTAGTTGCACTGTTTCAGAAACGTAGGATCAGTTCATGGAGGTGGAAGCAATTTCTTCCTTGCCCAGTGTTTTGCTTGATGATACTCGTGTGCATACAATGGATGGAATTATACATTTTTTGTGTTTTTCTTTCGCTAGTTCTCAGAGCTTTGAAACTAGAATACAAAGTCAATACAGCTGAGGTAATTAGTTCGTTATTAAAAACTTATAATTCACATTGTTGCTTGGGGCCTTGTTTCATTTCCATGCCGCAAAACTGTCTTATGCGATGATTTAGATGACACACGATTCAGTCAATTTATTATGGAAATGTAGCTAAGAGAGACATTTCTTTGCAGCAACGACAGAAGGGACCAAAACACTACAACACCCCCGGGGGGGTCAGGAACTACGACATTATCCTCTGGAGAAAGCACAACAAACCAAGGTTTGATGACGACAATGGGAGAAGCAACCACAACATCCTCTTCCAGTACAACATGTAAGTTTTGCACATGAACATTACTTGAATGTAGCCTGATTACTAAATGTTATGATGTGCAAAAACATGTCCAGATCCGTTGAATCCATTTACTATCTAAATGTTTATTTTAACGTACTCCGGCTGTCGCCTATGTACACGTGTTAGGGAGTTATCGCTCCCACAATGACACGGTTCGATGCTGCCCCAAACAAATGCTGTGTTCATGGCACCGATTCACTCTTATCAAATGGGGTGCAAGATTTATCCATGGTGTTTGTAAAGTTCTCTTTACTGTTCCCTGCATCATTTCCTCATCATAGGATATTGATAACACGATGTTATTCAAAATCCATTTTTACTGACGATTGGAATGGATCTGGAATTATCTCTAAGATTCTGCTCAGTGATTCCTTCTGTTACATACATTTTGATCTATGTATGATTGGAATCGTCAAATGTTAGCCATGCTTAACAGATTTTAAGATATACTGAATGAAAATATAATATCAATGATAAATGATCATTGGTTCATATATCATGGAGTTAGGTTCTTGATGTATAATCTGTGATTGTAGTAATGTTTGAGATAATTTTCTGATACTGCTGATTCTTTGAAGTCAAGGAACTGACGTAAGATAGGGAAACTTTTTGTTCCAGCATCTACCCAAAGATTACACACAACCACACACCACCAGGTGGACCGGGAACTACAACAGCAATTTCAGGAGAAAGTACAACGAGCCCAGGTGTAATGACAACAATGACAGGATTGACCACAACACCTTTTGCTGGTACCACAGCTTGTATGTCGAGCAAATATATTGCTCAGTATGACATTTCCATAACTATATAGATATTACTTTCATAAAAAGAAAATAAAAAGTCTGTGTGTGTGTGTGTGTGTGTGTGTGTGTGTGTGTGTGTGTGTGTGTGTGTGTGTGTGTGTGTGTGTGTGTGTGTGCTTGCGAGCGTGCGTGCAAGCGTGCGTGCGTCCGTGCGTGCGTGTGTGTGTGTGTGTGTGTGAAGAGTAACCCTGTTGATGTTTACGCATCAAATCCTTCATCGACAGCATATGGGAAGCACCGGAGTCATTGTAAGCGAAATATTAGTTTCAGCTGTTTACGTTTGACTTTTTCCGGGGTCAAGACTGACAAGTAGACCAAGCTTTATTTCAAGAGATATTCGTGTTGTTACCACGTGGAAAAGAACCACAAAGCACCTATCATCTCCAAAATGACACACCACCAGTAAAAATTATTTTATTCTCACCATATGGGAAAATATTACAATGCATCTATCATATCTAACAGAGGCAATCCTTCGATATAGTTTCGTATTCTCGTAAGATGGGACTAAATCACAATGCACCTTTCACACATTGAAAAGAGATATACTACCATGATCTTCTGGTATTCTCCGGTGTAATACAAAATCACAGTGGATAGGTCACATTAAAAAGAGACATACTACCAGCAAATTAGAATATTCTCACCTCGTAATAGAAAATCACAGAACTCCATTTACATCTGAAGGAGACATATCACTTATGTACAATATTTACTCTCCCAACATGGGACAAAACTGCAATGCATCTGTCATATCTTGAAGTGACATGCAACTGCTAAATTATTATGTTCGCGCGACATGAAATGGCAATGCACCGCTCATATCTGAAAGATAAATCACCAATGAGTCATCGTCTTATCACTGCATGGGATAGAACAATTCAGTATGTTGGAATTATATACTGTTCACGTTTTCAACGGCTGCTCACATGCTATGAATAAACATAGTAGCATACTGAAATCGTTTGGGATCATTACGTACAGTGAATCACTCCCTTTGAGGAATAACATTTATTCATCAAAAACCTCTAATAAAACTGAGGTCACGATTTATGATCAGTTTCATTTGATTGATCAACGGAGAAGTAAAGGGAGACCACTTTTCAACATCACTTTGAGGGAGTTTAGGAACTATAGTAATGTTTTCAGGAGCTATGGTAACGCAAAAGGAAAAAATCTGATCGAAAGTGATAAATGATTTGTGTATCATTAAAACGAATACGTATACATTAACCTCATTCTCCCATGAAATCATTTAGTAAGTAATCCCATGAAATCATTGCAGCCACAACAAAAGGTTCACAAAGACAACACCATCAGGGCAGCCAGGAACAACTCTGTCTTCTGGAGAAAGTACCACAAACCAAGGTGTGATTACCACAATGGGAGGATCCACCACAACATCATCTCTTACAACAACATCATGTAAGTTTACCACATGAAACTATGCTCCTTAACAAAAAGCAGTTATTATGTGCCCTACATACTCAAATCTAAGTATCATGTTCAGGTCAAATGTAATATTTCTAAACACTCTGACTGTAACCTGTGTGCAATTTGTTCATAACCCTGATAGAAAAAGAAAAACTAGACGGTTGAAATGAACCGGATTTGGACTTTTCGCTTTGCCGTTATTACCCACATAGTGCCTTCTATTGTGCATTGAGTTTGATGCATTTAAGTATGGGATTAGCATACTTTTATTTACTCTTTTTAAGTACTCGTATATATGTGAAGAGCAAAAAGTATCACTGAAATTGAGTAGTGAATCATTCAGTGTTTATTACATAGCACAATACTTTTTTCATATGTTAACAGGAAATCATTCACATACATATCCAAGGTAACAGTTCCAAATCACAAAATTAGAGAACTATAAGATGATTTTTTTTTGTCAGCAACAACTAAGGGACCACTCACCACAACACCATCAAGTGGACCAGGAACTACAACAGTACCCTTAGGAGAAAGTACCGCCACACCAGGTGTAGTTACAGAAAATGATGGGATCAACGGCTACATCCTCTGCTGGTTCCACAACAAGAAATAAGTTGTGTAACAGAACTCCGGGCTTCCACACCTGTACCGAATTAATATATGAAAACAGGACGGTATTTTCTTGACTTGTTCAGTGCTTTTGCTTGTTTAATATCGGTGTATACAGTTGATGGAACATTTGGTGTTTTCTTTCGCTTGTTCTCAGAGCAATGAAACTAAACTTACAAATTTATGAAAGCTGACGTAATTAGTTTACTGTGAAAACTTGTATTTTATGTGAATTCACATTGTTCTTTGGAACCTTTTCTTATTTCCGTGCCACAAATTTGTTGATACAATAAGCTTAGAGACATTTGATTCTGTTGTTTTATCGCAAATGTAACCAGCAGAGACATTTTCTGCAGCAACAGCAGAAGGACCACACACGACAACACCCTCAGGGGGATCAGGAACTACAACCCCATCCTCTGGAGGAAGTACGACAAACCAAGGTGTGATTACGACTGTGGAAGAATCAATCATGACATTCTCATCTACTGTAACAACATGTAAATTTGGCAAATTAAGCTGTGTATTCCTTGAATGTTAATAGTTATGATGTGCAAGCATGTCCAACTCTAAGTAATACGTTTTGCATCTGACTGCTTTCTAAAATGTCCTGTGTCTGTGGCCTGTGTACAAGCGCTGGTCACAAGTGATGCTGCTTGTTCGACCTGTTCGCCTCAATCATATGGGTGCAAGACATTAATCATTCCGTTTGTTATTTCATTTTTACTGTTTCTGGGCTCATTTAAGGTTTTCTTTTTCAGGACATCAATAACACAGTATTATTCAAAACCTTTTTCACTGACATTTGGAATGGATCAGGATTTTCTTTCGAATTCTTATCAGTGAGTTTCTTTTGCTGCATACTATTTGATGCATTTATGATTGGAATAATCAAATGTTTAGCCTCGCTAAACACATACTGAGATATATTAAATGAAAATGTAGTATTAATGAAAAATAGCTTACTAATGTTCGTTACTGCACAAGGCCAATGACGTTACTGATACAAAATTTAGAGTCATTGAAATATTTCAGCGTTGTTTTTCGGAAACTGCTGATTCTTCCAAAGTTAACAGACCGAAGTGGTATAGGGAAACTTTTTGTTCCAGCAACTACCCAAGGATCATACACCACCACACCACCAGGTGGACAAGAAACTACAACCGAACTTTCAGGAGAAAGTACAACGAGCCCAGGTGTAATGACAACTATGACAGGATTAACCACTACACCTTTTGCTGGTACCACAGCTTGTACGTTGTGTAAATAAATCAGGCATTTTCATACCCATACTATAGTTTTGTAAAAGGAGAACAAAAAGGGTGCGTGTGTGTGTGTGTGTGTGTGTGTGTGTGTGTGTGTGTGTGTGTGTGTGTGTGTGTGTGTGTGTGTGTGTGTGTGTGTGTGTGTGTGTAAATGAAGATGAGCCTGTTTAACACAGCCTTTTTTAATCATTAAATTCAGCTGTTTACGTTAGACTTTTATTCCCTGGCCACCACTCATCAGTAGCTCCAGCGTGGCTGTGGTTGTGATAGTGCACTTGTCAAATCTTAAGGAAACTATGCACTATATAGTATCAGCACAATATGGGACAAAATGCATCTGGTACACCTAAAAAAGACATAATAATCGATAAATAATAAATTGTCACCACATGGTACAAAATCACAATGCATCTATTACATCTAAAAGTGACAAACCATCGATAAATCATCGTAATATCACCACATGGAATAAAACCAAAATGTCCTCGATCATCTGGAAACGAAAGATGCTACTGATAAATCATTCTCATCATATTTGACAAAATCAAAATACACCTATCATATATAGAAGACATATACCACCAATCAATCATTGTATTCTCCTCACATGAGACAAAATCAGAACGCACCTGTCATATCGAAAAGTGTCACACCACCAATAAATCACTGTATTTTCACCCCATGGTACAAAATCATAACGCAGCAGTAATATCTAAAATACATTTTGTACTCTCGCCACACTGGACAAAATCACAATCCAACACATTGAAATTATAAGTTTTTTTTTTTACTAATGGCTATATAATTCAGTGAAAAAAATAGAGGAATATTGAGAATCTCAGTATACCTACAGCATTTCAACCTTTGGGGACCGACGGTCTTACGTTCATCTAAACCCGTAATCAGCATTAAATCTGTGATCAGTTTATCGAATTGATCAGACTGAAGTATTGAAAGGAGACCTCTTCCAGCAATGCTATCAGCAGGATCAGGAGCTATAATAATACCACCAGGAGGTATGGTAGTACAAGCAAATTCATCAAAAGTGATAGGTTATTTGTTTAATATAACTTATATGTAAACATTAACCTCATTCTTTGTAATATCAACTTTTCTCCCCATTTGAATCTTTGACACATAATAAAGAGAAATATTTCCTTGCAGCAACAACAAAGGGTTCACACACAACAACACCATCAGGTGGATTCAGGAACTACAACTCTGTCTTCTGGAGAAAGTACAACAAGCCAAGGTGTGATTACAACAGCGGGAGGATCCACAACAACATCCTCTTCTGGTACAACATCATCAGGTAAGTTTATCTCATGAAACTGTCTGTTCCTTAACAACGAATGATTGTAATGTACTATACATGCACAAATCTAAGTATCAAGTTCGAAAATAAAGGGATATTTTGAAATTCTCTGACTGTGGCCTGTATACGATTTATACATATCTTGTGTTAGAAGAAAAGAATTATAGGTTCATCATGAAATCAGCTTAGACTTTTTGTCTGAACATCCTCCACACAGGGACTTCTCTTGTGAATTCATTTGTGTGCATTTAGGGATGAGATTAGCAAATTTTGATTTTACGCGTTGGGTACTCATACATATGTAATGAGCATAGTATCATTAAAACTGAATCCTCCATTTTTTTTTTTTATATGACACAGTGCGTTCCTACTGCTATATCAATACTGTTTAAATGCAAATTCAAGATTAGAAATAATGGAGTGTTCTAACTTACAAAATTAAAGAAGTGAAAGGTGATTTTTCTGCTAGCAACAACCAAAGGACCAGTCACCACACACCATCAAGTGGACCAAGTACGACCACCCCAGGTGTAATTACAGAAATGATGGGATCAACTGCTACATCCTCTGCTGGTTCCACAACAACAAGTAAGTTTGCTAACGAAACTGCAGGTTCCCACACGTCTGTGCAAAATTTACATACATGACCAATTTGACTATGATTGTGTTGTAAGTTTACGTCGGATACATCATTTTAATTATGCTTTATCGGAGATAAGGAATCCATTTGTAAGTAATACATGTGTAGGTGCACCTCTTAACAGAACATACCTAATTGTAGATTCACATCAATGAAAAATCGGAATGATTTCTTGATTTGTCCAATTATTTTACTTGTATGATACTGACGTGTATAGAATCGATGGAATAATACGGGATTCTGTTTTCTTCGCTAGTTTAAGAGACATGAATTATCCTACAAACTTATTAAAACTGAAGTGATTGATTTGTAATCAAAACCAATATATGTGAATTCTTGCAGCGTGATTTGATTTTCGTGCCATGAAAATGTTTCATTCGATAGTTTAAAAGATATTGTTTCAATTAATTTACGACGCAATGTAACCGAGAGAGACATTGCTTTGCAGCAACAAGCGAAGGATCACACACGACGACACCCTCAGGGGAATCAGGCACTACAACACCATCCTCTGGTGAAAGCACGACAAACCAAGGTGTGATTACGACGATGGGAGAAACAACCTCGTCATCCATTTCTAGCATAACTACATATAAATTTGGAAAATTAAGCTGTATATTTCTTAACTGATAGTAGTTATGATGCGGAAACATAAGTAATACATTTTGGCACTGATTGCTCACTGATTGTTCATTTTAATGTACTTTGCGTGTGGTTTACATACGAGTGTTAGGAAGTTATTGCTTCAACAGTCACGGAAATGTATTGTGCATCTGATTATTTATTTTGATGTAGTCCTTCCTGTTTCCAATCGTTAGAAATTGCTGCTCTCAAAACGAGACGGTCACACGATGCAGGACCAAATGAATGCTTCTTACTGCACCTGGATGAAATGCATTTAAAATTTACCCGTCTCATTCATTTGCTCTTTACTATTCCCTGCCTCTTTTAAGATTTCATTTCTTAAGAAATCAAATACTTACTAATGTGAATGGATGTGTAACTTTAAAAACAATTCCTCAGTAGCTCTTGATTCATTACAGTGAATACTACTTTATGCCTATATGAATGGAATTATGAAATGTTTAGCCTCACATAACAGATACTCCAATACAATGAATGAAAATGTAATATTAATGGCATTGGTTCATCTATCATTCATAACATGACATGTACAGTTAGGTTAATGATGCATTGCATGCAGTCGTAGAGATATCTCTATTCGTTTTCTGGACATTGCTGATTCCTCAAGGTTGTGGATCTGAAGCAGAAGAGAAAAACGTTTTTCTTCCAGCAGCTACCCAAGGATCACACGCCACCACACCACCAGGTGGACAAGAAACTACAACGGAACTTTCAGGAGAAAGTACAACGAGCCCAGGTGTAATGACAACAATGACCGGATTAACCACTACACCTTTTGCTGGTACCACAGCATGTACGCTCTTTTACATATATTGCACATTGTATAGTATATAGCAATAACTGTTTACGATTGTGATGCTTTTGTAAAAGAAAATATAAAAAGTGTGTGTGTGTGTGTGTGTGTGCGCGTGTGTGCGCGCGCGCGTGTGTGTGTGTGCGTGCGTGTGTGTGTGTGTGTGTGTGTGTGCGTGTGTGTGTGTGTGTGTGTGTGTGTTAAAAAGAAAGACATAAAGGTGTGTGTGTGTGTGTGTGTGTGTGTGTGTGTGTGTGTGTGTGTGTGTGATATCTTAGAGACTTGTCTTTGATAAAGTATCCCATTCTCAGCATATGGAACAAAAAATTACAATGCTCCTATCCTATGGACAAGGAATATTGTATTCCCACCACATCGGTCAACATCACAATACATCTATTATATCTGTAAGAGACCTATCGTTGATCGATTATGGCATTCTCAGTACATGGGACAAAATCACGATGCACCTATCATATCTTGAAAATAGACCTACCACAATTCAATACGTTTGCAGACCTATAAAACCACTCCCTTTTGAGAAGAACATGAGCAGTTGTTGGCAGTTTGAAGACAGCGCGTTTATCTGGATCCCACCTGCACTTTCGGATATATGTTTTTCTTTTCTTGTCTGTCTGCCTTTTGCTGACTCAGGAAAAACACCCGGTGATGGTGAGGAAAGACTCACTGACCCACAGGAAAAGTCAGGTTGATAGCGGAAAGACTCTCTGACCCGGAATTCTCTACAGGGGGCATGTAAGACCCTATGGTGAAAACTTGGCCATGTCTGAAGTTGTACTGTCTTCACCTGTCAGCGGAACAGCAACGCGTGAGGCTGCAGGATGCACATGTCAGTTACTTGAAGGCGTTTTTTTTCGGCGGTGGGCTCTGCGGTCATGAGATATGTGCCGGTACACCACTGGAGTGCTCCCGTGGTTGTTCTGTTGTGTCACATCCAGTGGCATGACACAATGACATCTGCCAGGGAGCAGTTATGTCCCTTGACGTAACGGAATGCGCTGTGCGTCCCCGCACCTTATCTGAATACAGTGCAGGTTTCCTGGGGTAATGCAGACTGCTCCCGCTGGTTTGGAAGTTGAGGACAGTACTGTCCTGGTTCCCATCCGCACCTTCGGGCGTATCTTTGTTCTTTTTGTCTCATCTGCCTTTTCCCCCCATGAAATCATATGATATGTAATAAAGAGAACTATTTCTTTGCAGCATCAACAACAGGGTTCACACACAACACCATCAGGTGGACCAGGAACTACAACTCTGTCTTCTGGAGAAAGTACAACAAGCCAAGGTGTGATTACAACAATGGGAGGATCCACCGCAACATCCTCTTTCTGGTACAACATCATCAGGTAAGTTTATTTCGTGAAACTGTCTGTTCCATAAGAATAAGCATTTAAAGTATGCTGTACATTTGCCAATCCAGGCGTAATATTTAGATTTACTGGTTTGTTATTAAATACTCTGAGGGTAACCCAGATGCAATTTATTCATAAAGTGTCTTCGAAAACAAATTCGACGTTTGAAAGGAAGGGAGGTTTGACTTCTTCCTTTTCATCCTTTTCCAAGTAATAATTTCTCTTGTGCTTTCGTTTTGGTTCATTTACCAATGGGATTGGCAAATTTCAGTTTCACCTTTTTCGGGTACTCATACGTATGCAGTGAGCATAAGGTATATCAAAACCGAGGATAGAATCCATCACTTTCTATTGCATGGCGCAGTACTTGTCCAATACTATATGAAAATCATTTATGGATACTTATTCAAGATAGTATACCATGGACTGCTCTAACTTACGAAACTAAACTAAAGAAGTGAAAGAGACTTTTATTTTGTTAGCAACAACCAAGGGACCACTCACCACAGCACCATCAAGTGGATCAGGAACTACAACAGTACCCTTAGGAGAGAGAACGACGACCACCCCAGGTGTAACTACAACAATGACGGGATCAACTGCTGCGTCCACTGCTGGTTCCACTACAGCACACACGACAACACCCCAGGGGGGATCAGGAACTACAACATTACCCTCTGGAGAAAGTACGACAAACAAGGTGTGATTACCCACAATGGGTAAATCGACCACGACTTCCCCTTCTAGTCCAACAACAAGTGAGTTTGGCAGTTTGATCTGTACCTTGGACAGTTTGATCTGTACCTTAGACAGTTTGATATGTGCCATGGACAGTTTGATCTGTACCTTGGACAGTTTGATCTGTACCTTGACAGTCGCTAGTTATGACGTGCAAGCATGTCCAGATGTAGATAATACGTTTTCCATCCGATTGTTCCTTTTGACATTCTCCGTCAACTCTGAGAATGTAATGCCTCCTGAGATGAGACAGTTTTCACACCATCGATTCGAACGAATGTTGCTTATCGCATCAATTCAGCTAGAGCAATGGGGTGCTAGACATACCAATCTACTTTGTCATTTTCCTCTCATTACTGGCCCCTGTCTCTCGTTTGAGATTTTCTTCTTAGGACATCAGTAACACTATATTATTCAAAATCTATTTTAACTGACGTTTGGAATGGATCTGGAATTTTTTTTCATAAATTCTCAACAATAATCTCTCTTGCTGCATACTATTCGATGTCTGTAAGGCTGGAATGATAAAATGTTTAGCCTCACTCAACATATACTATGTTATATCGCATGAGAGTATGATACTAATGAAAAAAATATGATAGGTTCATCTCTCATTCATTACATGTACAATGAGGCTAATGATCTATGATCTTCAGTGATTGAAATATTTCAGTTCGTTTTTTAGAATACTGCTGTTGTTTTAAGGTTAAGGAGCTGAAGTAGTGGAGAGTAATTTTTGTTCCAGCAACTACCCAAAGATCACACACAACCACACCACCAGGTGGACCAGGAACTACAACAGAACTTTCAGGAGAAAGTACAACGAGCCCAGGTGTAATGACAACCATGTCAGGATTAACCACAACACCTTTCGCTGGTACCACAGCTTGTACGTTGTGCAAATAAACTGCACGTTTCTGTGATATATCCATGCTTAGATACAATCGCAACACTTTGGTGAAACGAATACAAAGAAAGGGAGAATGAACGTGTGTGTGTGTGTGTGTGTGTGTGTGTGTGTGTGGTGTGTGTGTGTGTGTGTGCGCGCGCGCGCGCGTGCACGAGCGTGTGTGTGTGTGTGTGTGTGTGTGTGTGTGTGTGTGTGTGTGTGTGTGTGTGTGTGTGTGTGTGTGTGTGTGTGTGTGTGCAAAGTAAGGTAATACTGCTTATAGCCCAGCCAACCGCAAAGGGCCATATCAGGGCTGTTACCATGCCCGTGTGCAAATGTGTGTGTGTGTGTGTGTGTGTGTGTGTGTGTGTGTGTGTGTGTGTGTGTGTGAGATGAGCCTGATTACGTTTTAACATTAACCCTTTATTGACAGCGTACAGGAGACATCACATTCTGCTTTATTTTTAAACAGCAGCACTAGTTTTCACCTGTCTTCATTTGACGTTGATCCACTGGACAAGACTTATCAGTAAACCCAGGTGGTTTGTGACTGTGATACTTCACCTGTGATGTCTAAAAGAGACAATCAACCAACGAGTTATTGTCTTTCCACCACATGGGACACAATTATAGTCCAACTGTCAGATCTTAATGTGATATACCACCAGTAAATCGTCATATTCTTTCCGCAAGGAACAAAATTTCAGTACACCTGTCCAATCTAAACGAGGTACTCCACCAACAAACTATCGTATTTTTGCCACATCGGACAAAAAACGCAATGCATCAGTCATCACTAAAAGGAACATAAACATTATTAAATCATCATATTCTTATGACTTAAAACAACGTAACAATGCGCATGCCATACCTAAAACGACACACAAACAATGCAAATAATATTCTCTCCACATGGGACAGAATCACACTGCGCCAGTCATATTTAAAAGACATATATCACTAATAAAGCACCATAGGCTCATGACTTTGGACAAAATTATAGTCTAGCATATCGAAATTTTATTATTTATCTCGTTTTTAGTGGTTACTCGCATGCTATAAATAAGCATAGTGCATGTTGAATTCGGTGGGGATCATTATACACCTATTAAATTACTCTCTGGGATGACATTTCATTTACACTGATCTGAAATATCCCAAACCTGTATTCCAATCATGATCAGATTTATTGAAATTACCACATAAAATAGTACAGGGAAACGTGATTCCAGCGACACTATCGGCGGGATCAGGAACTATAGCAATACTTAGTTTTAGTAACACGTAAAAGCTCATTAAAAATGAAACGTTATCTTTACCTTGACAGCTAACATGCATAGATTAACCTAATTCTTTTGGAATGTCATCTGAAATTTATCCCATGAAAAAAATTTGATAAGTAATTAAAAGATGTATTTCCTTGCAGCGACAACGAAAGGTTCACACACAACGCCATCAGGTGGACCAGGACTACAACACTGTCTTTTGGAGAAAGTACAACAAACCAAGGTGTGATTACAACAATGGGAGGATCCACCACAACATCCTCCTCTGGTGGTACGTTAACCATTTTAAACTGTATGTTCCCTAACATTAAGCGGTTACAAAGTGCTGTACATCCACAAATCTTATCACTTCCATCACAACATCAGCACTTACGTTTACCAAATTAAACTGTATGTTCCCTAACATCAGGCTGTTACAACGTGCTGTACTTACAGAAAATGTAAGCATCAAGTTAAATCTAATGAAGTATTTACAAATACCATGTTCCTGTTGCCTTTACGCAATTTATTCATAACTTGTGTTGGAGAAAAAATTAGATATTTGAAATGAACTGAGCTTGGACTGTTTTTTTTTTACCGTTGTTTTCCACATAGTGACTTCTCTTGTGCGTTCGTTTTGGTGCACTTACGAATCGCATCAGCAAATTTCATTGTCACGTGTTGGGTAGCCGTTCATATATAATGAACATACAGTAATAGAGAATCCTCCAGGTATTTTTCTTATCACATGGAACAATCTTTTTTTTAATTCTATGTGAATATCATCCACATACATGTTCAAAAGTAGATACCATGGACCCTTTTAACTTAGGAAATTTATTAATTTAAAGAGACATTTTATGCCAGAAACAACCAGAGGACCAATCACCACAACGCCATCAGGTGGACCAGGAACTACAACAGTACCCTTAGGAGAAAGTACCACCACACCAGGTGTAGTTACAGCAATGATGGGATCAACGTCTGCATCCACTGCTGGTTCCACGACAACAAGTAAGTTTGGTAACAGAACTGCAGGTCCCCACGTCTGTACACAATCATATGCTGAAAACATGACCAAATCTGGATATGGTCGAATGTGAAGTTTAAGTAGGATGGCGCATCTTAGATGCACAGTATCAGATACGCGATCTTTTCACAAATAATACATGTGTCTTCGCACCTCATAACATAACATATTAAATCATAGCTTCCCATCAATCAAAGGATAGGAGTAATTTCTGCATTTGTCCAGTACTTTTGCTTGTATGATTGGTATTATATGGAATGGATGAATACACAGTTTTTCTCTGCTTTTGCTAGTTCTCACAGCTATGAAACCAGCCTACAGACTCATTAAAATGATGTGGCTGGTTTATTATTAAAACTAATACATGTACATTCACATTGTTGTTTGCGACATTATTTGATGTTCATGCTATGATAATGCATGATATGTATGAGGTTAATGATAGCTTATCTTCAGTCATAAAAGTATTTCAGATCGTTCTTCAGAATACTGCTGCAACTTTCAATTGAAGAAACTGAAGTACAAGCGGAAAAAACATTTTTGTTCCAGCAACTACTCAAGGGTCACACACCACCACACCACCAGGTGGACAAGAAACTACAACCGAACTTTCAGGAGAAAGTACAACGAGCCCAGGTGTAGTGATGACAACTACGACAAGATTAACTACAACAACATGTAAGTTGTGCAAATAAACTGCAGTTTACCATGTTACGTCCATGTCTGCATAAGACCCTGATACTTTTGTAAACAGAAAATAAGGGAAAAAAGAAAAACGCGCGTGTGTGTGTGCGTGTGTGTGTGTGTGTGTGTGTGTGTGTGTGTGTGTGTGTGTGTGTGTGTGTGTGAATGAAGCCAAATGAAGTGTAATTGTTAACCGCTTCATTGACAGCATAAGGAAGCCATCAGATGTTTTGTAACCAGAAACATATTTTTCACTTGTTCACAATCGCGCGTGTTTCTCCAGGTTAAGTCTCATCAGTGAGGCCAGTGGGGATGTGGGTGTGATGGTGCACCTGTCTTTTTGTAAAACAGACATAGCACTAACAAATTATCATGTTCTCAGCACACTGGACAAAATCATCACGCACCTGTCATAAACGGAACTAGTCACCAATTGATATATCATGTTCTTGCCACATTGGACAGTGTGACAATGTTCCTTTCATACCTAAAAGAGACTTACCACCGATACATATGCATTCTTACCACTGGACAAAATCACAATGCACCATCCATTTCTAAAGAGAGACATACCACCAACAAATCATTGTCTTCACACTACACAGGACAAAATCACACCCCAACTTATAGAGATCATGTTTTTTTTTTCTGATTTTAATGGTTACACACATGTAATGAATAAACACAGTAACATACCAAAATGGTTTAGCATTCTATACATTACCTATAAAATTATTCCATCTCGTCTAAAATATCGGAACCCCTGTTTTCAAATTATAGTTAATTTTTCATTGACCTGATGAAACTGAAGCAGTAAAAGCATACCAGTTTCCAGCAACTCCATCAGCGGGAGATCAGAACCTCTAGGAATACCTTTAGGCCAAAGTACCAACAGTGAAGCTGCACTTCCAACAACAAGAATCAGCTACAACACAATGGATTAAAACCACAACATGTTCTTTTAACGAAGAAGAATCAGCTACAACACAATAGATCAAAACCACAGAATGTTCTTTTAACGAAGAAGAATCAGCTACAACACAATGGATTCAAACCACAACATGTTCTTCTAACGAAGCTGCATGTTCTCAGCACTACATGGTTAACGTGCTTGGAACATCTTCGAACTGTTTACGTTGAAATTCAGTTTTGTACCACTAGGCTCAGTTTTAAGGCAGTCCAAAACTGTGTATGCATTAAGTATTGAGAAGTTACTAATACATAATAGCAACCTAAGCATTTTAAAGAAAAGCCAGATTCGTAGCGATCATGATGAAAAAAAACAGAGACTGTTTACTTCCTGGATAATTCATCATGCTCTGGGCTCTTCCTTCATCTCCATGTCAAGTGTATGTAGAGGCAGATTACACTTGAACTTTTTTTTAAGGTTTTCATACGTATGTTAGAACCATGTAAAATCATTGGAAGGTAATTACTGGCTGCCATGTTATTCATTGCATCAAATGCAGGTATGCAGTACTCGTTGAAAGGATCTTTGTTTTCATATCTAAAGAAATGGATATATCATTCTTGTACATGTATTCAAATATACTTTGGATTTAGTTATGGTTATCAATGTGTATTAAGTGGACCAACACAATACGTTTCTGTATGTTGCAGCGAAATCAGGAACTACAACAGTACCTTCCGGAGAGAGTACGACCATCTCAAGTGAAATGTCAACAACAGCAGGCTCAGTTGCATCATCTTCTCCTTTTACTACAACAGCATGTAAGTTGGGTAAATAGAGTTGCATGTTTTACAATTCTACATACTTAACATGCTCAGAAAGTACAACCATCATAGATATACTTACAACAGTAGGAAGTACAACCATCATAGATATACTTTACAACAGTAGAAAGTACAACCATCATAGATATACTTACAACAGTAGGAAGTACAACCATCATAGATATACTTACAACAGTAGGAAGTACAACCATCATAGATATACTTACAACAGTAGGACAACAATCATAGATATACTTACAACAGTAGAATCAACCACAACGCACTCTAGGGACACAACATCTTGTAAATCTGCTGAATCATACTGCCTTTTGAAATCACACCATATCTGTTGACTGATACTTCATTTATGATAAAACGTATTTCAGAAAAATATAGTATTACTAGAATAAGTTCTTCGTAAGAGATGATGAATGCATACTATGTGTTTTTTCAGTGACAACGAAAGGACAGCACACAACACCATCATCAAGTGGACCAAGTTCTTCAACGGCGCCTTCAGGAGAAAGTACCACTACTTCTAGTGTACTTACAACAGTGACTGGATCCTCTGCTTCATCCTCTGTTGGTACAACATGTAAGTGAACGACACTGTATTCTCGTTGTAGCGCATAATTAATCTGTTTTGAATATGCTTAGAAACAAAAAACAGTCGCTAATTTTCACATTTTCTTTCGTGCATGAATATTAGTGTCAGCGTACGTGGCAATGATGCAGTTGCCTCTTATTCAGATGGGTACTGAAGTATGAGCAATGACAAAGCATTATCATGTGCCTGTCATTGTTTACATAATGTTACTATTTCTTACGTTTCAGCGATTTACGTACAGTTCAGGTCAATAACATAATCCTTTAATGAACAGAACACAAACACAACACACATTCAGCACATATGGAATACATCATTTAAATTTGATTTGTTTGTCTCTTTTTTCGGCGGAATGCTAATGTTTTTTTCTTTCAAATTCATTGAAATTTGATTTTCAGGATTTCGTATCCTTCAAATCACTATGTTTGAAGTTGTCTTGTTCTTTGGAATTGCTGTTTATTTTCAGTTGGTCAGAATATTCAAGCAGTCAGATGCCAAGTAACTCATTTTTGTTTTTAACCTGTGTCACTTTTCTTACCAGTGTCAACTAAACAACAATACACCACAACACCGTCAGGTGGACCGGATCCACAACACTGCTTCAGGAGAAAGTACGATCACCACAGGTGTAACTACAACAATGGGAGGGTCCACCACGACTCCTGCTGGTGTTTCGACAGCAAGATTTACATTTGGTAAATCATACTGCCTTTTCTGTAGAAACTAGATCGATTCTTCTCACTGATTTTTATTTTTGATTTGTTAACGTATTCAGTAGCGTCTTATTCGTTAATAATTCTTTTTTTTTTGACAAATGAAGTAAAGGAATCAAAATCGAGAAGTTTTTTTTTAATGATAGAAAAGACTACACAGTATAACGGCGTCAGGTAGATAAATAAAACTGCAATGATGCTTCCAGGAGAAAGTACGACCACCCCGGGCGTAAGTACAACCACCACGGCAGGATCAACGACTAAACCCTCTACTGGCACAACAACAACATGTAAGCTATTATTCAGCCACTGAAGATGTTCAGTTAAAGAAAATGCTGAATTTCAGATCTCCTTGAATGCACGTATGTGTGTGTATACATCATTGATGCAGTTCACTCTTTCCATTCGCATGCTTGAAACGAGGAAGGCATTCTTTAAGAAAGGGTTATCAGTCTATATCACTGACAGAACATAATGTTGCAATTTGTTCAATTTTGTTGTTTGTTTTGCCGTTTACTGCCGTGAAACAAAGCAAGGAATCATTTCATTCAGATTTGATCGTCGGATTACTTACAGTTTGAAATATATCTAAAGCTATAAATGTTCTTTTAAACTAATCAAACTGTTCTTTCTAGCAACAAACAAAGGACCACATACCATAATATTATCAGGCGGACCAGAGATTATAACTACACCATCAAGGGAAATTACAACCATCACAGGTGTAATCAGAACAGTGGCAACACATGTCACAGCACCCTCTGGCAATATAACAACCAGCTGTGAGTTTAGTAACCCAGACGGCGTTTATTGAGCTAAAGCGATCAGGCAAAGAAACAGACTGACTGAAAGTTGATTACGGTTATGTGTTTGCACAACATCCAGTACATTACGTCTGAAGCTATCCCGTTCAATGAAATTTCATATCTGATGGGTCAAAATATTTGAGCAATGAAATGTCCAGGTATCTTGTACATTTTTCTAACCCATGAAACCATTTTTTACTGGCTAACAATCATGCGTTGCACAACACCATCAGGTGCGGGAACTACAACACTACCTTCAGGGGAAAGTACAACTGCAGCAGTAGTTAATGCAACAGTAGTAGGACCAACCACAAGACATGTTAACATTACCACAACAGCGTGTAAGTTTGCTAAGCTTAACTGCCTTCTTGAAAAAAAAAAGGATTCGGTTCTCGCATCGTCAATCATTTTTTTATCATTTTTGATGTTTACTCAAAGAGGAACGTATGAAATATAGAAATGTAAGGTCCAGACATTTCTTTCCAGCGACAACAGAAGGTCAATACACATCACCCTCGGGTGGATCAGAAACTACAACATCGCTTTTGGGAGAAAGTACCACCTCTTCAGGTGTGATTTCTACAATGGCAGGATCAACTTCTACACCGCCTGCTGGCACAACAACGTCACGTAAGTTTGTCAAATTAAACTGTACATTATGGTGACCACACGTAATTAAACTGGTTAGTATGTGAGTACTATTTTTGATGCAGAATGTTGTTTTCCTCCAATGTAATGTGTCATTTTGTATATATTTTCAATGGTATAATGTTCTCTTTTCTTGACATAATGTATTTATATATATTTAGAATAAACCTGGTTTTCTTTTAAAAATTGTTATTAACTGTATATCATAGATAATACATATATTCAATTGATTTATTCTTGCACTTCAGCAGATGTTTTAAATTCCTTTAGTGTTTACTCCAGTGTAGTACACCAAAGCAGTAAATTCATTGCAGGCTGACTTTTAGTCTGCAGACTATCTATAACATGTTTGAAATTGTCCCATTCTTGACTTGACACGGCATTTTTCATGGGACAAAATTTTCAGTGCTAAGGTATATATATTTTTTTCTAAACCTGTTGAAAATTATCTGCCAACGACAGCCAAAGACCACCCACACACCACAAGACTATCAGGTGGACCAGGAACTGAAACACTACCACAGG
>JADBJO010001532.1:326625-354125 GCA_016801955.1 Conus betulinus | reverse complement strand
ACTTGGTCTTGCCTTTCTACATCGCGTTTGGCACACAGCTTTTGCATACCAGCTTGCCTTGCATTCACAACTTTACTCCACCAAGTCACGTCATTCAAAACTCGCATGCTTGGCACATCTAGACTTCCATACCACCGTATACATGAAAGTGTGAGCAAAACTTCACCGCAACAACAACAAAAAAGATGGGAAATATCATCGAATGGATGACAGTATTCTCAGTTCCTGTACACAAAAGATTCTTGACTGAAACGTTTTATGTATATCGTCACATTTTCATTTCAAAGAAAACATTCATTTCTGAAACCATACTTAGATGTTAGTGTTTGTTCACTCTCCCATCAACTCGGTAATCGGTTGTAATGTGTCGCACAGGTGGTGAGTTTTACGGAAATAAATGGTTATATCTTGGCTTTGAAATATTCAGATCAAGGTTATTTTCTTTGCATTATGAAGAGAACTTTTCATTTCTTTAAATAGATAGAGCCAAAGTCGTAAAGATCCTCGAAGCCAGAATCGTTAGAATATTTAGAAATGGGTATTTTGTCAGCGCATCTACTTCCATTAGCAAGAAAGCAAAAAGAACTGGAAACAGCATTGCTCCTCGACGTGCCCCGGTAAGGGTTGAGTGTTAAGAGGAGATAGCAGATTGGAAACCGACGGACTGTGTTTTTTTATGAAGAAAATTTACAGTGCACAGTTAAGACTAATGATCAGCATCTAATAGTTTTAAGCGTAGAGAAATGATTGCATGTAGAAAGCAGGGGATAAATCTATAAAAAGAACACGAGAGAAGGAGCTTCGGTTGTTGAAGTGGAGGAGAGCACAGTGAAAAAGATCATAATAGTATATCATTAATGCCCATGCAAGATGTGTAAGCACACTGGGGGATGTATTTCCTGTACAACAAAACATTACTTTTCAGAATTCACTGTAATGAATGCTAAAATCATATGAATTTGTTAAAGCATACTTTACATGTGCCTGTTTAAAAATATCAGCTTTCGAATTGATATCAGAAGATGTTTTTCTGTGAACTTTTTCCATTCAGTTGTGTTACGTGTTCCTGGATACTGGTCAATAACCATGTTAGAATTATGTTCTTTATGTTCTCATCAAAGAGAATACACATGACGCAGTGACAATAATTATTGATTTATTGAAATAGGTAATCAGGCTCATATCATTCCATGCAATATTTCAAAATCATATTTCATATTCAGTTTATCAATTTTGATAAAGATAACGCATGAATGTATATATCTTTCTCCTTGTCTTGTGAAATGGATTTGAACGAGAGTACGTTTCTTTGCAGCAACAACCGAAGGATCACACACCACCACACCATCAGGGGGACCAGGAACCACAACTGTATCATCAGTAGAAAGTACGACGAGCCCAGGTGTAATGACAACAATGACAGGATTAACCACAGCATCCTCTGCTAGTACAACAACAAGTAAGTTTGGTTACTAAAACGATATGCTTAAGTTTTGCCCAAATCTGTGAATGAGAAATATTAGCTTACATCTGACGATGTAGTTCAGCCTCCCCACAATTATGCACGGCGCTTACATGTAGGACGTTCAAAACTAGATTTTGAGCTCCTGGTTTATATTCAATGGTCATACATGCAACACATTCTGACTGTGACTAACTTTTACGCGCTATATTTAATTGATTACATGTGTAAACTCAGCTTGATGATATGATGAAATAAATATTATGTTTTGATCGATAATTTTCTGACAAGCGAGTTCCTTTCACGCATATTTATTTATATATACCATGTGCGCACTGACAATAGTTATGTTCTTAGTTTGTTATAGAGCAGATGTTTGATGTGAGCAGATAGATTGGTTGAGAGTGTCATCACAAAGTTATTAGGAAATTTGCCTCATGACAATTGTAATTCCGCAAGCTGCAGAAGAACATATACATTTATCTGTTTTTGTTTTTTAGAATGAAAAAGTAAGTGTTATAAAATCAAATATTTATTTCCAATGACGAAGACAAACTGTTAATCAGCAGCAACCCAAGGATCACAAACCACATCGCCATCAGGTGGATCAGGAACAACAACGGTACCCTCAGGAGAAAGAACAACCACCGCACACGGACTAACGACAATGGCAGGATCAAGCACTACGCCCTCTGCGAGTTCTCAACGATGTGTAAGTCTCATAAATTAAACAGACTGTTCTACCGTCGCCAGAGGTTTGACGGCTTAAGTCTAAGGAAAAATCAAAGAATGGCTGGATTTCCAGTTCGCTTTCTGTTTCTTGTAACAGGTAGCCATGTGTAATTCTCGTCTGTTATGTTACAGATATACCTGCCCCTTTTGCTGTTCATCAGATACACGCTATTTTCACTGAAAAAGAAATTACTTTTATGGTGTGCTGAAGAAATAAGTATTGTGAGAAAACTACAGGCAAGCAATACCTCCATCATAACGGCAAATACTTAGCAAAGGTTTTCATACCATATCTACTCCGGCTGGAATCTTTTAGTTTTCTTTTTATTTGTAGAACATAGAAGTAGCAGCAGTAGTAGTAGTAGTAGTAGTAGTAGTAGTAGTAGTAGTAGTAGTAGTAGTAGTAGTAGTATGATGATGGTGATAATGATAATGATATTATGTATCTAATGCACATTAGAATACTCACAACGTATGTACGCAATTTGCGCACTATTCATGAATTTATATGTATGAAAAGTGATAACCTGTTATTTACATTAATCAAAACATTACGTGTAAATTTGCCATTCCTTTTGGTTTTCATTCCGTTGAAATCTCTAAAATCATGTTTAAAAGCGTTTTCATCTGTCCTTTTCTGAAGTATGAGTGGCAAAGAGAGACTTTTCTGTTCAGCAACAACAGAAGGACCACGGACCACAACACCATCAGGTGGGTCAGGAACGACAACACCATCAGGTGGATCAGGAACGACAACACCGTCAGGAGGATCGGTAACAACAACACCATCAGGAGAAAGTACGACTGCCCCAGGTGTGACAACACCATCAGGTGGATCAGGAACGACAACACCATCAGGTGGAACAAGAACGACAACACCATCAGGTGGGATCAGGAACGACAACAACATCAGGTGGATCAGGAAACTACAATACCATCAGGGGGAACAGGAACTACAACACCATCAGGTGGATCAGGAACGACAACACCATCAGGTGGATCGGTAACGACAACACAATCAGGTGAAGGTACGACTGCCCCAGGTGTGACAACACCATCAGGTGAATCAGGAAAGACAACACCATCAGGTGGATCAGGAACGACAACACCATCAGGTGGATCAGGAAAGACAACACCATCAGGTGAAAATACGACTGTCCCAGGTGTGACAACACCTTCAGGGAGATCAGGAACGACAACACCATCAGGTGGATCAGGAACGACAACACCATCAGGTGGATCAGGAATTACAACACCATCAGGTGAAAGTACGACTACCCCAGGTGTCACAACACCTTCAGGGAGATCAGGAACGACAACACCATCAGGAGGATCAGGAACAACAACACCATCAGCTGGATCAGGAACGACAACACCATCAGTAGGATCAGGAACGACAACACCATCAGGTGGATCAGGAACGACAACACCATCAGGTGGATCAGGAACAACAACACCATCAGGTGGATCAGGAACTACAACACCATCAGGTGAAAGTACGACTGCTCCAGGTGTAACAACACCAACAGGTGGATCAGGAACGACAACACCATCAGGGGATCAGGAACGACAACACCATCAGGTGGATCAGGAACGACAACACCATCAGTGGATCAGGAACGACAACACGTCAGGTGGATCGGGAACAACAACACCATCAGGTGGATCAGGAACGACAACACCATCAGGTGAAAGTACGACTGCTCCAGGTGTAACAACACCTTCAGGTGGATCAGGAACGACAACACCATCAGGTGGATCAAGAACGACAACACCATCAGGGGATCAGGAACGACAACACCAACAGGTGGATCAGGAACGACAACACCATCAGTGGATCAGGAACGACAACACCACCAGTAGGATCAGGAACGACAACACCATCAGTAGGATCAGGAACGACAAAACCATCAGGTGGATCAGGAACGACAACACCATCAGGTGGATCAGGAACAAACAACACCATCAGGTGGATCAGGAACTACAACACCATCAGGTGAACGTACGACTGCTCCAGGTGTAACAACACCATCAGTGGATCAAGAACGACAACACCATCAGGTGGATCAGGAACGACAACACCACCAGTAGGATCAGGAACGACAACACCATCAGGTGGATCAGGAACTGCAACACCATCAGGTGAAAGTACGACTGCTCCAGGTGTAACAACACCAACAGGTGGATCAGGAACGACAACACCATCAGGTGGATCAAGAACGACAACACCATCAGGTGGATCAGAAACGACAACACCATCAGGTGGATCAGGAACAACAACACCATCAGGTGAAAGTACGACTGCCCCAGGTGTGACAGCACCTTCAAGGAGATCAGGAACGACAACACCATCAGGTGGATCAGGAACGACAACACCATCAGGTGGATCAGGAACGACAACACCATCAGTAGGATCAGGAACGGCAACACCATCAAGTGGATCAGGAACGACAACACCATCAGGTGGATCAGGAACAACAACACCATCAGGTGGACCAGGAACGACAACACCATCAGGTGGATCAGGAACAACAACACCATCAGGTGGATCAGGAACTACAACACCATCAGGTGAAGTCGACTGCTCCAGGTGTAACAACACCAACAGGTGGATCAGGAACGACAACACCATCAGGTGGATCAGGAACGATAACACCACCAGTAGGATCAGGAACGACAACACCATCAGGTGGATCAGGAACGACAACACCATCAGGTGATCAGGAACAACAACACCATCAGGTGGATCAGGAACTACAACACCATCAGGTGAAAGTACGACTGCTCCAGGTGTAACAACACCAACAGGTGGATCAGGAACGACAACACCATCAGGTGGATCAAGAACGACAACACCATCAGGTGGATCAGGAACAACAACACCAACAGGTGGATCAGGAACGACAACCCCATCAGGTGGATCAGGAACGACAACACCACAGCTGGATCAGGAACGACAACATCATCAGTAGGATCAGGAACGACAACACCATCAGGTGGATCAGGAACGACAACACCATCAGGTGGATCAGGAACAACAACACCATCAGGTGGATCAGGAACGACAACACCATCAGGTGAAAGTACGACTGCTCCAGGTGTAACAACACCATCAGGTGGATCAAGAACGACAACACATCAGGTGGATCAGGAACGACAACACCACCAGTAGGATCGGGAACGACAACACCATCAGGTGGATCAGGAACGACAACACCATCAGGTGGATCGGGAACAACAACACCATCAGGTGGATCAGGAACTACAACACCATCAGGTGAAAGTACGACTGCTCCAGGTGTAGCAACACCAACAGGTGGATCAGGAACGACAACACCATCAGGTGGATCAAGAACGACAACACCATCAGGTGGATCAGGAACGACAACACCATCAGGTGGATCAGGAACAACAACACCATCAGGTGAAAGTACGACTGCCCCAGGTGTGACAACACACCTTCAAGGAGATCAGGAACGACAACACCATCAGGTGGATCAGGAACGACAACACCATCAGGTGGATCAGGAACGACAACACCATCAGGTGGATCGCGACACATCAAGTGGATCAGGAACGACAACACCACCAGGTGGATCAGGAACAACAACACCATCAGGTGGACCAGGAACTACAACACCATCAGGTGGATCAAGAACGACAACACAATCAGGTGAAAGTACGACTGCCCAAGGTGTGACAACACCATCAGGTGGACCAGGAACGACAACAACACCATCAGGTGGATCACGACTGCTCCAGGTGTGACAACACCAACAGGTGGATCAGGAACGACAACACCATCAGGTGGATCAGGAACAACAACACCATCAGGTGGATCAGGAAAGACAACACCAACAGGTGGATCAGGAACAACACACACCATCAGGTGGATCAGGAACAACAACACCATCAGGTGGATCAGGAACAACAACACCATCAGGTGGACCAGGAACTACAACACCAGCAGGTGGATCAGGAACAACAACACCACGATCAGGTGAAAGTACGACTGCCCAAGGTGTGACAACACCATCAGGTGATCAGGAACGACAACACCATCAGGTGGATCAGGAACGACAACACCGTCAGGTGAAAGTACGACTTCCCCAAGTGTGACAACACCATCAGGGGTGGATCAGGAACTACAACACCTTCAGGTGTAAGTACGACAACACCATCAGGTGGATGGAACAACACACCCATCAGGTGGATCAGGAACGACAACACCATCAGGTGAAAGTACGACGGCCTTAGGTGCGACAACACACCATCAGGTGGATCAGGAACGACAACACCATCAGGTGAAAGTACGACTGCCCCAGGTGTGACAACACCCATCAGGTGGATCAGGAACGACAACCCCATCAGGTGGCCAAGGAACGACAACACCATCAGGTGGATCAGGAACGACAACACCATCAGGTGGATCAGGAACAACAACACCATCAGTGGATCAGAACGACAACACCATCAGGCGGATCAGGAACGACAACACCATCAGGAGGAACAGAAACAACAACACCACCAGGTGAATCAGGAACGACAACACCATCAGGTGAAAGTACGACTGCCCCAGGTGTGACAACAACACATCAGGTGGATCAGGAACGACAACACCATCAGGTGAAGACACGACTGCCCCAGGTGTGACAACACCAACAGGGAGATCAGGAACGACAACACCATCAGGTGGATCAGGACGACAACACCACCAGGTGGATCAGGAACGACAACACCATCAGGAGGATCAGGAAACGACAACACCACCAGTGGATCAGGAACGACAACGCCACCAGGTGGATCAGGAACGACACGACACACCATCAGGTGGACAACACCATCAGGTGGATCAGGAACGACAACACCACCAGGTGGATCAGGAACGACACACCATCAGGTGGATCAGGAACGACAACACCATCAGGTGGATCAGGAACGACAACACCATCAGGTGGATCAGTAACTACAACACCATCAGGTGATCAGAACAACAACACCATCAGGTGGATCAGGAACGACAACACCATCATCAGGTGAAAGGACGACTGCTCCAGGAACAACACACACCATCAGGTGGATCAGGAACGAACAACACCATCATCAGGTGAAAGTCGACAGGCCCCAGGTGTGACAACACCATCAGGTGGATCAGGAACGACAACACAATCAGGTGGATCAGTAATGACAACACCATCAGGTGGATCAGGAACGACAACACCATCAGGTGGATCAGGAAACGACAACACCACCAGGTGGATCAGGAACGACAACACATCAGGTGGATCAGGAACGACAACACCATCAGGTGGATCAGGAACAACAACACCATCAGGTGGATCAGGAACTACAACACCATCAGGTGAAAGTACGACTGCTCCAGGTGTAACAACACCAACAGGTGGATCAGGAACGACAACACCATCAGGTGGAACAAACACCACCACAACACAACACCATCAGGTGGATCAGGAACAACAACACCAACAGGTGGATCAGGAACGACAACCCCATCAGGTGGATCAGGACGACAACACCACCAGCTGGATCAGGAACGACAACATCATCAGTAGGATCAGGAACGACAACACCATCAGGTGGATCAGGAACGACAACACCATCAGGTGGATCAGGAACAACAACACCCATCAGGTGGATCAGGAACGACAACACCATCATCAGGATCAAGTACGACTGCTCCAGGTGTGTACACACCAGGTGGATCAAGAACGACAACACCATCAGGTGGATCAGGAACGACAACACCACCAGTAGGATCAGGAACGACAACACCATCAGGTGGATCAGGAACGACAACACCATCAGGTGGATCGGGAACAACAACACCATCAGGTGGATCAGGACTACAACACCATCAGGTGAAAGTACGACTGCTCCAGGTGTAACAACACCAACAGGTGGATCAGGAACGACACCACCATCAGGTGGATCAGGAGAACGACAACACCATCAGGTGGATCAGGAACGACAACACCATCAGGTGGATCAGGAACAACAACACCATCAGGTGAAAGTACGACTGCCCCAGGTGTGACAACACACCTTCAAGGAGATCAGGAACGACAACACCATCAGGTGGATCAGGAACGACAACACCATCAGTAGGATCAGAACGACACACACCATCATCAAGGAACGACAATCAGGGATCAGGAACGACAACACCACCAGGTGGATCAGGAACAACAACACCATCAGGTGGACCAGGAACTACAACACCATCAGGTGGATCAAGAACGACAACACAATCAGGTGAAAGTACGACTGCCCAAGGTGTGACAACACACATCAGGTGGACCAGGAACGACAACACCATCAGGTGGAAGTACGACTGCTCCAGGTGTGACAACACCAACAGGTGGATCAGGAACGACAACACCATCAGGTGGATCAGGAACAACAACACCATCAGGTGGATCAGGAAAGACAACACCAACAGGTGGATCAGGAACAACAACACCATCAGGTGGATCAGGAACAACAACACCATCAGGTGGATCAGGAACAACACACCATCAGGGGACCAGGAACTACAACACCAGCAGGAGGATCAGGAACAACAACACGATCAGGTGAAAGTACGACTGCCCAAGGTGTGAACGACAACACCATCAGGTGGATCAGGAACGACAACACCATCAGGTGGATCAGGAACGACAACACCGTCAGGTGAAAGTACGACTTCCCCAGTGTGACAACACCATCAGGTGGATCAGGAACTACAACACCTTCAGGTGTAAGTACGACAGCCTCAGGTGTGACAACACCATCAGGTGGATCAGGAACGACAACACCATCAGGTGAAAGTACGACGGCCTTAGGTGCGACAACACCATCAGGTGGATCAGGAACGACAACACCATCAGGTGAAAGTACGACTGCCCCAGGTGTGACAACACCTTCAGGAGATCAGGAACGACAACCCCATCAGTGGCCAAGGAACGACAACCTCATCAGGTGGATCAGGAACGACAACCCCATCAGGTGGATCAGGAACAACAACACCATCAGGTGGATCAGGAACGACAACACCATCAGGCGGACCAGGAACGACAACCATCAGGAGTATCAGAAACAACACCCCACCAGGTGAATCGGGAACGACAACGCCATCAGGTGAAAGTACGACTGCCCCCCAGGGTGTGACAACACCATCAGGTGGATCAGGAACGACAACACCATCAGGTGAAGGCACGACTGCCCCAGGTGTGACAACACCTTCAGGGAGATCAGGAACGACAACCCCATCAGGTGGATCAGGAACGACAACACCATCAGGTGGATCAGGAACGACAACACCATCAGGAGTATCGGAAACGACAACACTACCAGGTGGATCAGGAACGACAACGCCACCAGGTGGATCAGGAACGACAACACCATCAGGTGGTTCAGGAACGACACCACCAGGTGGACCAAGAACTACAACACCATCAGGTGGATCAGGAACTACAACACCATCAGGTGGATCAAGAACGACAACACCATCAGGTGGATCAGTAACTACAACACCATCAGTGGATCAGTAACAACAACACCATCAGGTGGATCAGGAACTACAACACAATCAGGTGAAAGTACGACTGCTCCAGGTGTCACAACACCATCAGGAGGAGCAGGTACGACAACACATCTGGTGAAAGTTCGACGGCCCCAGGTGTGACAACACCATCAGGTGGATCAGGAACGACAACACCATCAGGTGGATCAGGAACGACAACACCATCGGGTGGATCAGGAACGACAACACCATCAGGAGGAGCACGGAACGACAACACCACCAGGTGGATCAGAACGACACAACATCATCAGGTGGATCAGGAACGACAACACCATCAGGTGGATCAGGAACAACAACACCATCAGGTGGATCAGGAACGACAACACCATCAGGTGGATCAGGAACGACAACACCATCAGGTGGATCAGGAACGACAACACCATCAGGTGAATCAGGAACGACAACACCATCAGGTGGATCAAGAACGACAACACCATCAGGTGGATCAGGAACGACGACACCATCAGGTGGATCAAGAATGACAACACCATCAGGTGGATCAGTAACAACAACACCGTCAAGTGGATCAGGAACTACAACACAATCAGGTGAAAGTACGACTGCTCCAGGTGTGACAACACCATCAGGTGGATCAGGAACGACAACACCATCAGGTGGATCAGGAACGACAACACCATCAGGTGAAAATCACTGCCCCAGGTATGACAACACCATCAGGCGGATCAGGAAAGACAACACCATCAGGTGAAAGTACGACATCCCTCAGGTACGACAACACCATCAGGCGGATCAGGTACGACAGCACCATCAGGTGAAAGTACGACTGCCACAAGTGTGACAACACCATCAGGTGGATCCGGAACGACAACACCATCAGGTGAAATTACGACGGCCCCAGGTGTCACAACACCATCAGGTCGATCAGGAACGACAACACCATCAGGTGAAACTACGACCATCCCAGGTGTGACAACACCTTCAGGGAGATCAGGAACGACAACCCCATCAGGTGGATCAGAAACGACAACACCATCAGGTGGATCAGTAACGACAACACCATCAGGTGAATCAGGAATGACAACACCATCAGGTGGATCAGGATCGACGACACCATCAGGTGGATCAGGAACGACAACATTATCAGGTGGATCAGGAACTACAACACCATCGGGTGGATCAGGAACGACAACACCATCAATAGGATCAGGAACAACAACACCACCAGGTGGATTAGTAACAACAACACCATCAGGCGGATCAGAAACTACAACACAATCAGGTGAAAGTACGACTGCCCCAGGTGTGACAACACCATCAGGTGGAACAGGAACGACAACACCATCAGGTCGATCAGGACAACACAACACCATCCAGTGGATCAGGAACGACAACACCATCAGGTGAAAGTACGACTACCCCAGGTGTGACAACACCATCAGGTCGATCAGGAACGACAGGACCACCAGGTGAAGGTACGACTGCCCCAGGTGTGACAACACCTTCAGGGAGATCAGGAACGACAACACATCAGGTGGATCAGGAACGACAACACCATCAGGTGGATCAGGAACAACAGCACCATCCGTAGATCAGGAAAGACAACACCACAGGTGGATCAGGAACGACACACCATCAGGTGGTTCAGGAACAACACCATCAGGTGAATCAGGAACGACAACACCGTCAGGTGGATCAGGAACTACAACACAATCAGGTGAAAGTACGACTGCTCCAGGTGTGACAACACCAACAGGTGATCATCAGGAACGACAACACCATCAGGTGGATCAGGAACGACAACACCATCAGGTGAAAGTACGACTGCCCCAGGTGTGACAACACACCACCAGGCGGATCAGGAACGACAACACCATCAGGTGAAAGTACGACTGCCACAGGTGTGACAACACCATCAGGTGTATCAGGAACGACAACACCATCAGGTGAAATTACGACGGGCCCAGCTGTCACAACACCATCAGGTCGATCAGGAACGACAACACCATCAGGTAAAAACTACGACCGTCCCAGGTGTGACAACACCTTCAGGGAGATCAGGAACGACAACCCCATCAGGTGGATCAGAAACGACAACCTCATCAGTGGATCAGGAGCGACAACCCCATCAGTTCGATCAGGAACGTCAACACCCCTCAGGTGGATCAGGAACAACAACGCCATCAGGAGGATCAGGAACGACAACACCATCAGGTGAATCAGGAACGACAACACCATCAGGTGGATCAGGAACGACAACACAATCAGGTGGATCAGTAACGACACCCATCAGGTAAATCTGGAACGACAACACCATCAGGTGGATCAGGATCGACAACACCATCAGTGTGATCAGTAACAACAACACCGTCAGTGGATCAAGAACTACAACACAATCAGGTGAAAATACGACTGCTCCAGGTGTGACAACACCATCAGGTGGATCAGGAACGACAACCCCATCAGGTGGATCAGAAACGACAACCCCACAGGTGGTGGATCGGAACGACAACACCCATCAGGTGAATCACGACGGCCCCAGGTGTCACAACACCATCAGGTCGATCAGGTACGACAACACCATCAGGTGAAACTACGATCGTCCCCAGGTGTGACACACCTTCAGGGAGATCAGGAACGACAACCCCATCAGGTGGATCAGAAACGACAACACCATCAGGTGGATCAGGAGCGACAACCCCATCAGGTGGATCAGGAACGACAACACCCTCAGGTGGATCAGGAACGACAACACCATCAGGTGGATCAGGAACGACAACACCATCAGGTGAAAGTACGACTGCCCCAGGTGTGACAACACCATCAGGTGGATTAGAAACGACAACACCATCAGGTGGATCAGAACGACAACACCATCAGGTGGATCAGGAGCGACAACCCCATCAGGTGGATCAGGACGACAACACCCTCAGGTGGATCAGGAACGACAACCCCATCAGGTGGATCAGAAACGACAACACCATCAGTGGGATCAGGAGCGACAACCCCATCAGGTCAATCAGGAACGACAACACCCTCAGGTGAATCAGGAACGACAACACCATCAGGTGGATCAGGAACAACACCGTTAGGTGGATCAGGACCGACAACACCATCAGGTGGGTCAGGAACGACAACACGATCAGGTGGATCAGGAACGACGACACCACCAGGAGGATCAGGAACGACATCAACACCCATCAGGTGGATCAGGAACGACAACACCACCGGGAGGATCAGTAACAACACCATCAGGTGGATCAGGAACAACACCACCATCAGGTGAAAGTACGACTGCCCCAGGTGTGATCACAACCGCGGGATTCACCTCGTCACCATCTGCAGGTACAGTAACATCTTCGTTCCATCTTTTCATTACAAATCAAGAAAATTTTGAAAATTTGATTATACCCCTCTGAAGAATACATGGTATATCATAATGATCTGTGGATCAATACTTTAACTAAAAAAAAAAACGAGGCAGCGTAATTATCACCAAGAAAATATTTGAAATGTGCGATATGGCTTTTCACAACTAATCAGTGGTTTTTAAGAATTTATTGTTGAAAACAGAAGTAATGTGTATCTTATGCAACGTTTAAGGAAAAACGAAAGAACACATGCAATGAACGTAACATTATTCTTTTTAACGCATGTCAGATTCTAAAGATGGGCCCGTTGTCAAATGTTTAGAGAATTTCCAAAAGAAGCTGAAGGTCGTGAGTGCAAACCACTAATGAGACGGAAACTAGTGCGTTTGAAAACCTGCTCTTTCTACCCAGAGGTAAATAGGTGTCTTTAGGTCAGAAATGGTAAAAGCCACGAGAAGAGAGGGATGGGGTCCGCCTTGCAAGATGCCGGGCACCTGACAAGGTGACCCTCTTACAGCACCTGACAAGGTGACCCTCTACAGCACCTGACAAGGTGACCCTCTTACAGCACCCTACAAGGTGACCCTCTTACAGCACCTGACAAGGTGACCCTCTTACAGCACCTGACAAGTACCCTCTTACAGCACCTGACAAGGTGACCCTCTTACAGCACCTGACAAGGTGACCCTCTAACAGCACCTGACAAGGTGACCCTCTTACAAACTGACAAGGTGACCCTCTTACAGCACCTGACAAGGTGACCCTCTAACAGCACAGCACTGACAAGATGACCCTCTTACAGCACCTGACAAGGTGACCCTCTTACAGCACCTGACAAGGTGACCCTCTTACAGCACCTGACAACCTGACAAGGTGACCCTCTTACAGCACCTGACAAGGTGACCCTCTAACAGCTCACTGCCCCTAGACCATTAGGCTATGGAGCTTTTTACCTTTATTGACTTACGTCCGTCTGTCGTACTGTTACCTTAATTTTCAACCTGTACTGATTCATAATCTATCTACTATTAATAAAGCTGAGCCACTTAAAAAAAATGTTTCATCAACGTGTTTAGTGTACTTATAATTTGTAAAAGAGAGGTAGCAAAGTGAGCTGTTTTTCTTTCCAGCCACCACCGAAAAGCCACACACCACTACCCCATCGGGCGGAACAGGAACTACACATTCAGGAGAAAGGACCACCACCCCAGGTGTAACCACGACGACAGCAGGATCAACCACCCACCTCTGCCAGGACCACAACAGTCTGTAAGTTTGGGAAAATAGACCTCGCATGTGTAGTCCCACAACTGTATATAGGTGAAGTGTTTTGAACGTGTTCAGATCCACGTGTGGCAGAATTATTAAACTGTGGTGGAATTCGCCTTAGCGAATGGGGCAAATTCCAAAATAGTTCTATATATACTCTCTGTATTCATATTCTCTCTGAAATCCCGTTTTGATAAAGTTGTAAAGAATTATGAATTTCCTGATCATGACGCAAACTCGAAAAAAGTTATTTTTACATAGGATTTCCCCGACGTTGGAGTATGGCTGCCTTAATGCGGGATTAAAAAAAAAAAACGGTCATACACACAAAACGCCACTCCTTTTGTTGGGTAGATGGGATAAATCTTTGCCTGACTATACAGGGAGTCCGCAGGAGTATCAGACAGTGTAGCAGAGAAAAAAATAGGACGTTTCCTAACTTCATACATACATTTCCTCTAAAATCCCTTTTAGACATAGTCGTTAACAGAATGATCATAACTTTTATAATTTTTTTTACAGTTTACGCTTGTTGCTCTACGGCTTAGAATACTGGAGAGTGGCAGAGAGCGAGCTTGCAAAGCAGTCGACTTTCTAATCAAGGGAACCTCCGGATAATTCATATTCTTACCTGACATCACATCCAACCAACAGCTATTCATCCGGTGCAAGACAGAAAGATCAGCATTACTACAAGGAGGCTCTGAAAAAGAATTGGGTGGTCACCCGAAAAGACCAGGACGTCATCACTCAAACTTTCCCTTCCTGGGCAAGAAAGGCAGGCCCACGCACTTCTGACGACGTACAGTAGAGGGAGAACGGGAGGTCCTGAACTCACGATGGGTATCTTCCAGAAGAAATAGCAGAACAATCTAGCATGGCGGATCTCTGTTGCTGCCCTAGATGCCACAGGCGCAACGAGAAGTGGATTGATAATAAAACGAATCGCTGTATAGTTTTCACATGCAGTTTGATGGGAAGATCGATCTTAATAGATACATGGGCGATCAGTTCTAAGGTCATTTTTGGTGTGATTTCTGGCTGATAAATCCACTTTTTTCAGTTCATGATTCTCCTATGGCCTTTGGCCTGTAAATGCGAAATTGCGAAAGCTACAAGGGTAGTTCTGACACACACCCACACCACATGCCAACATCGCCAAATTCAGTGAACAACAGTGTCCCATCATTCGTTTACGTTGCGTAAAGCCCAACGATTATCAGTGGGCCAGCTACAATGATAAACAATGCAGTAAATGAGTTGCAGTTGTTTTTTTTTTCTCTGTGAACAAGCTGAAGACTGGCATGATGTTTACCTCCTTTCTCAGCGAGAATTCTGTGCTGATGGCACACAGATCATTGGCTCGACCCGCACGGGAGCCACGATAATTATTTTATCAGAGACCACAAAACCATTTTTTACCCTTTTCATGTTTCTTTTTTTCAGTCGAACGTTTAAATTTCACTTTCATCATGGATGGGACATTATATGTAGACAAGCCCTTCAGCAGAAAGGATGGTGTGTAATTCATTCAATGGGGCCATGTTTTTGAAAAAACGATTTCATTTTATCAAATGTTACTCTGATCGCGTATCTTCATGTTCTCATGCAATTTGTACGATACAGATGCTTTAAAACTGGTTTCGATGCGGTGCATGGGTTGTGCTATTTACTGACATTATTACCACGATGACAACTAGAGTATGCTGGTTCTTAAACTGACTCCATGCCCTTTTCCTTAACTCCAGACCTGACAGGGCATCTGCTCAGGGTCATTCACGCGAGTCCACCACTACACCAGTCTGACCCTTCTGGTTTCCTTTATGGCTTAGCGCATGTAGCTTAGCGTTTTTACCGACCAGTCCACACTCACTGTCCGTCCCTAAACCCGTTCCTTTCCCCGTGACAGTCACGGAAGCGTGCCAGGACATCACGGAGGCCGAGTCTTTCCTCATCTCCAACGACTCCGTCAGGGTCACGGCCCAAAACGTCTCCCACCAGCCGGTAATGGAGGACCTCACCATGCGCTACCAGGCCCATGCGGGCGACTTCCTGATGGTCAGCCTGTACCTGCCGGTGGACGGGCAGCTGGAGGTCATCCGACTGACGGGAGACTTCCTCAGCGCCCAGGTGGAGCTGCAGAGCAAAGAGGGGAGCCTACCGGAGGTCGTCCAACCCCAGAGAGGAGTAAGACACTTGATCGGATTTCGGTGTGTGTGTGTGTGTGTGTGTGTGTGTGTGTGTGTGTGTGTGTGTGTGTGTGTGTGAAAAATTGGGGTTGTTTACTTGATTGGTGGGTTGGTTGGTTGGACGGTTGGTTAGTTGCCTGGGTGGTTGTCGGTTGATGGATTTTGAGTTTGCTTTTTTTTTTTTTTTTTGGGGGGGGGGGGGGTGGGGATGGATTACATCAGTTTATGATGTTTGAACGGCTGATTGGTTTCCCCTGTGCCCTTTTTCTCGTGGTTGTCTTTTCTTTCTTTCACTTCCTTTTTGTCTTACTTTTTTACTTCTTGTTTATTTCTTCTTTTCCTTCCTTCCTGTCTGTCTTTGTATGTTTGTGTGCTTCTTTCCTTTTTTTTTTGACTTATTCTTTCTAACTTGCTTACCTGTTTGATTGCGCTATTGTTTTTCTATCGTTCCCTTCTCTCTAATTTTTCAAAGTTATTCTGTTTGTTCCTTTTTCACTTAATGTTATAAAAAAGTTAGGAGCATAAGTTATGAAACAAACATGCTGTCGGGCTACGATGAAATTGTAAACCACGATCTTTTAGCATGCATCAGTACAAAATAACTGTGTGCAAGGAATGTTTGAGATTCTAGTTGGACAATAATGACTTCTTTCGTAAATCGGGCACTAACAAAGTGTATTCTTCTTGATGTTTAGAAACTGACTCCAGGGAAAGCCGCCATGTTTGCTGACGTGCCTTTTCGTGGCTGGAGACATCACCATTCGCATCAACGTAGATGACGCAGCTGGTGGCGTCATCGTGATTGAAGAGTTCAGAGTGTGCACGGTGCCGAGAAGTAAGTCAGAGGTCTGGTTGATTTTTGTTTTGTTTTTGTTGCACCTGGGTCTGACATGTCCTCACAGCGACATTACCCCCACACTGCTTATTCCAGCTGTCCCTTGTACATCCACGTCAGCGCTGGATTGAGCGCCAGTATCGCTCTACGCCGAAAGAGCGTAACAGTTCATTTACTTTCAAACATGATTTCTCTGTCTGGTGTTCTCCTGCCGTTAAGGATAAAAGTGGCTGTATGTAAAGAGAACGCCATGTTGAATATGAATGACAAATAAACACTTTAGCTGATACATGGTACTTTATTTGTTTAAACGAACTCATACTTGACTGAAAGGAGATCTCAAAAGGAAGTTACTTTTCGGACTTTTGAACAGGGGCTTCATAGCCAATCCATGTAACTCCTTTGGGTTGTTTGGCAGGGTAGTATTCGCAGCGTGTCACCCCGGCGATCCACAGGTGTACCTCAGGTCTTCATGAGGCAGCGCACCAGAGGACACGCTGCACTGCCGCTGAATTGCTTTGGTGGTGTTCAGATGTGCGCGTTCTGATCCGGCATCCATATAGAAAACTCTTATTGACAACAGCTGGTATTGATACATTATTGACGCAGCCTGGGTATTGTTCCTCACAGGGCTCCCAGTGACAGCCCCAGTGATGCGGACAGTACTGAGGACACTAATCATCACCATCATGGATGCGGAGCTGGGGAAAATAAGAGAAACTGAGGTCACCTGGAGAATAGGGTGTGAAGGACTACAGGATCTGATGGTCATTGAAGTTAATGAAGACATTATGGAGCCCGTTGTTTCTTAGACTAAACAACCGTTTTCTTCGCGCGTGCCCTTTCATAACACAGTGCAGTGACAACCAGGCCCGAAGGACACAGATACTTGCAGTGCTCGTCAAGAAATATGAGCAGCATTCTCAGACGCGCATCTTCGTTCGTAGTGGATGAAAGTCGACAGTCTTTCGTTTTGAGTCCATGGCACACAGAACGACTACGCGCATGAGTATGTCTGGGCTGTAAAATAAATCCCTAATAGAGTTCCAGTCCGATATCCCATTCCATCGTTGACACTGCAACTGCAATATCATAGTAACTGAGACTATTGTTCACATTTCCTGACTTACTCTGCAGTGTCTTCATCTCTCGGGCCTGCCTGTTTGACACGGGGATATGGTTTGCAGTAAGCGTGGAGTACATCCCTGTCATGCAGACCTGAATGGAAATCTATTACATCATCTCTATCACCCACATCCTTATCAATCAGCGTTAGATAAAAGTCTGAAAGTCTGTGGCCCTTCATGGCCTGCGTTCACGTTGGTTTCAGTTTCGATAGTCTTTCCACGTCTGTGCCTTGGTGAAGCTTTGGTTTCCCAGATGATGTCGATTATAAATCATCATCATCATCATCATCATCATCATCATCATCATTGATATTGAGAGTACTTGTACAGCGCATATCCCCCATGACAGACCAGGCTCTGGGCGCTTCACAATCCGCGCTTTCGTTTACCCAACGGGCTGCCTACCTGCGTAGAGCCCACCGAAGGGTTCCCAGCTGGCGCTAATCATTCGAATTCCGTGCCATTCAGTCCGATATCAGTCACTCAGGTGTTCACTCATTCCTTCAGTTTTTGACGTGGAATGCATGCTATATGTATACATTTCATCCATACTAAGGGCCCGAAAGGCCTTCTGTTCCGAAAGTTGGTGAAGGAAATTTATGAGTTTGCAAAATGTTCCGAGTGCATTCACCAACGGAACCTATAGTTCCATTCGTGTCTTTTCGGTAAATAGAGTGCAATGTTGGATTAGCAGTGACATCAAAACATAACCAGCTTATAACATAGACCCTTATGGGGAGGGGTGGGTGGGTAGATTTTGAGCGGAAACATTCTGATAACCTTTTCTTTTAGAAACGAAGAACGTTGTTTTCTTGCTGTGCGAGGTTAGTTCACGGACATGGCAGACAAATTTCATTTGGTATTGCAGGCGACCTGTGTCTACTCAGCGCTGACCAGGTGGAGAAGTCTCTGGGTTTCCAACCGGCTGTGACGTCATTGGAGTGATGGATGACGGGGAGGTTGTGGAGGTCACTGACCTCACATTCATCTCCACCAACGTCACCATCCGCGGGATATTGCTATGTCTGGTATGTTCGCAGTCGATTATTACTGTTAACATCATCATCATCGTCATCGTAATCGTCGTCGTCGTCGTCATCGTCGTCATCATCATCGTAGTCACCATCATCATCATCAGCAGCAGCAGCAGCAGCAGCAGCAGCAGCATCGTCGTCGTCATCGTCGTCATCATCATCGTCATCATCATCATCATCATCATCATCATCATCATCATTATTAAAACGTATCGTTTATTTTCACCGAATACGGAACGTGAAGATGTTAACGGTCGGATTAAAAAACGGTCACATATGCAAAAATCTTACCAGTGATAATCTCGGAGTTATCGCTACTCAAAGAAAAAGAGAGCACTATCATCACCATCATCATCATCATCATCATCATTATCATCATCGTCATCGTCATCGTCATCATCATGACCATCGTTTCTGGGATTTTTTGGTTGTTCCTTTTTGGTGGTTGGTGATGGACAGTTGTAATGATGGCTTGGATTTTCTCCTAGTGGACTGTCAACATTTTAACTGGGTGGTAAAGATGTCGCGAGTCAGCCACGTGACAGTGTAACCGTCTTATCCTTCTTTCCTAAGCATAAAATGTCTCTTCTGCCTTGCGAGTAGGGTTTGGCATGTGTGTAGAAAGTTCGCTCTTGCATATTTGTGACTGTAACTTAGTGTTTAAAAGTGCTGTGGTGCGTGTATATATATATATATATATATATATATATAGATATAGATATGTATGTATGTATGTATGTATGTATGTGTGTGTGCGTGAGTGCGTGCGTGTGAGTGTGTGTGTGTATGTGTGTGTGTGTGTGTGTGTGTGTGTGTGTGTGTGTGTGTGTGTGTGTGTGTGTAAGAGAGAGAGAGAGAGAGTGTGTGTGTGTGTGTACTGCATGTGTGTGGGGTGCAGTGTGTGTGTGTGTGTTTTGTTGTCTGTCTGTCTGTCTCTGTGTGTTGTGTGTGTGTGTGTGTGTGTGTGTGTAGTATTCTGACAATTGAGTGTGAATGGACACCTGTGTGTGTGTGTGTGTGTGTGTGTGTGTGTGTGTGTGTGTGTGTGTGTGTGTTTTAAGGATGTATACACAGGCATGTAAATTTAGGACACCAGACATCTATTTGCGTTTAGTACTATGGCATCTTCTTTTCTGGCTTTCTTCTTTCTTTCAGTCACACCTTTCCGCCTGTGTGTTCATCTTCACATTTCTCTTTTAAAACCACCCTTCATTCCTTCTTGCTCGTGCGCAGTGAATGTCAAGGCAACGACGAGCTGCAGTGCCACCAAGAGGGGTGCGACAAGTGCCCGAAGTACTCGGAGTGGTCTCCGTGCATCGCCGACTGCGGGGAACAAGGCACCCAGACTCGAACCGTGGACACAGTGGGCTACCCGGACTCCTGTCCCTCGGAACCCGAAGAGCGACCGTGTATTGGTCTCTGCATCAGTGAGTGGCTGTCTGATTGGCCGGGCGGGTAGTCGGGTGGATGGTCGGCTGGCTGGTGGGTCGGGTGGCTGATTATGATTGATTGTTGGTTTTCTTTGCCAGTTCGATGGTAGGTTTCGTGGCCTTTGTGTCTTTGTTTTCGCAAACTGTTGCGATTGAGTACTGAATTTTCTTTGTGTGTGTGTGCGTGTGTGTGTGCTACTAGGGAGAGATTTTTGAGGTATGAGCAAACAAAGATGCAGAGGGTGCGCGAGCGCACATGTCATCTCTGTGTGTGAGTGTGTGTGTGTGTGTGTGTGTGTGTGTGTGCGCGCGCTCGCACGCGCGCGCGCGCGCGCGTGTGTGTGTATGTGTGTGTGTGTGCATATATATATATATATATATATATATATATATATATATATATATGTGTGTGTGTGTGTGTGTGTGTGTGTGTGTGTGTGTGTGTGTGTGTGTGTGTGCAGTTGCACATATGTGGGAGAAAGGGGGTGGGAAGCGAGGCAACGGAGGGCAAGTTCAGTATGGCATTGGAGTTGAACAAAGAATGCATGTCTTTGTATGTATGTCATGTCAATGGGGGGGGGGGGGGGGGGGGGGGGGGTGAAGGGAGAGAGGGGAGTAGACGTAAGGGGTGAGAATGAGGGGGGGGGGGTATGGTGGGAGGTGAAGTGGAGGCATGTTAGCCCTGTTCATGTGGACGCAGAGTATGAGCAGAGTGCTAACACTGTATGCTAGTCATTCACAAATGTATCCCGCACACATTTCTGACTGCACGAATCTGTGCCAAAGAGAATATGAGAACAAGTATGATGTGTGTTAGACTGCGCATTGGCATGACTGTACTCCCTGGAGAGAATGACAGTTCCCATTGTTTCGTTGTCCAATCACAGGAGGTTACTATTTATGGTCAATGGAGGTGAAAATGATTGTGGTGCGTGAATTGAAAAGATTCTCTTTCTCTACGGACAAGAACTACCTTGTTTACATCGAAGATGGAACGGAATTTAAATGGAAAGAAGTGCATCAGACCTTTGAATTTTGGTTTTATTTTCGTCTGTTTATATACAAATCCACATTCATTAGGGTTTCACTTACAGAATGACACCATTTCAGTTCCATGACCTGTGATAAATGAACGATTTAAACTTAGCATCAGTTTTGGTACATGTGTCAATAGTCTATTTCTGCATTGACGACCCGAACTAGAAAAAAGATTATCACCGTTCGCTTTAGATAACAATCACATTGAAAGATATGAAACAGCACTGTCTTTTCTGTGTTATTCCGATAGATTATTGCCATGTACAGATTAATGATATGATAACAGCACTGTCTTTTCTGTGTAATCCCGATAGATTATTGCCATGTATAGATTAATGATATGATAACAGCACTGTCTTTTCTGTGTAATCCCGATAGATTATTGCCCTGTATAGATTAATGGTATGATAAGAGCACTGTTTTTTCTGTGCAATCCCGATAGATCATTGCCCTGTATAGACTAATGATATGATGACAGCATTGTTTTTTCTGTGTAATCCAGATAGATTATTGCCCTGTATAGATTAATGATAAGATAATAGCACTGTCTTTGCTGTGCAATCCCGGTAAAGTATTGCCCTGTATAGATTAATGATATGATAACAGCACTGTCTTTTCTGTGTAATCCCGAGAGATTATTGCCCTGTATACATTAATGATATGATAACAGCACTGTCTTTTCGGTGTTATCCCGGTGAAGTATTGCCCTGTATACATTAATGATATGATAACAGTACTGCCTTTTCTGTGCAATCCCGATAGATTATTGCCCTGTATAGATTAATGATATGATAACAGCACTGTCTTGTCTGTGTAATCCCGATAGATTATTGCCATGTATAGATTAATGATATGATAACTGTTCTGTCTTTTCTGTGTAATCCTGACAGATTATTGCCATGTATAGATTAATAATATGATAACAGCACTGTCTTTTCTGTGCAATCCCGGAGATGATTGCCCTGTATACATTAATGATATGATAACAGCACTGTCTTTTCGGTGTAATCCTGATAGATTATTGCCCTGTATAGATTAAAGCGTATGTTTTGCCTCGCGAATCGCCGAAGCAGAAGGTGTACAGAACACAGGATAAGTATCTTCGTCCTCTGCTAGCTGGAGTCCCATGCTAGCTGGAGTCCCATGGTGCCTGTTGAAAGCATTCACCTCTTCCTGACTGTCAGATTGGCCCAGGGTCTGCCTCCTATTCAGAAGCTGGCCGTCTGTTCAGCACACTTCGCAGTGACAGCGGCAGATCATCCAGTTGGAAGCTAGCTCTCGATAGTTCGCTTATGGGCGGGGCTGGCGTGCAGGTAGCAAGCCGAGCTCTCTGAATAGCTGAAAAGAAGAAGCTGGAATATCGCAGTGGTTTCCTGAGAGAACAGCGCAGCAAACTGCACAGCTCCCTCGCCCGGAAGAGGTTAGTTTCCCGCGCGAACAAACGGCTCGCAGGCAAAAAGGTCAATAGTGGGTAAAGGAGGCAAGGGTAGGCCTACTGTACCTATTCCCCCCGCTTCAGTCTGTGGCCGAAGTCTGCAAACCTCCAAGCGAGTGATACGTGAACAATAGGTGAATGAATCCCTGTGGCGCTGTGGCGCTTTTGATCAGTCACAAGGAAGCTTACAAAATTCGGCTAATCACGTATCTCGACGTATATATGTCAATTAACGTTTCAAATTCGAACAGAAGACAATGTTCGAACAAGCAAGTTTCTAATTCATCTTCTTTCTGTTTAAAACCCACGTCAGACTTGATAGAAAAAGATCAAGTCCTGTCTGTAAGGGTTGTAAGTCACAAGAACAAAAATCCTGTCTGTAAGGGTTAGAAGTCACAGGATCAAGTCCTGTCTGTAAGGGCTAGAAGTCACCAGGTCAAATCCTGTCTGTAAATGCCAGAAGTCACCAGGTCAAATCCTGTCTGTAAATGCCAGAAGTCACCAGGTCAAATCCTGTCTGTAAGGGCTAGAAGTCACCAGGTCAAATCCTGTCTGTAAATGCCAGAAGTCATCATCAGGTCAAATCCTGTCTGTAAATGCCAGAAGTCACCAGGTCAAATCCTGTCTGTAAATGCCAGAAGTCACCAGGTCAAATCCTGTCTGTAAGGGCTAGAAGTCACCGGTCAAATCCTGTCTGTAAATGTCAGAAGTCACCAGGTCAAATCCTGTCTGTAAATGCCAGAAGTCACCAGGTCAAATCCTGTCTGTAAATGCCAGAAGTCACAGGATCAAATCCTGTCTGTAAGGGCTAGACGTCACCAGGTCAAATCCTGTCTGTAAGGGCTAGAAGTCACAGGATCAAATCCTGTCTGTAAGGGCTAGAAGTCACAGGATCAAATCCTGTCTGTAAGGGTTAGAAGTCACAGGATCAAATCCTGTCTGTAAGGGTTAGAAGTCACACAGGATCAAATCCTGTCTGTAAGGGTTAGAAGTCACAGGATCAAATCTTGTCTGTAAATGCTAGAACTCAAAAGACCAAATCCTGCCTGCGAGGGCTAGAACTCAAAAGACCAAATCCTGTCTGTGAGGGCTAGAACTCAAAAGACCAAATCCTGTCTGTGAGGGCTAGAACTCAAAAGACCAAATCCTGTCTGCGAGGGCTAGAACTCAAAAGACCAAATCCTGTCTGTGAGGGCTAGAACTCAAAAGACCAAATCCTGTCTGTGAGGGCTAGAACTCAAAAGACCAAATCCTGTCTGCGAGGGCTAGAACTCAAAAGGAATTCTAACCATCGTGTTCAGCCATTATCACACATATCATGTTCCCCTCCACCCCTCCGCCTCTCCACCCCCCCCCCCCCCCATGAACCAAAAATAGTAACGTCGGCCGACTGGTAGGAAGGAAACGTCAGTATTTTGACTGTCTGATATGGCGACTTGCACCAGTCGCTAACCTGCTCCTTGCCTTCTGTCAGCCACGCCCCCGCAGTGCTTGATGCCTTGGCACGATTGGTCCATCTGTGACGGCTGCACGCAGAAGCGCGTGCGCACGTGCAACGACACGAACCCCGCGTGTGCCGGCCAGTGCAATCGGGCGATGGAGGAGACCCGCGTGTGTGGCGACTGCACCGCTTCCACCACGCCCGCCACCACCACCACCGCCTTGACCCCCGCCGTCATCACCACCACCGCCACCGTCTCCGCCTCCACGCTTGGTCTCGTGATCAGTAAGTAGGTGACTAACTTATTGTGAGTGGCAGTGAGGGACGAACAGGTCGACAGACGGACAGACATATAAGCACGTGCGCTGTTCACAAAGAGAATCATTTAAATGTAATCCTTTGACCCCTTGAGGAGCGTGGATATTGAATAACATTCGCGTTTCAAAAGTCAAACCGAAAGCATTGAAGGAAAGTGTTCTCAGTGGTGATTTAACAAGTAACCGCATCTTTTAATGGAAAGTTTATCGCAAACCATTTGGTGAATGCGTACAGAAAACAACAGATTATTACACTACTTTTCCCATCTTATTTGCCCAAACAAAAACATAACTCCTCATGCTTTGAACTGACACAAACATGACAACAACTTTTCTTAAAGTCCATTGTCATTTGAACATTCCAGTCTTTAAAAAAGAAAAGAAACAAGAAACCAACTTGCATCCAGTCACACCACTTTCACAATGATGGAGCGACACACACACACACGCACGCACGCACGCACGCACGCACACACACACACACACACACACACACACACACACACACACACACACGCACAGAGCCATCGCAATCCTCATCTGGCTGTCCTGATCCGACTTCAATCAACCTCCTTCAGACTAACCACACCTGCTATGCCTAGAACCTCAACCGAACTACACAGGTATTGCTCTGATTTATGAGGAAGGAGAGATCAGAGCAAGAAGCAGCATCAGCCCTTTAAATGCCACTGTTACGTTTGTGGAGAACAAAAGGTTGCTTTTCTGTCCTAGAATCTGTTCTATCGTGTAGATGAAACAGGGAAGGTCATCATTCGACCTGCTTTGATGCGAAATATGATTCTCGGTTCACGAAGAAGAATGAAGAGAACTAAGATTTAAGAAAAAAAAAAGAGTAGAAGAAGCTTTTAGGAGAATGTAGACCACAGCCATCGCTGATTTGATCCTAGACCAACCCCTGTACCCGAAATGCTTCATGGAACCGCACTGAACTGTGACTGGATTGTGCTAGAACCACGTTCCAACTTTCCTCCAAGTTTCCTTAAAATGGGATTTGTAGTGATCTGGTTGACGAATCCTGGATCCGCTCTTTTGATCCGGATCTATCGCAAGGATCTACCGTCAAGATTCAGCGGCTCTAACCTCGGACGGCATTTTGTCTTTCCATCAATCGCGTTTCATTAACTTCGATTCTGTCTTTTTTGTTTTTTTGTTTTTGTTTTTTTAGCGTAACGTTTCTGAGACTGATTAGCAGACTGCCGGGGTGAGACAAACTCTTCGACAGAAGAACTAAAACAACATGATGATGACTGACCTGACCTCACTGGCTTGTGTCTAACGTGCTCCCCCCGTCCCCTTGCTCCCTGCAGCCAGCCCCCTGCAGTGCGAGGAGAGGGAAGTGTTCTCCAGCTGCTCCTCCTCCAAGTCCCGCTGCGAGGACTCCTGCATGGCCTTCAGGGCCCGCAACTCCAGCAGCAGCTGCCTGGAGGATGAACTCCCCTGTGTGCCCGCCTGCGAGTGCCAAGAGGGCTACTACCGGAACTCGGAGGGCACCTGCGTGCCCGGAGGGGAGTGCCAGTGCTATCCGCCGGGGCAGAACTCTTCGGTGCCCATCGGCTACACTGTTCGAGTGGGCCAGTGTAACAAATGGTGAGTGCGGGTGAGGTTTTTTTCGCCCTTCCTCCCTATCCCTTCGGCTTTTAGTGGCATGGTACTCGGCTGTCGGCTGTCTGATATGGCGAGACTTTGTGTCAATTGGAAAGGTGGATGATAATGATAAAAAAAAAAAAAGGAAAACGGAGATTCCGAAAGGGGATGTGTGAGACTTTCTCTCTCTGTCTCTGTCTCTCACTGTCTTTCACACTCTCTATATCTCTCTGTCTGTCTCTCTGTCTCTGTCTGTCTGTCTGTCTGTCTGTCTGTCTGTCTCTCTCTCTCTCTCTCTCTCTCTCTCTCTCTCTCTCTCTCTCTCTCTCTCTCTCTCTCTCTCTCATGTATTTTATGTGTATACACACACCGACAGACACAGATGCACATACAGACACACACAGACGAACACACACACACACACACACACACACACACACACACACACACACACACACACACACACACACACACACACACACACACACACACACACACACACAGAGAGAGAGAGAGAGAGAGAGAGAGAGAGAGAGAGAAATGCAGATAGACAGATAGTTAAACATATACTTTTGTTTCTTTTTTCCATAGATAGGTAGACAGTTTTTTTGTGTTGTGATTTGAATCGTTCAGTGAGTACTTAATGGACAGGACAAGCACATGTTTTTTTTTTAA
>JADBJO010001532.1:321625-324125 GCA_016801955.1 Conus betulinus | reverse complement strand
GGCAAAAATGGGTTATTAAATTTCCGCTACCAGTTAATACGGAAGCAAGAACAAATTAACGTGTGCGGTGTATACATTTCTATATCCTCTCAATAAATCGGCTTTCTGTAAATATCCATGCTTGGTATGTGTTACTAATACACTGAACGAATTTGGGGTCCGCTGTTTCTATGAAGAACAGTCAACCGATTTACCGCTCTCAGCTGATCATTTTAAATTAAAGATCAGTACATATACAACATGATTTGCCGAGGTAAATCAGAATGAAATCTTTTATCATTACACATTCTTGAAAGACAAAGTTCGATTTGAACGGCATCCTTCCAGTCTGCAAGCCACATTATCCAGTGCTCTGTTACAATACAGAACTTTGAATCACAGGCAGCTAGTCCAAATGGTCGTTTCGCTGGTGGTGTTTACAGATAAGACAGACAGTGCAACGAATGTGTTTGCTGCTCTTCATTTTAAAGGAGAACCTAAACTGGTTCTTTTGACTAATTTTCATAGGTACCATAACTCTCTCAATTTTCTAAACCGCTTATTCCTGCAGAGAAAACTAATACAACAGAAAGTAGCTAAGTTTGTTCAAACCTGAGTGACTTACTTAGATGCTCCCGCGTCTTGCGACGCATGAGGCAGTCAAGGCGCTCCACTGTGCACGGTCCCCAGCCAGTTTGGTAGTGTCACTCCGTCCTCTGTCAACGAGTCTGAGGTCTCTCTCCACTGTCTGTCGCCAGCTCATCCTGGGTCGTCCTCTTTTCCTCTGGTCTGCTGGGGTCCATTTAAATGGCTTAATTTGCAGGTCTAGAAGAGGGTAATCTTAAGACATGACCAGCCAGTGGAGGCGCCGTCTGCAGACGATGGCTGACACGGGGAGCTGTTTGGATCTCTCCATGACCTCTGCATTCAGTATAAAGTCTGACCATTTGATGCCCAAGATCTTACGCGGGCACTTAGTCTCAAAAGCGTCGTGTAAGTAAGTAAGACCCGTGGCCCAAATACAAATAACGACTTTGAAATCTCTCTCTCTCTCTCTCTCTCTCTCTCTCTCTCTCTCTCTCTCTCTCTCTCTCTCTCTCTTATCCACTGTGCAGAGAAAACCATGGAGACTGTGACGCGCCACAAACAGAGATGGAGACAGTGCAGTGTGGTCAGCCCTGTGAATGTCAGGTACATGTGTGTCTGTCAGACTCACGGTCATTGACGTTCGTCAGGGAGAAAGGCACTTCTAAGCTTTTCTTTCTTCAAAGTGTGTGTGTGTGTGTGTGTGTGTGTGTGTGTGTGTGTGTGTGTGTGTGTGTGTGTGTGTGCCTGCCTGCGTGCGTGCGTGCGCGCGTGCGTGCGTGCGCGCGTGTGCGTGCGTGCGTGTGTGTGTGCGTGCGTGCGTGCGTACGTGTGTGTGTGTGTGTGTGTGTGTGTGTGTGTGTGTGTGTGTTCTTGCTCACTAGTTTAGTTTTGTGTTTATTTGTTTCACAGGAAGAGATTTTATTTATCAATTCGTTCATTTTGTATGTATTTATTTCTTCCACGGAGATATTGGATTGAGATTATAGTAGAGCCATCAAACCTAAGCACAATTCTTCTACGAAAAGGGTTGTAAACAATTGTTGATTTAGGTAATTCACTGCTGTGTAGTAATTACAAAGCGCTGTGTAACAATTACAAAGCACGATAATACGAGTTTCTCAAAAGCGATTCAAAATTCATGAAATGTCATACATAATAATTATGCATGTCATGGAAGGGACGAATTTCCAGTGACACTTTTCGCCATATTTTTGAAGGCCAAGGGCAAGCTATCTCCAGTGTTACAATAAACACAGCAGACCCACCATCGTCAGGAACACACATCGTCAGGAACCTGCACAGTTGTGGTCGACTGGCATCAGCTGACAGGGCCCAGACGCTTGTCAGAGGGAAGTTTCACTCTGAAGACTTCATGCTAGCGAGCATTCGCTAGCATTTGAACGATCCAGTCACTGAGTCTGCTTTTTGCCGGTTAGAATCCAGTCTGTCCTCGATGCAAACAAGATAAACATTGTCTTCAAAGACTACAGGTCAGGAAGGCAGTGGATGATGTGATTATTGTTTTATTAGCAAGAGGCCTTGTTGAACGAGTTGATCCCAAAACGCAGTCTGTATGGAGGCCTGTGTGACACGCCAGACAATGTCCTAGTTTAGAGGCCCCCTTTGTTTCGCGTCAATGATCACGAAACGAATGACATTCTTATGAGAGTCGCGCAGATTATCACTCCTCGCAGGAAAATTCTAGCGCTCGCCCGTCTTCAAACGTGATTTCTCTCCGGTGTGATTTCTTTCCGTCAAAGATCAAAGTGAATGTTAATAGAGAACACCTTGATGTAATTATTATGTGAATGCCAAATAATCACACCGACTGACAAGGAAAGAAGCTGTCTTTTAAAGGGAAATTATCATTATCTTGTAAAATATTGAATAGGGACCTTTTGTTAAAAACCTCGTCGATAACTTCCTTTGGTAG
>JADBJO010001532.1:311625-316625 GCA_016801955.1 Conus betulinus | reverse complement strand
TGTTTTTTGTTGTTTTAAACTATCTTGTCTTCACTTTATTTTGGATCATTGTCCAATGTTAATCAAATGAATTGAAAAAAAAAAGTGGAATGTAAATGAAAGTGAATGACTCCTGATAATATCCTCTCTTTTTCGACGGCTCATGCTATTTCATTTCAAATCGATTATATTCTGTGCTGTTCTCCTCTGTTGTAGTCGGTTCTGTTCATTGCATTTCCGTTTCATTTGTAATTCTGGTAATGGTGTCCTGAACTATTCTTATCCCTTCCATTTTCCCTACCATTCCGTTTCCTTCCGTTCCGTTCCATTTTATTCCGTACTGCTGCATTCTACCAACCTCTGTTCCTTTCCCTTCTGCTCCACCAGGAAGACCAGCAATTCCTTCGCCCTGATCCGGGACCGAGGAAGTTGTCAGTGCTGCCAGCCGTCCATCTTGGAAAAGGAAGTGACGTTCCGCTGCGGCGACAATGGTGTGGAAGAGAAGAGAGTGCCCGTTCCTTACATCTCCGCTTGCTCGTGCCAGGCCTGCGTCTCAGGTAGTGATGACGAGAGTGACAGTGGTGGAGATCATGATGACATTGCTTACGATGATATGGTCGATGGTGATGATAATGATAGCCAGGACATACCATCTGACATCAGTGTGATAGCGCGACAGGATTAACGTTTTAACTGCCATAAACCATTACTTTTTATAGGTTGCGGTGATAATTTATAAATGATAACAATGATGATATTTGTGGATTCATGATGTTGTTGGTATCTTAAAAAAAGAAGACACAAGTGCCTTAGGAATGTATAGTGTCACACAATATAGTATAGCATAGCGTGATGGGGTCATGTATACCACAGTATAGTATGGTGTACTGTGGTACAGTAAAGTACAGTGTAGCGCTTTTTAACTCAATACTGTGACAATGCAGTACAGCACAATACCCCTACAGTACAGCACAGTTCAATACAGAACAATTCACTGCTTATAGTAGGTATTGCCTTTTAAGACTCGATGTAGAGGACATTGAATGCAAGTATGTTGAAAATTAAAAGAACGTACTGAATATTTTGAGTTCGCTTCCACGTTTGTCAGTGGGATCGAATGTTTACATTGCGTAGTCCTTAAACTAATGGTGAAAAATATTGGATTTAAGGTCACAGGTTTTCTCCATTCTTAATAGGCGTATGAGATCTCTCTCTGCCTTTTTTCTTCAAGAAATTATGATTCGTTAAAGAAAAATCAAGCAGGTAAGTACTCTGAAAACAAAGGTGAAATAGACAGAAAATAGCCATTGTGTGTGTGTTTTTTTTATGATTAACATAAATAGGCACTGTTTAACGTCAAATTAACGTTGTGCTGTTTGTCATTTTGAACACGATTCACACACCCTTCATGACAGGCAATGGCATATCTTCAGTAAAAATCATTCATCCTCTCTCTCTCTCATTCACTCAAACACACACATGCACACTGACTGACTGACTGAAACCATTTACTGTCAGATTAACATATTGTTGCACTGACATTTTAAAAGGATAAACGAAATAAATAAATGAGAAAAAGAAAATAATACACAATAACATCTGAAAGACATAAAGATCGTAAAGGAAAAATTAACAGGGAAACATTTAACATTTGTAAGTAGAATAATAGAAACAGGAATTGTAACAATAAACCAAATTACATCTTAACTGTACTGAGAATAAAAAATCTCTCTCTCTCTCTCTCTCTCTCTCTCTCTCTCTCTCTCTCTCTCTCTCTCTCTCCCTCTCTCAGAGAACACCATAAAAAAGGCCCCCGCCCCCTAAAACACACACACACACACACACACACAAACACACACACACACACACACACACACACACACACACACACACACACACACGCACACACACACACACGCACACAGAGTCACACACACACACACACACACTCACAAAAATCCACGCTTCCCATTACCCCTACTCACGTGTATGCGAGCGCGCACATATATTTCACTCACTGACAAAGAAATAAAACCAAAAATCTCTCTATCTCTCTCTCTATCTCGCTCTCGCACGCACGCACGCACACACACACACACACACACACACACACACACACACACACACACACACACACACACACACACACACACACTCACACACACACACACAAACCGTCCCTCTCCCCTACACGCACTCAAAAACTTATCCACACAAAAAATGTATAGACGTACGCAGAACATGCACTCGCCTATAAACAAAACCACTCAAGCTCTCTCTCTCTCTCTCTCTCTCTCTCTCTCTCTCTCTCTCTCTCTCTCTCTCTCTCTCTCTCTCTCTCTCTAGCGCGCGCACAACCTATGCAAGAATTTCGTAAATGGAATAATGCGACCTACACGTGAGAGTCGGACAGCTATGTCATGTAACAAATTCTTTGCTCTACGTGTACATCACACCACTAAACAAAAAAAAGAAAAACAAACAAAAAAGAAATCCATTAGAAATATCTGCCAAGTGGATGAGACTTGATCAGATTTACAGCCATGCACACACACACAGACACACACACACACACACACACACACACACACACACACACACACACACACACACACCGGGAGCCGGATTAGCTCAGTGGTAGAGCGCCTGACTCGTAATCTTGGTGATCCTGGGGTTGCGGGTTCGAACCTCCACTGGGGCGTTTCGGTACAGGGGGATTTTTCCCTCGGAGTTAACATTGGTTCTGACTCCATATCCCATACAGTCCTTCGAATGAGACTATAAACCGAGGTTCCATGTGTGAACGCACGCATAACATCTTGCACACACGTAAAATCCCATCACCAACATTCGGAAGAGTAGGCCAGTTTGGCCGTTGTATGGATGACACGTTACACATAGCATGCACCCTGAGTGAGAAACGGAAAGAATGAAGGAAGTAAGGAAAATGAGTGATCGATATTGAACGATACTGACTGGATGACACGGGAAACGACTGAATGAAGCGCCAGCTGGCAGCTCTTCAGTCGGCACTACCCAGGTAGGCAGCCCGTTGTGTAAACGAGCGTTGATTGTAAAGCGCTTAGAGCTTGGTCTCTAGCCGAAAATAGGCGCTATATCAGTATTCATTATATCATTATTATATTACACACACACACACACACACACACACACACACACACACACATCTCACTTTCTCATCATCCATTGCCTATTGAAAACAGACTCATTGTAGGGCCCATTGTCATACCGTGTGTTTTTTTTTTTTGACAGAGGAGTAACCAGAAAACCAGTCAGTCGAGAATGGCGAGGACCCGGAAGTCTTGGTGACATACAATGGCACACAGGGAACGTCAACTCTGTAACCTGGGGCAGCAAGGACATTAACTCATGTGATGATGAGAATTTCACGTGCTGTGTTGGTCTGCAGGACTGGATAAAAACGTCATCACGAGGCAGATCTCTGCGATGCATTGTGCACGGACAGATTGTGTATTGCTGTCCACGCCATTCAATTTTGTGATCATGTCTGCTTCTTGAAATAAAAAGTTACAGAATGTATACTTCGTGTCACTGTATGTGTTTCTGTGAATGTGTGTGTGTGTGTGTGTGTGTGTGTGTGTGTGTGTGTGTGTACGGACAGCTACGGACTACCGGAGTGTAATCCGGAGGTGAGACGGGAGGAAACGGTGGTAGGGTAGGGAAGACTTGGGACTGGTCAGTAAGTGAAAGGTGGCGGACAGATCGTAAGTATCTTTGTGTCGCTGCACGTGCACACGGGTAGCCAGGTTACAGTTCATGTACAGAGGGAGGCTTCCATGGAGGAACAGTCTGGTGCCTTGTTTTTCTCTCTCTCTCTCTCTCTCTCTCTCTCTCTCTCTCTCATGAAACGTTTAACTCGGACTATTCTATTACAAGCCCATGGCATCCCATGCTCTACGCAAATAGAGTTCAATCGTATGCCATCCTAGCGCTGTCTTCTTACGAACATTCCCACTTTTGAAATGCAAAGAACAGATATCTCAAGAGACAGTTGATGTTGGAAATGTCTTTTGGTCGACAGACGGTTATGGCAACTGGACAGTCGCTAGGATGTGTCCTCGTGTGGGAGTGGAGACCTCTCTTTGAGACACACAGTCGGTCACAGATGGTCAGCCAGGTGGGGCGCTGCCCCTTCTTGTTCCTCTTGTCCTGAATGGCAGCCACTCGGCCACAATGAAGACACACACACACACACACACACACACACACACACACACACACACACACACACATGCACATACACACATAATATTGAAATTAGGTGACTGTTCAGATCCATCTTATTACAGGTCTTACCTTATCTACCGTACCTAAACCTTCAGCAAACCGCTCTCAAAAACATACTCTTTATCATTTGGATCAATTTGATCTACATCATCTTTGCCACTCTCGTTTTACAGTGAATCAGCCTTGTCACTCAACTTCAATGACTGTAGTTGACAAATGGCTGACAAATGTCAACGATCATGAAATAACTGGAGTCCTCCCAAAGACGTCGCCAACGCTTTTGATGTTATATACATCACACGTTTCCCCTCAGAAAACGCAGTTTGTGCCATGTATGATAACACATGAGAACTGATGATATCATTTTTTGTGGGAGGAAACAGCTGGTAATGATAATGGATCGATCTTCATCTTAATCTACCGCGTGCGCTATACCTTAAGATTCCTTTCTAGGATCTTTGTTGGTTTCTGTGTCTGTCAAAATCATTCATTTTGATTGTAAACTCGCTTGACGTTATATAGCCAGCAACGGCCTCCAAAGCGGAAAGGGAGTCTGAAAGAGGGAATCTGTTTGTTTTGATGTAGAGACCATTTCAAGAGCCAAGACCGAGGCTGCCAGCTCAGCACACGCGGACACATACAGAATACATTACTGCATACCCTGAGTCGCGTGCAAACCATGCAAAATACTTAGACTTTTCAACTGTCCAGTAATGAAGCTGGTCACATACGACTTATAAAGGTCTCAGTCA
>JADBJO010001532.1:289125-306625 GCA_016801955.1 Conus betulinus | reverse complement strand
TTCTTTTCTTTCCTTTCCTGTCTCATGATGTCGCCATCTATTTTTCCATGTTCATGATGACCACACCCGTCTTCCCTGTTGTCATTTCCTTCTGGTTTCATCATCCATTTGTCTTTATTTTCTTTGTGTCCTTCTCGATCCTGTGTTTCTCCGCATGACCTCACCTATCTTTCCTTTTCAATGATGCCCTTATCCATTTAAAAAAAAATTGATGTTGCTGTTTGTCATTGCCCCTCATGATGTTGTCCTTTTGCTTCCTTGCAGTTTGGCGATTTCAGGGCTGTTCACTGTGTATACTTGTTTGGATAGTTGCACGGTTCAGGCCTGTCCACTTGTTCTTATCTTTAAAGTTGTTGAGATAGGTAAAGTGCTTAGAGCCTGGTCTCTTGCCAAGGATAGGCAGTATATAAGTATTCATCATGATAATAATGACGTCTCGGCTGGGTTATAGGCTGTCTGCTTTTCACAGTTACTGAGATAAGAATAACCGTTTCAGACTGCATGTTTGTGGGCGGTGAAGGTGGAGGAGCATGCGAAAGGAGAACAGCACATCAAAACGGGCAGTGGAAATCCAGTTCCTCTGACGGTCGTAACTTCAAACTGCGAACGTGATGCGTCACTCCTGGGCCTACCAGGAACCATGTGGTTTTAGGTGTAGGATATCCGTTCATACCTGACATCATGCTATCTGTAGTGTAGGATATAATCCGTTCATATATGTACCATGTTATTTTGGGCGCAGAATATCCGTTCATATTTGGCACCGTGTTATTTCAGTGTAGGATACCCATTCACATTTGGCACCATGTTACTTAACTCCTTAAGATGTAGGCTACCCGTGTACACTTAGCACCATGTCTCTTTCGCCGTAAAATGTGTACTGGCATCCAAGGTACTTTTGCCGTAAGATGGAGATTCGTGCACTCCTTGAAACACGTTACTTAATTCGTGATGTGTAGGATATTGGTGTGCATGTGGCATCTTACTGTTGCCGCAAGGTGTAGGATACCCGGTGCACGCCTGGCTTTGTTACTTTCTCTGTAAGATGCTGGACACTGACTGCACGCCTGCCACTATGTCACTTTCGCGTAAAGTGTAGGACACTGACTGCACGCCTGACACCCCAAGCTGTTTTCGCCGTAAAGCGTAGAATACCGGCGCACGCCTTACTGTGTGTTACGTTCGCCGTAAAGTGTAGGATACTCGATGCACGCCTCACGTTGTTATATCTTAATGAAGTGTAGGATACCCGGCGCACGCCTGACACTGTGTCACTGGCGCCGTACAGTGTGGGATACTCGAAACACACCTGACGCTGTTACTTTTGCCGCAAAGTGTAGGATATATCCCTTGCATGCCGGGCACTATGTTAATTTCGCCGTAAGACGTAGAATACCTTCTGCACGCCAGGCATTATATTACATACTCTGTGAGGTGTGAAATGCCTGTGCACACCTGGCACCAGCGACGTGTCCTGTCTGATGTTGAAGGCTGCCAAAATGTGGCAGCATCTGTTCCCCCCCCCCCCCCCCCCCCCCCCCCCCCCCCCCCCGTCAGCTTAGAACTTTGCCATGACTTGAGACATATATATATATATATATATATATATAGCTCCGAAATGCAGCTGTTGGAGTTTGAAAGAAAATGGGCACCTTATTCAGGTCTGCTTGAGGAGTAAAATGCCAAATTCTTTAAAAATGTGCCTTAAAAAGTGGAAATCATCACAAAGCCAAGGTGGTTGTCCTTTTCTTTTTTTTTTTTTTTTTTTTTTTTTAAAATGTATCTTGACTTATTTATGTCAATTATACTCAGCAGTTGAATATAAGCGGTACACATAAGAAACAACAACTTCAACTAAATGCTCCTGGTATTTCTTTTTTTCTTTTTTTGTTCCATGTTTCCTCAATACTAGGTAACAACCGGCAGGATATAGTCAGACATCCATAAGCATGTAAAAAGATAGGGAAGGGTGTGCATATGAAGGAGGAGTGGGATTAAAGAGAGAATGAAACTTTGAATATAAAGGAAGGGAGGGAGGGGGGAAGGGAGGGAGGAAGAAAGAAAGAGAACGGGGGGAAAAAACTTGTGAAAATGTAAACTCCTGAAATTAATTGAAATGATCAAATGATGTATCAAAGCAATGTATGGTGACTATTGTTTCTCTGTTCCATATCAGTGACATTCTCAGCTATGTTAATCTCCATATTCGTGGAAATTACTGGAATGTGCCTGCGTTTAATGTGCCTAAGTTGTATTCGTGCAAAGAGCACGTAATACAAGGGAGGAGAAAAATTGAAATTAAAAAAAAAAAAAATGTGGGTGCATGTGTAGGTATATGTACATACGTCTTTGTGTTTTTTGTTCTATTTTTCACAATAGCTAGAAGTATTTATGTATTATCAGTTTAATAATGTATGTGTGAAAATTTCTGCGCACTGCCCTCTTTGTGCGCATATGTATTTCTCCTGTTAGCTGAATAAAGCCTGTTTCTCGGGGGGGGGGGGGGGGGGGGGGGGGGGGGGGGGGGGGGGGGGGGAATGCATGACACAAGTCATGTGCTCAGTGTAAGACAGCCAGTGTTGTCGCGACTTGTCACGGCACGGCCGTGAAAAAAAAAAAAAAATCGTGACCACAGGCACAAGTGTTCTCCGTGTTTCAAATGCGTTTGAACCATTCCGCCGCGTTTACTCATCTCGCGACCGTCTCTAGCCTTCCGAAATGCATTTCACGGATTCCGCTTCGTTGGCCAATGACGATGCTGCGTGTGCTCACGTAACACGGTGGGCAAACGACGAAGAACAACTCCACAAGCGTGGCGTGTCGTTAAACGTTGCGGGCGACAGCGGGCTGGACGAGCACTGAGAGAAAAGGGGACAACACACCGCAACACCAGGTCAGTCGACGCTGTACACAGGGATGGGTGTCGGTGATGCAGTGCAACCCTAGGATGTATCGTTCCCTTTTATTTTTTTTCTCTTTTACACTTGTGATGTTGTCGGTGGTGCAGTGCCACTTCTCCAACGAATGACTAGAGTGGGAATGTTATGGTAGGACATGCTTGCCTTCAGTCGTGCTGTCGCCGTAGACATGGGGTTGGCTGAATAACACCCCCCCCCCCCCCCCCCCCCCTGATCTTCGACTGTCTCGTACAGATTTCATGCACGCACCAGCCGCCCGTGGCGAAGTGGTTAGCGTCGCGGAATCCCGGCTGGGAGGTCGTGGGTTCGAATCCCATCAGAAGTCATGTGGGTTTTTTCTGCCCCGACCGGCTCCTACCCAGAGTTGAGTTTGCTGCGGACTCAGTTGGGAAGACTGGGACCACACAGTCGAGTTTCATCCGCTTAATGGATGCGTTTCTGAGAGTGTTGCTCAAATTTCCCTGACCAACACTGCAGGTGTCTGTATCTCTCGGGCCTGGTTGACGCCGGGATATATTATGAAAGGAAGCGTAGAGTACAGCCCTGTCATGTAGTCTCAGACCGAAATGGAAATCCGTAGCATCATCATAATCATCCTCATTCTCATCGATCAGCTTAAAAAAAGGTCTCAAATTCTGTGGCCCTTCATGCCCTGCTCTCATGGTGACCTCAGTTTCGATGTCCTCTCCGCGTCTGTGGCCTTGGTTTGGTTCTGTCGGGGTCACCGGTATCGGCGAATCCATGGGGACTGTCGTTGGACGGACGTGGTGGCGCCCTCCGGAGGGAGAGCTCACTCACGCCGGCTCCGCGACTGAGCAATTATTGTCGTCAGTAGGGGGCTTAGTAGGTGGTGTCCTGCGTATGTTAGATCAGAACAGGCGCCACTGAACACCACTGAAGTGACTCGGCAGCAGTGCAGTGTCTCCTCCGGTGGGTTGCCTCTTGACGACTTGACATTGACTGCTGCCTGTGGATTGCCGGTGCCGGGGCTGCGGCGGGGCCGACCGGGCCGTGGCTGCGGACAGGGTGTCGGAATGAGCGGCGTGGGTGCACTGCCTCTGAGGTGGCGCAGAGGTTGGGACAGCAAAAAAAAAAAAAAAAAAAAAAAAAAAAAAAAAAAAAAAAAAAAAAAAAGATTTCATGCACGCTGAATTTGTTCTTTTTTGTTCTGCAAGTTGTATCTTATCTGGCTTTCCTCGAATTCGAGTTTCATATTTTTTTCTCGCTATTTACCTCCCTTCCCACGCCCCTCCGCTGGCTCCCTTCTTGCGCTAAAAGTATGTAACTGCTAAACCTTACGGCCGTTCTTCTCTCTTCCCATCTGACCACGCTGGATTTGTGATATAGGATGGGGTGTTGAAGAGCCTACGAAATGCACGTTTATCACACTTAGGCCAAGATCACGCACTTTACAAGTTCGTATGAAACGATGGTCTTTTTAGCTCCTTGTTCCAATACGTAGAAACTTCTTGGGGAGTTTGTAACGATCATAACCCTTTTTCTTTCTGTCTCCGGCGTCGGTTTTAGAACTGGTCCCCCTCCCCCCCTCCCCCCCCCCCTTCCCCCCCCAGTCTTTCTTCCCTTTTTCCTACTTTCTTTCTTTTCATAGGCCTGTTCATGGTTTAACATATCAACAAAACGAGCCAACATTTAGATTGTCTCAATGGGTGAAAATCAGGGAATATTGGTTGACGAAACTCTCGTTTCAACAGCTCTCTTTCCTTGCATAAGTCGCACCGTCCACGTCGATGGAAGCACGAGCGATGAAGCATTGGTTTTTTCCGTTCCTATCCTAATGAAGAAGCTCTCCCTACTTTAATCCGCTCCTTTGTAAGTTGAACGAATGATATATTCAAATATCTCTTTCGATTAAGTCGTTTGAAGACCAGGCTCCAGCGTGTCGCTCTGATCCCTTCATCTTCGTTCTGCTGCTGACATCCTTATCTACAGACTCCCTTCTTTTAGGCCAAAACCGTACGGCCAGCGGTCTTTTCTCTGACATCCCACATGTACAGACGTCCTCTTTTAGGCCTAAATCCTTCGGCCAGTCCTTTCATACTAGGGTCCCTCCATCTGTAACCAGCTCCCTTTCTCTGTTCGCCAAGCAAACCTGACCACAGGTTTTTACTGCTTTTATGAAATTTCTTCGAAGAAGCGCGTTCTGACCCTTACCTGTCGCCCTTTTATTTAGTTCACGACTTTTCTGACTGTTGGGCATGGAGTGTGAGCGCGCGCGCGCGTGCGTGCGTGTGTGCGTGGGTGTGTGCGTGCGTGCGTGCGTGTGTGTGTGTGTGCTTGAAATGTGCGTAGTTGGCGAAATTATTGACATTTTATGAGGTCGTCTTGTCATGACTGTCGTAATGCACTGGGCATGTAGTGTTGTCATGACTGTCGTAATGCACTGGGCATGTAGTGTTGTCATGACTGTCATAATTCACTGGGCATGTAATGCGGCAGCAGCAGCAGCAGTAGTAGTAGTAGTGGTAGTAATAGTAGCAGTAGTAGTAGTAATAGTAGTAGTAGCAAGAGGAGTGGCTTAGCGCCATCAGCAATGGCAGTACTAGAAATAGCAGTACTCGTGAGCGAAAACTAATGCTGATAATTGCGATAGGTGTAATGTCGCTAGTAATAACTGCCACTGTTGTCATTTTCAGTTTTCTTTATCCATGCCACTCCGTGCTGTGACTCACCGTGAATTTCACTTTTCTCTTCTTTTTTTTCTTAACTGATCCTCTTCTTGCCCCCCCTCTCCCCCCCACCCCCTCCACACACACACACAGACACACACACATACGCGCGCGCACACACACACACACACACACACACACACACACACACACACACACACACACACACACACACACACACACACAGATAGGTGCGTGCGCACGCACGCAAGCTACGCAGGCACATACGCAAAAGATACACACACAAAAATGCACACACGTTACCGCACATAGCGTTAGCGCACACACGTTAGCGCACATACATACACGCGCGCTCGCGCACACGCACACGCACGCGCGCGCGCTCACACACACACACACACACACACACACACACACACACACACACACACATACGCATAGAATGAGCGAGAGAGGGAGGAAGGCAATTGACTGAGCCAGCCAGACAGTTACAGACGGGGGAGACACAGAGAGAGACGTACGGACTCAGACGGGTGAACAGGGTTACTGACAGACGGACAGGGTTACTGACGGACGGACAGGGTTACTGACGGACGGACGCGGACGGACGGACTTTCAGCCCCTTCATGACCTCTTCCTCCATTACTCTCAAGACCTCTCTTCAAGCCGGACTTCTATTTCAGCCCCGTCATGGCCTTTTCCTCACTTATTCTTGTGATACATTTTCAAACCCGACTTCCTTTCCTTTGAGACAAGTTCCAACAATCAACCCCACTTGGTGGACGTCCGCCCGAACCCTCAGCACCGGGATCAACCCCAACCTCATCAAACAGCGGTTCCAAGCACCCGCCCTCCTTGATGCCCCCCCCCCCCCCCCCCCCCCATCTTTCTAATTTAGACTGGGGTCAACAGAGGGTGCCACCTCCTTGGTTCTAGACAGAAGTGATCCTCCACCCACCGTAGAATGTCCTAGCTCACAGGTGTTCACAAAAAAAAAAGAAAGAAAAGCAAACAAGTTCTCTTCAACTAACAGGGCCACTAAATTATAAGATTATAGATATTATTAGATGCGGCTAAAGACACGTGAATGCGCTTTTACTTGGATTACGAAAGTTAATGTTAACGTCGAATAAATGGCGATAGGGGTTTGGGGTGGGGGGGGGGTGTGGGGACTCCACCATAACGGGGCCAATGGCGCAGTCAGATGGTATTAAATACGCCTAATGACTCGTGAATGCTCTGTTGCGTGAACTAGGAAAAAAGTTATAAATGTGATCATCGAATAAAGGTAGAAAAACTACTCAGCTAGCAGGGCCAATGGCGCAGTCAGATGGTATTAAATACGCCTAATGACTCGTGAATGCCCTGTTGTGTGGACTAGAAAAAAAAAGTTATTAATGTGATCATCGAATGAAGGGAGAAAAAAACTCAGCTAGCAGGGCCAATGGCGCAGTCAGATGGTATTAAATACGCCTTATGACTCGTGAATGCTCTGTTCGACTGACTAAAATAGTAGATACTATCATCGAATAAAAAAGGGGTTGGGAACCACAGCTAATGGGGCCAATGGCGCAGTCAGATGGTCTTAAATACGCCTAATGACTCGTGAATGCTCTGTTAGGTGGACTAAACAAAAAGTGATATAATCATCAAATAAAAAGAAGGGGGACTACTCAGCTAGCAGGGCCAGTGGCGCAGTCAAATGGTAGTAAGTACGCCCAATGACCCGTGAATTACGTGGATAAAAAGAAGTGAATGTAATCATCAAATTAAGAAGGGGAACAAATCCACAGCTAACAGGGCCAGTGGCGCAGTCAGATGGTATTAAATACGCCTAATGACTCGTGAATGACCTGTTACGTGGGACGTTTAAAACGTTAATGCTACCATTTGATTCAAGGGTATAAAAAAACAGCAAACAGGGCCAATGGCGCAGTCAGATGGTATTAAATACGCCTAATGACTCGTGAATGCCCTGTTAAGTAGACTAGTAAAGACTAGAAAAGTTGATCATAAAAAGAAAGGGGGGGGGGGGGGGGGGGGGGGGGAACGCGAGGGATCTCCATAGCTAATAGGGCCAATCGCCCATTCAGATGGCATTAGATAGGCCTAATAACTCGTTGAATGTTGTTATGGGACAAAGCTGAATTTTGCTAGATCATAACTAAAAAACAAAACAAAAAAAAGTAGTATGTAATTGCTGGAAGCACGCATGTAGGTCAGATGACCATCGAAGCTCATGTCGGATCACGGACTTCTAGACCCCCCTCCCCCCCCCCCCCCCCCCTCCCTCCCTCCCCGCTGGGCACCCTGTGTTGGTCCCGAGAGGACGGGGGAGTCGAAGACCCCGGAGGGGGCGGGTCGGCGGAACCGCCGTTTGATGGCGGGTGGGGCGGTCTTTGGTGCTGGGTGGGGTTCGGGGGTCGTCTGTCAAGAGGGGTTTTTTTGTTGGAATCTGTCTCAAAGGGAGGATGAGGGTGTTGAAGGTGGATCGGAGAATAATTGGGGAGAAAGTCTGGTGGGTCTGAAATAGAATCCGAGTACATGTGCGTAGGTATACACACAGATATATGCGCGAGCATGTGCGCGCGTACACACACATACGCACGCACGCACGCACATGCACGCATGCCAGCCACACACACACACTCTCTCTCTCTCTCTCTCTCTCTCTCTCTCACACACACACACACACACACACACCACGTCTACGTACAGCGCTATACAGGGTAGTAGGACACAGAGAGACGGACAGACCGTGATAGTAAGACGGGCATATCTCGCTTGCACTGCAGGAGTCGAATAGAAAGCTCCCCCCCCCCCCCCCCCCCCCCTGCCCCACCTGCCCCCTTTCCTGTTCGTGCCGGCGCGCGCGCGCGTGCGAACACAAGTACACGCATGCACGCGCGCGCACACGTGCACGTTCGCTCACATGCACGCACGCAAACACACATACGTATACACACATGTTCGCTCGCGCGCGCGCGCGCGCGCACACACACGCGCACACACACACGCGCGCGCGCGCGAGCGCGCGCGCGCACACACTCGCACATGCACGCACGTATGCGCTGACGTACACGCGCGCGCGCGTTCACACACACACATAGACACACAAGCACATGCAAGCCACGCACGCGCATGCACGCACGCACACACGCGCACACACACACACACACACACACACACACACACACACACAGCGCGTGTGCGCACGCACGCACGCACACACACTGTGATGAAAATGCAGGATCTGCATTAGTGACGGTGGATCACGTGAAGCATCTCTTTTCTCCGTTAGCTTGCTTGTCCTCACTCGCTCCATTTGATTTAGTCTGTATATTACTAACAATTCAGCTGTAAAGCGACTCCCTCTTCACCCCTACCCCACCCCCATCCTCCAACCCTTCCCCCCTCCACTGCTTCAGAGTTCTTTTTAAGTTTGAACACCTTGAGCTCTTTATGCACGAGGGGCCAAAACACTGTTATTTTACATTTCCTTCCGGCTGTGTCGTCCTTGTCCGCTGCTTGAAAAGAGGTCGGTATGGCAAACAAATTGTTTTTCTCCCTTCACCGAGGATGAAGGGGACGAGGTTATGGGGAGAGGTGGGGCGTTGGGGTGGTGGAGGTGATGAGAGGTGAGTTTATTCGAAACTTTCTTTCAAAGTGTAGAAGTGTGTAGCGTGCCGGTTATATGGTCAACAATTCTTTAATTGTTGTTTATTTCCGTCCGACTACGAAACGCGGTCCCACAACCGCGTGTCCTACGTCCGACTGAGCTATCGGGTTCGTATTTTCAAAAACAACAACAGAAAAAGTGAATATCCCTCATCCTCATCACATTTTTTAACTGTTGCATAATCGATGTAGAAAAAAAAAATCAGGCTAGGATGGCGTCAGAGGGGTAATGGAAGGTTGACAAAAATAAAGAAAATACTACTACTACTACTGCTATTACTATTGGTACTGTTGTTGATGATAATATTAGTAGTAATGATGATGATGATGATGATGATAACAATAATAGTAATAGACGTGTGTCGGTAGTGCCAGTAGCCAGTGTGATTAAGAACCACGCAATTACCTGTTACGATATTTCATTGGAGACATCTGCCAACACCTCTCCCTCCCCTTTCTGCTTCTTCCTTAACTTTCCGCCCACCCTCTTCCCATTCCACCCGCATTGCCCATTGCATTGGAGATGTCACATGGCTTTCTTCCCCTTTCGTGCTCCCCCGTATCCACCCCCAACTCCACAGACAGACAGACAGACAGACACGTGTGTACACACACGCGCGCGCACACACACACACACACACACACACACACACACACACACACACACACACACACACACACACACACAGAGCGCGGCAGTCTTACTGTTTGACAACACTTGGGGCAATGGCGGTCAGTATCAAGTCGGCAAGCGGCTATGTTGTAAGCGAGTTTAACAGAATTGGAATGTTTTTCTACAAAGTGGGGTATTTTTCAAGTCGTAGACATATATTCTAAATCTCGATGTTACATTATTTCTTCCCGATCAGTTTGTCCTGTCATGTCGAACGTCTTTCGTCTTCGTCCTATCTGCTGTTTAATTTGATGGTACTATCGTTTATCTCTCATTAGCTAAGAGCCCACTTAATCCATTCAGAACGCCTGCTCTCACCACCACCACCACCCCCCTTCCCCTCAGTGCCTTCCTGGCTCCTCATTCACTGATGCATCCCCGCTTCATTTCTTTCTGTGAGTGAAACTGAAGTTCACAACGTCCTAGAGGAAAGGACATTAAATGTCCCACGAAACGCATCCCTGCACCAGCTTACATTCTCTGAGTATCCTGAAACAACTTTCCAGTGTTGCCAACGTGTGAACACAGTTCTTCTGTAGGGATTTTCTGTATTATACTTTTCTAAACCCACTTGACCGTCCCTTTGTTTTATTTTTCACCTGATCTTTCAGTGGGCCGATTTGCAGCGCCCCTCTCAACTAGAACAGTGGAAAACCCCATGCCAAAAGAAGGGGTGGGTGGGGTTGGGGGGCGGGGGGGGGGGGGTTAGAGCTTATTTAGTATAAACTGTGTTCTAGTCTTCTTGCGATATTGTGCTTGTAATTTTTTTTTTTCGCTTCCGTTAAAATAACAACAACAACAACAACAAAACCCCTTGATGTACCCGTTTCTTCGCTTGTCTTTTTTCTGCCTCTGTGTCCCGTTCTGTCATCATCCAGTTGACGTCCTCAGTCATCATGTTGACTATTCTGACTTTAATCGGTGTTTTGAACACACTGCATACTTGGATCTTTCAGTGTAAATTGTGCCCCTGTCTTCTAGAAAACGGATGCTAGCAATTTTTTTTGTGTCACTCTCTTTGAGTGCTTTTTTTTCTGTACTGTTGCCGACCACTTTTCTGTTTTTGTGGTCTGTTCATCTTCCTGTGGTCTGGAAAGTATTTCTTCTTCTTTTTTTTTTTCCAGTGAAAACTTAACATGATGCAAGTTCTTCCTTGTTGTCTGGTGACTAAATAGTGAAAGTTTAAGCACTGGAACACGCACTTGCTGCCCGTTCTGCGGTGCTGCTCACTAATTAGACATTTTGATGTATCTCTGTTGCATTGGAATGATCTTGGAAGGATTTTTCTTCTTGGTTTTTATATAAAAACCTGACGGAAATGATCAGAGTGGTTGGTGCACTTACCATGGCTTAGTGTTATCCGACTGAAGGACTGCAGCATGGAAACTGATGTTATGGAGTGTACCTGTAAATCGTATGCAAATTCCGAGTTTTCCTTCGACACGAGTGACTTCTTGGTTTTGTTGTTTATTTGCGTTTTGCTTGTTTCCTTGCTTGCGTTTTGTTTGTTTTTTTGCACGTGTTGACAGCACCTGAATTGGTCTCTGTGGTCTGGTCGAGCTGTACTGAAACATTGTCTGTGCCCAACTCCAACGCTGCCATTGCGGTTGTGTTAATGATAATACCTTCATCTTTGGGTAATTCATTTCTGCTTGAAGCATAGATGTTTTTCTCTTGATGATTGTGGAGCCGGTTGGCCAAGACTGTTGCTTTTCACCACATAACCCGACGAGCTCGGATGACTCTCCTTCCTTGGTATCCAGCCATCCAAAGTCCGATGATGTCTGGAGCTGTCGTTTACCGTTTGTAAACGCTCTTCTCCTAAACTGAAATTCATGATGTAAGTGCGCGCGCGCGCGTACAGTGACCCACCGTTTTCTCCGTTCTACGTCCTATATGCAATGTTCACTTCTCGCGTGACAGTTTTGCTTAAGCGTTAACTTCGTTTAGTTCCCTGTTCCTGCACACACACACACACACACACAGAGAGAGAGAGAGAGAGAGAGAGAGCGAGAGAGAGAGAGAGTGTGTTCAGACCGCTTTCTCCGTTTTACGTTTGTACATGGTATGTTCACTTCTTTCGTGACATTTTTGCTTCAGGGTTAACTTCCGCTTATCTCCCTGTCCCTCTCCCCCCCCCCCCCCCCCTCCCCCCCCCCTCCCCCCCCCCCCCCCCCCCCCCCCCCCCCCCCCCCCCCCCCATCACCACACACACACACACAGAGTGATCTTACCGTTTTCTACGTTGTACATGCTATGTTCACTTCTTGCGTGGCATTTTTGCTTAAAGGTTAACTTCGTTTAGCTCCCTATTCCATAGGGCAACAAAAAAACCTGCCAATTAGGTGCCCCTGATTCACAGTGTCCTGACTGATAGTAGTCAACACTATACGCTTTTCTTTTCTTTTTTCATTGACCAGGTTTCTGTATGTGGTTGAGTTAGCCTTTGTTTCCGCGTTCTCCAGGCTTTGTGCTGTTCCCTCTTTCTGAGTGTAGCCAAGGTACAGCTCCGTTTTATTCCTTGCCGTTCCCTGAAAGACTTTGCTTGTGATACCGCTCCTAGTATTAACAGTTTTTCATTGGTGCGATTTCTTTTGTGATACCGCTGGTGGTATCCAACAATATTTTGTTGCTGAGAGTTCTTGCGCGTTCGTCAAACTATCATTAAAGCTGATTCAGCGTTGACCCTGTGCTGAGAAGTGACAGCCGAGCCAGGTTCGGTGTGAGGTCGTGTTCAGGTTGACTGGCGACACTCGCAAGGTAAGGTGGTAGGGCAGACGAGATAACCTGTAATAGGTAGGCCAGTCGTAGGGGAGGGATGGAGAAGAAGAGAGGGATGGTAGAAGAAGGGTTATGGAACACTACACCGATTCCCTCAGAATGTCAATACATACAGCTCTAGGCGTGTCTTACAACGGCCAGTGGTTTACCCTAATACATGGGGCTCTAGGCGTGTCTTACAACAGCCAGTGGTTTACCCTAATACATGGGGGCTCTAGGCGTGTCTTACAACGGCCAGTGGTTTATCTTAATACCCTGAGCTTACTCTTCAGTTGGGTGGTTGATGAGAAAGGGTGGGGGTGAAGTTCCTGAAGCAACTAAGTCGAATCACGTCGATTTAAAGATTTTTTTTTTTGTTTGATCCATGTGTGTTTCGAGTCTCAGTCTGGCTGTTCGATGTTAGCGGGTATATTTTTATATAAATACTTGCAGCCCTGACGTGGTTCTTCTCATCCACTCAAAATATACTGTTCAGGTAGATGTCGTGTATAATAACTCTCTTATAAATATCCAACTTTTCCCCAATTTCCACTCAGGATTTTCGTATGCTTATCGTAATTCTTACCTTTCCTTCGCTTTCTCACTAGCATTCTTTCAGTCAAGGACGTTTGTACTTTTCAGTCCAGTTTTTTTTCTCCACTCCCTATTTTTCAAGTTCATCCTTGATGATCTCCAGAGACCCCTCACTTTATGGTATGAACATGTTGTGCACATGCTGAGAGGATTGAACACACCACCACCAGTTTCCATCTCCGTCCGGTGGCAGTTTCTGGCTTTTCCACTGCGGTTGTCTTTTGATTCTCACGCTCGCTCTCTCTTTCCTTCACTCTCCTCATCCGTATTTCGTCCATCGGCGTCGCACCAGTCCTCTATCTGTCATTCATCTTCCCTGCATTCTTCTCTTCCCCTTCAGGCCAACATTCATCCTTCTCACAGTTTCATCCGTCCAGCATTCCAGCATTCCCCATTCTCGCGTCTCCCCCCCCCCCCCCCCCCCCTCCTCCCTCCCTCCCCTCCCCCCCCCCCCCGCCCTCTCTCTCTCTCTCTCTCTCTCCAACATTCATCATTCTTTTCCCCAGAATTATTTTCACATTTCCTGTCAGTTCAACGTTAACTGTTCTCACCCTTTTTTTCCCTTTGTCCAACATGGGCATTCTCGCTTTCCCCCAGTCCAGTCTTCAACACATTCACCATTCGCATGTTCTCCCCCCCCGTCCAACATTCACCATTCGCATGTTCCCCCCCGTCCAACATTCACCATTCTCATGTTTCCCCCCCCGCCCAACATTCACCATTCTCATGTTTCCCCCCCCGCCCAACATTCACCATTCTCATGTTTACCCCCCCGCCCAACATTCACCATTCTCATGTTTACCCCCCCAAAACATTCACCATTCTCATGTTTCCCCCCCCCCCCCCCCCCCGTCCCAACATTCCCATTCCCCCCCCCCCCCCCCCCATGTCCAACATTCACCATTCTCCCCCCCCCCCGTCCAACATTCACCATTCTCATGTTCCCCCCGCCCAACATTCACCATTCTCATGTTTCCCCCCGCCCAACATTCACCATTCTCATGTTTCCCCCCGCCCAACATTCACCATTCACCATTCTCATGTTTCCCCCCCTCATGTTTCCCCCCCCCCCCCAACATTCACCATTTCACTTCATGTTTCCCCCCCCCCCCCCCCCCCCCGCCCAACATTCACCATTCTCCGCTTTCGCCGCCCAATATTCACCATTCTCATGTTTCCCCCCGCCCAATATTCACCATTCTCATGTTTTCCCCCCCGCCCAATATTCACCATTCTCACGTTATTCCCCGCCCGTCATTCACTATTCATGTTTTCCCCCCTGCCCAATATTCACCATTCTCACGTTATTCCCCGCCCAATAATCACTATTCATGTTTCTTCCCGCCCAATATTCACCATTCTCACGTTATTCTCCGCCCAACATTCACTATTCATGTTTCCCCCCACCCAACATTCCCCATTCTCACGTTTCCCCCCGCCCAATATTCCCCATTCTCACGTTATTCCCCGCCCAACATTCACCATTCTCACGTTTTCCCCGCCCAACATTTACCATTCTCATGTTTTGCCCCCGCCCAACATTTACCATTCTCACGTTTTGCCCCGCCCAACAGTCGTCATTCTCACGTTTTCCCCCCCCCCGGCATTGACCATTCTCACGTTTTTTCCCCGCCCTACAGTCATCATCCTCAAGTTTTGCCCCGCCCAACATTCACCATTCTCACGTTTTGCCCCGCCCAACATTCATCATTCTCACATTTCCCCCTGCCCAACAGTCATCATTTTCACGTTTTGCCCCGCCCAACATTCCCCATTCTCACTTTTCTCCTGCCCAAGAGTCATTATTCTCACGTTTTCCACCACTCCAAGTGTGTTTTTTTTTTTCACGTTTCGTCCAGACAACGTTCATCATTCTCGCTTGCCTCGGCCCAACATAATTTTCACCTTTTCCCTCATCTCACTTTCATTATTTTCACCATTTCCTCGATCAAATGTTTGTTATTCTCACATTTACCCTGGTCAGACATTCATTACGCTCACGTTTCCCCCCGTCCTGAATTCATCATTCTCATGTTTCCTTCCTCCCCAAATACTTTATTTTTTCACGTTTTTCCTGTGCGACATTCATCCTTCACAACTTTCCTACAAGCCCAACATTCATTATTTTCACGTCATCACGTCTTCATCACGTTCGTCATTTACCACCCGAAATTCTCTTTTCTGATTTCATCTGCCATTCTTCATTCTGTCGTTCTTCTTTTCCGATCGTATCCAGCATTCGTCCTTCCCTCGTTCCCTTCTCTTTCCATTCAGCATTGGATCACTCTGACGATGTCCGATTTTCATGCACTCCATGATTCTCACGTCCTTCCTCTTAACTTCCATCTGTCTCCCAGTTTCCCATTCATCATACTCACCTTCTTGTCTCTGTTTGCAATTTCCCCATTCCTTTGCTTCCTTTGTTGTATTCTGGCCATCACTGCACCATTTCCAACGCTGTCCAGTGTTCACTAATCCATCGGTCTCGCACTCCTCTCTTCTTTTTCCTTCGTTATCTTCATCGTCCTCACGTTATTTTCCCATCAGTAAGTCTGTCGTCAGCTATCATACATCATTTATCGTTCTCACCTTCTTCTTTTCACCTCTCTTTCATAAGTATCGCTTTCTCTTTTCATCCCACCCCACATTCGTGATTCTGACGATGTAATCATCTTGATCATTACTCATCTCGTGTTCTCCCATAGGCCTTCCTTTCATCATTTTCGCGTTTGCTGTTTTCTTTCAAGGTCGGGTCACATGCGCCATCCTCATCTTGCCGTCTCCTCCCAACTGCCCTTTATCACCGACACGTTAGGCTCCTGTTTCTCTTTCATCATTTTCACCTTCTTTTCCCATCTCTCTTTCATCATTCTGGCGTTCTTCTTTTCTCCTGTCCTTCACCATTCTTCAGTTGTTCTTCCGTCCATTGTTTATATTCCCTTTTCCTTCCCCTGTTGTCCCACGTCCCACTTTCGTTATTCCACGTTTTTTTTCTCCATCCGTTCATAGTTATCATGGTCTAGTCCATCATGGATCATTCACCATACTCTCGTTTCTTGTCAGTCAGTCATAGATTTCACGGTTTCTTGCCGTCACTGTGTCTGTTGTTGTTTATATTCCTGACTTCTTTCCTCCCTTCGTCACGTTGACGTTCTCCTGTTCTTGTTCTTCATAAATCAATCCTCCTTCCGTTAAGGTGTTTTCATTCTTCTAATCCCGTCTGTCATTCGCTACTTGTAGTCCTCTCCACTACTGAAATTTCTCACGTTCCTGCTTCATCCATTATTCGTAATTTTCAGGTTCGTCTCTATTCATCTCGTCCATTTGGCGATTTTCTCCATTCACTGCGTCGATTATTTAAACATTATTGTCATAGCTTCATGTGTTTCTTCCTTTATTGAATTAGTCTGACGATATTTTACTTTTATGTCGTCCATCATCCTGACGCCGTTTTCTCTCTCTTCTTGTCCCGTCCCCTGTTCATCATTTTCACCTTTTCTTCTTTCCCCTCGTGAGAAATTTGTTCTCGCGTTTCATCTTCCCCCCAGTTTTATTATCACGAGATTCTTCTTACGCTGTTCTGTTTTCATGAAATTGTTCTCATGCTACTCTCGCCTTTTGCCCTCTCCTGAACCCCCCTTCTGTCCATGTCATGCTGCTGTCCTGTCTACAGTACGTCATTTTCACCTTCTCCTCTTCGCCCTCCTTCATGCCTATTATGTCACCTCATTTCTCCTGGCATTTATAATTGTCTATTATTCATCATTCACTTTTCCTTCTTTCATACTTCCTTCACTATTCTTACGTTCTGCTTTTATCCCGTCCATTGATACGTTCTTCTTACGTTCTCATTCTCTCGTACGAACAAGTTTTCACAATTCTATCGTTCTTCTTCTCCCATCCCTATTTTTTTTTTTTTTTTTAATCTTCCTCACCATTTCCCGTCATTTATTCATCATTTTACTCTTTCATATCATTTTCACATTGTCTTTACGTCCCGTTCATCATTCATCACTCTCACGTTCCGTCGGTCATTCATTGTGTTCACATTTTCCACCAGTCAGTCGTTCATGATGCTAACGTTCCTCTGAAATCGTTCATTCATCACTTTCACGTTCTTCGCAGTCAGTCATTCGCTGTTTTCAGGTTCTTCTCCAGTCGTTCGTTCATTCATCAGTTTTATGTTCTCCTCCAATCAGTCACTTTCTTTAGCTGTCTTCTCCAGTCAT
>JADBJO010001532.1:271625-284125 GCA_016801955.1 Conus betulinus | reverse complement strand
TGTCGGGTTTGTTCCAAGGCCTTTGGCTGTACATATGGTGTCTTCGTCCATTCTGCAATGTTGTCAGTCCATTTTCTGTCTTCTTCATGTCTGTGTCCAAAAACACTTTCCTGGATGATTATTTTAGCGGGGGGTCGTTGGTTCTTCATGATAATGCCAAGGTAATTTCTTTGCTTAGCTGGTGTCAGCAAATGTTCGCATGGCCCGATGTGCTGTTTGCGGTTCAACGGTGACATAATCGGTGTATCTGACGTACAGTGTCTTGCCATGGGGCTCAGTCTGGACAGAGCTGATGTCTTTGCTGCTCTTCAGAGGATATCTGATTTAAATCCCCCGTCACTGAAAAAGAATCCCAGATATGTGAACTGTTTAAACAGTTCCTAGCTGAAAGAAGTCCTAGATACATGAATCATTCAACAGTTCCAAGCTTCTGTCCATGGTTATAGCAGTACTGGAGGTGGTACTGTGGCTGGCCATTAGCTTGGTCCTCTCGGTGTTGAAGTCCATACTATGTCTGGTCGATGTTTCATCCAGTGTTTTAACAAGCTTAGTGAGTTCTTGTTCAGTGCCCGCCAGGCCACCGAAGTTGTCTGCAAAGTGAAGGTTCGTGATAGTTCTTGCAGTGCTGATTTTGTTGACATGATCTTCAAGTGGATTATTCATAATGCATTCAAGGACTGTGTTGAAAAGTACTGGAGAGTAAAGGGGCCCTGACGAATCCCACCTGATTTGTGGGTTACTATTTTCCAGTTGCACCCTTTGTGAACACTGCACCGTCACTTTGAGGTACACTTGCTGGATGTTGGTGATTAACTTTGTCCTGATATCGAATTTTTCATAACGGCGAGCAGACAGACTGACAAACGCCTCTTTGAAGTCTGTGAAGACATGGTAGGACTCCTTCTGGTGTTGCAGGTGTTTTTTGGCGAAGGGTTAAGGTCTGTTTGATGATATTTCAGCCTTTCAGATGCTACGGTGTCTGTCTGTAACTGTAATCCATTCAGAATGATTCTGAACATTATCTTGCTTACATTGCTGATCTAATTGATCTTGTTGCAAAGTGAGGCGACTGCAGGCGGATATCTAAACTGATTTCATATATCAATGTTGGCGGTGCGCTAACATTGATATTTAAGATTGATTGATCTTGCATTGTTTTGGCAGTGTTGAGGATTTCTCTTTCGAAGTGTGATGACTGGTGATCCAGTCTCTTTGGCTTTAGCGATCCATTTTCATTGCATTTTCCACACCTCATCCCTCCTATTCCTCATACTTGCATTCACCTTTCCTACGCCGTCTGCCGTTCTCAATCACTACGTTTTCCCTGTTCTCATTCCGTCCGTCATTTGCCTTTGTTGAAGTGTCTGCCGTTAATCATTCATCATTCTCGAGTTCGCTCAGTCAGTCATCAGTCTCACGATCTGTTCTTTTTTGTTCCAGGTCCATCATTCATTCATCGTTCTGACGTTCTCTTTTTTTTTTCCATTTGGTGCGTCATTGATTCTTCTCCAGTCGTTGTATCCTCTCGACCGTTATTGTTCATTACCACACACACACACACAAACAAACGCGCACACGTGCCTGCGCATGCATGCGCGCGCACAGACACACACGCACGCACGCGCATGCGCGTGCCAAAGCACACACACACATGGGCCCATGCCCACATATCATACACACACGTGTACAACCACTAAAAAAAAAAAAAAAAAAAAAATGGTAGGTAGGCACTTAATGTCTGACCAGCACGTTGGGCTAATGCGTAGATCAGACATCCGCTGAGCCGTAGCCACGAGACCCGCTTCTTCAATTGTCTCATCTTTGTTGTTAATTCATTTATCCATCAGCTTCAAATCATGCGTAGCGTGGTCTCAAAACTTAGCGGATGTGGTGTAGCGTATATGGACTAGCCCGCACGCAGTGACGCCTCCTTGATGAAACTGAAACAAACTGAAACTCGTTACCACGTTCTCCTCTTTCTCCAGTCTACCGTTCATTGGTTTCACGTGTTGCACATCCCTTCCTGCTTGTCATTCATCCTCCTCGCGTTTTGCTTATGCCATCATGCCTATCATTCATCATTCTCGAGGGTGTCTTCCTCTCGTTCATCATCATCATCATCATCATCATCCCCCCCCCCCCCCCTCTCTCTCTCTCTCTCTCTCTCTCTCTCTCTCTGGGACTGAACTGAATCACTGATCCAGGCAAGACGTGTTTTCATGTCGGCTCTGAATTTAATTGTCATTTTTGTTAATTAATCGTCTTCTTGCCCTCGATCATTTAAATTTTCATAATCAATCACTGCAGAGTAGCCATGCCAGCATGCCCTCTAAATTTCAGGAGCGTCTGCGGAGGTTTTGTGCCCGTTTTTTTCAAATTTCATGCGTAGACGAGCACAACAGTGTAGACTGCTGTGTTTGAAGACAGTGAAAATTCGTAGTATGCGCCTGTCCTTCGCCCTGATCTTTCTGATCGCCACTCTGCTTCAAAGGTCTGGCGATGTGGAGTTGAACCCAGGACCTGGTCAAGATTCAAAGAAGACGGAAACAGGAACTATGCGCCAAACGCGACTTCAGTCAGCAAGCAGTAACCTGTCTGTGGACGGCAGAACAGGTTCAGCCGATAGGACGGGGTCCGATCGGGAACCCTCCATCCATGACGTTCTGCAGTCCCTGTCAGGTATGGACCAGAGCTTGTCACGACGGCTGGATACCCTGAATACTCACTTCAACAATCTTCATGAAGCGGTGTCCGGTCTTAGGGAGAAGTGACAAAACAACGCGAGGAAATTGAAGCTTTGAAAAATGAAAATGAGAAATTGAGAACAACTAATCGCGAGCTGTCTGACAGAGTTGAACAGGTGGAAAAAAAAGCTTGACGATCAGGAAGGAAGGTCAAAGAGAAACAATCTGATTTTCTCTGGCCTTAAAAGCAGAAGTCGAAGGAAACCTGGGACGATTGTGAAAGCCTGGTACAAAGTGTAATCAAAGACCAGTTGAAGATTACGGATGACATTTCTTTGGACAGAGCTCACCGACTCGGGAAAAGTGACAACGCTCCTATTGTGGCGAGATTTACCAACTTCAAGGACAAAGAACGTGTACTAAAAGCCAAGAGACAATTAAGATATCTGGATGAAGGAAAACACTATCTTCATCGCCGAAGACTACTCTAAAGAGTCCGCGAGGTACGGAAGAAGCTGGTGCCGTTCCTCAAGAGGGCCAGGGAAGACAAACTGAAGAAGGCCAGCATGGTTTTCGACCACCTCCTGATCGATGGCAAGCGATGGTACTACGATCAAATGAACGACACCCTAAGAGACTCAAAGTGATGTGTCGGCCAACAGAAGGCTGAGAAACTTCCGACAGAAACTTTACATAATTATGAAATCAACAAGTCTACTACCTCCCCAGGAGAAAGCTGTGACGAACGTTGCGCTTCCTTGGATGGATCCAGTGGACGGGTATGCTGTGGTGAAGCAGCCTGTGCGGGATTGTGTCAATTGGGGGAGGACCGAGATTCCGTGGGGTCTGGGCTGGAGGGGGTTGATTCTGTGCGCACACACTGTGACAGAACTTGTGTTGGTGTTGATTCTGTGCGCACACACTGTGACAGAACTTGTGATGGTGTTGATTCTGTGCGCACACACTGTGACAGAACTTGTGATTTCTGTGCGCACACACTGTGACAGAACTTGTGTTAATGTTGATTCAGTGCGCTCACGTTGTGCCAGAACTTGTGTTGATGTTGATTCTGTGCATCACTTGGATAACGGAGAAGAGGTATGTTTAACACAGATTAATAATTTCACTTTCGTCACGTGGAATGTAGACGGTCTAGTGTCAAAACTGGATGAAACAGACTTTATTCATTATATTTCTAATTTCCACTTTGTAACTTTAGTAGAAACCTTTGTAGATAACTTCGATGCATTTAAATTTCCAAATCACACAGCATTTTGCAGTCCTGCCCAAAGTTTTCAAAACAAGGTCGACGATCAGGTGGTGTTCTTGTATTAATTAAAACTACGCTAATTCCATTTGTTCGTCAAGTAAAATGTAAGTATGATAATATGTTGTGTTTTATTATTGACAAAGAATGTCTCGGACTAAACAAAAATCTGTTATATATGTGCACTTATGTGCCACCAAGTGGAAGTCCCGTTCTATCAATTAATAATATATTGATAGTGGTATAAGTCTGGTGGAAGAATGTTTGACGGACATGATGATAGATAAGAATATGCATGTTATGGTATGTGGGGATTTAAATGCACGGACTTCTGACACGTCTTATGAAATTGATAGTTGTTGTCTGCCTTTTCACATCGATTCAAAAAATGATGTCAATATTATGACAAGGAAGTCAGAAGACAAACAAGAGAATATGTTTGGTAAAATGTTATTAACCATGTGTTCTACCTTAGGACTCTGCATCCTTAATGGCGCTTGTAACGGCGACCTCCAGGGTCGCTATACATATGTATCCGATTTTGGGTGTAGTGTAATTGACTACTTTATTTTATCAGAAGAATTATATCATACACTCTTGCCAACATGTACACTTTTTGTTGCTGACAGAATTGAATCAAGTCATATGCCTGTTGAATTCTCGCTGTGTGGGGTAACAAATGGAAATGATTTTGATAATGAGATATCAAATGAAAATAACAGTTACATTAAAAGATTGATTTGGAATCCACAGAAGAAGGACATCTTTCTTAGATCTCTTGAGTCTGAAATGATAATAGAAAAGATTGATTTGGCAACTAGACTTGTTGAAGTTGATGTAAATAAGGCACTGAAAGAATTTAATGGTTGCATGATGGACGCTGCTTCATGTATGCTCGTAAATAAGCGGATTGGTATACGTAATCAGAAAAAAGTTGGTTTGATAATGAATGTTTTGTTGAAAGACGAAATGTAAGAAAACTCCTTAGAATCTTTCGCAGCCATGTCGAAGGGCAGCTAATGATGAACAAAAAAAAAGCTGAAATCAGATAATCTGCATAATTACCGTAAGGCTCGAAGAGAATATAAAAATTACTTAGACAGAAAAAGAAACAAAATAAAACTAGAGTCTTTTCCGAACTCTTGGATAGGATTGATAATCAAGAAGAATTTTGGAAGAAGGTGAACCAACTAGCACCGAAACGTATACAGTCATTGAATAGTATATCTACAGATAAATGGTTTTAACCATTTTCGTGATCTTTTGGAGATCGAGGATTGTACTGAGGATATTGGTGAAGTAAATAATCAAATGACTCCGGAATACACAGAAGATGATTTTTACGTACTAAATGCACCAATCTCCAATCAAGAAATAAGAAGCGCCATTAAAAATCTGAAAAGTGGAAAATCTCCCGGGCCTGACGGTATAATTGGAGAAATTTTTAAGTGCGCATCAGACGTCGTTGTAAACTTTTTTGAAAAATTGTTTAACGAACTATTTGATCAAGGTACTTATCCAAAAACTGTCAGAATCTTTATACAGCCATTACATAAAAAGGGTAATTTAGACAATCCCAACAATTATAGAGGTATCTCGCTCGCTTACAGACATCAGCGGAAAACTTTATAGCCATATCATAAATCATAGATTACAAGTTTGGATTAATATGCATAATATCATAGATGAACATCAAGCTGGTTTTAGAAAAGACTACTCAACTATAGATCATATATTTACACTTTTTTTTGCTGTTATTCAGAAACAACTGTCTCGAAATCGTAAATTATATGTCGCGTTCATTGACTTCGAGAAAGCATTCGATTCTATTTCAAGGAAATTGTTATGGCCTATCCTACAGAAAAACGGAATTCGAGGTAAATTATTTGATTGTGTGAAAAGCATGTATACTAACTTAAAGACGCGGGTTAGAAATGGTTCATATATGACAGATTACATAAACTGCCTACGTGGAGTGAAGCAAGGAGATGTTTGCAGTCCTGTGTCTTATTTTCATTGTTTATAAATGAATTAGCAGCTGACATAATTAACAACGGAAGACACGGGGCTGTACTAACACCTACTCTTGTCGAACTTTTTATTTTGTTATTTGCAGATGATATTATACTAATGTCTGAAACGCAAGTAGGGTTACAAAATCAGCTGAATAATTTGTATGAATCATCAATTAAATTGAAATTAAAAGTTAATATGAACAAAAGTAAAGTATAATTGTTTTTCGTAAAGGTGGTTTTTCTTGCAGCGCACGAACACTGGCATTTGGGCGGTTCTGAAATGAAAGTAGTCAACACATACAAATATTTTAGGACTATATTTTTCTACAAAATTGAGTCTCTCATCCTCCTGTGGTGACCTAGCTACACGGGGTAAAAAGGCGATTATTGGTATATTGACATTATTATATATTATATGATGATATCCAGTCTATTGAAATTTTTGTAAACTCTTTGATGCTAGAGTGCAGCCAGTACTTCTATATGGGTCAGAAATTTGGGGTCTTGATGAAAGTATAAAATGCATAGAAAAAGTACACTTGTTTGCATTTAAACGCTTTCTAGGTGTCACAGAAAGGACTGCTAATGCGATGATTTATGGAGATACTGGTAGGTTCCCATTATATGTGAATGCATACACTAGAGCAATTAAATACTGGATCAAACTGACACGGATGATGAATGAAAATCGCCTCCCCTACAAAGCTTACCTGATGCTACTTAATTTGGATGAGAAAGGTAAAAAGAACTGGGTAACCAACATTCGATTAGTTTTTTTTTCAGTTTGGATTTCGGGTATGTGTGGGAAAATCAAGGTGTAGAATCAGTTGACCATTTCATAAATTGTTTTAGACAAAGACTGATAGATTGTTACTGGCAGGATTGGGACAGTCGAATTTGTTCAAGTGAAAGATTTACAATGTACAGATCATCATTCAAAATGAGTCATACCCAAGAACTGTATTTTGCAATTGACACAAAACAGACTTGTTAAGCAAGCACTTGTTAAATTCAGGTTTGGAGTGAGTAATATCAAATCGCACTCACTTTCGATACAAAAATTATAGAGATGTAGAATTAATTTGCCCCATGTGTAATAATAACCAAGAAGATGAAATCCACTTTAGTTTGTGTTGCCCGTTCCTCAGTGACCTTCGACGTGACCTCATACCACTCAAATACTATAGAGAGCCAAATGCTTTTAGATATACATTGTTAATGTCTTCAAAGAATCCAAAAATAGTAAAACAGTTTTTGCGATATTTCTTTACCTAGCTTTTAAACGTAGGGATGCAATTGTGAATGACTAGATATGCTGGAAAGAACATGACTGACAAAATGATGGTAGGATACCCGAGGTATGATTTATATAACTTTGTATGTCCTTGGTTCTGAGCTGGTTACGAATAAACCATTTATGCCTTTATGCCTATGCCTCTCTCTCTCTCTCTCTCTCTCGCTCTCTGGGAGAGATTCAGATAATTCATTGATATATATATATATATATATATATATATATATATATATATATATATAGTAGATAGATAGATAGATGCATTGGCCCCTTATGAATGGGCACACGGTAACAATAATAGAAAACAAAAATGTAAATTGCAGACGATGTCTGAATGCATATTATTTGTTTTTTATGACAAAACTGTTGAAAGAGAGAGAGAGGAAGGGGGGGGGGGGGTGAACCGAAGGACCGAGAAACACGTGGCTAAAAAGAGAAAAACATTCTGAGAGAGGCAGAGAAAGAGAGAAAATCGAAAATAAGAAGTGATAGAAAAGTATTCATCCATCGCATTTCAACGCATATCGAGTCGTTTTCATACTTATTTCACGTGTTGTTACACTTTCTTTTTAATTTATCCGAATCTGTTTCTCTTTTCGTTTCCACGATTTTCATGCCCTTTTCTGGTTTATTTCATGTAATTTTTTTTTTTTTTTTTTGGCCTTGTAATCGGTGGTGACCGATATCAACCTGTAATCAATATTTCATCATTTAAATAACCATATGAATATACGCATATGCACACACATACATGCACATGCATGGCTACGTTCATGCGCGAGGCCACACATTGGCTCGCGCACACACACACACACTCATGCACGTGCGCTCGCGCGTGGGCACACGTGTGTGCAAAAACAGACACATTCGCACGGACACGCTCATGCGCGCGGGCACACACACACGCGCACAAACACGCACACACACACGCGCGCGCGCACACACACCCATACAAATACACGCACAGACACGCGCACGCACACACACACGCGCGCGCGCGCACACACACACACACAAGCACGCACACACACACACACACACACACACACACACACACACACACACACACACGTGTATTGGATCTATTATTTGGACCACACGTCGAACCGATCGAGGTTTCAACATTGATTTTCCAAGAAATGTTGGTTTTTTCCTTCCTCTCTCTCTCTCTCTCTCTCTCTCTCTCTCTCTCTCTCTCTCTCTCTTCTCTCTCTCTCTCTCTCTCTCTCTCGTTGTGTCTATGTGTGTTTGTGTGTGTCTTTTTGCGCGGTTCACGTGCGCGTATGTGTGTGGTGATTTTCACGTGTACGTAAGTGTGTGTGTGTGTGTGTGTGTGTGTGTGTGTGTGTGTGTGTGTGTGTGTGTGTTTGAGCCCGTGCGCTTGCGCACATGCTTCTTTTCGTTTCTTTTTTCCGAATGTACATTACTCCTTAATTGTGACCTACCCTTGTTAATTAGGTAATATTTATAGTAATCATGTTTTTCGTCGTTATAAGCTTGTTCATTGTTTCCTTTTCGTATATCATTTATATGTTCTTTTTGATATTGTTAGTTACTGTTTTTGTTCTTGAAGGCATGGTGTAAAAAAGCTGTAAGCTTATCCATTTTACCCTCATTAAAAATATTCGTATTCATATTCTCTCTCTCAAATGTTATTACTGAAGAAATTACATTAACAGTAATGTCAGATACGTATTTATACTCAAGTTTTTAAAAAGTTCACTTTCAAGTATTGGACGTGCATTTACACACACACACACACACACACACACACACACACACACACACACACACACACACACACACACATATGAGTATTGGATCTATTATTTGGACCACACGTCGAACCGGTCGAGATTTAAAAACATTAATTTTCTGATTTTCCAAGAAATTTAAAACTGTTATTTTCCTCTGTGTGTGTGTGTTCGCGCGCGCGCGTGTGTGTGTGTTTGTGTTTGAGATAGAGGGAGGTATATTGTTCATAGCTAGAAAATTATTGTGTCAAAACCTGCCTATTTCAGGGAAAGTCATTGCAGAAATGTATGTAAATTAACCGAATTAACACGTTAGTTGATAGATGGCTTCGATCATACATATATGTTATTCGTTCCATCATTTGTATTTTAATTCATTTATCCAGTTTAGTAGTTATTTAGTGAGTAATTGATTGGTCATTTGGTTACCGTATTTCTCGATTAGTTCATGTATTTATTTTACTTGTTTGTACATTTATTTACTTATTTGTTAAGTTATTTGACCTCGAAGCAATGTTTTTGCAGGGTGTTTGCCCTTTGATGTGGTAATCACGGTATTACTAATGGAAAGTTTTTTGTTGTCTTGCTTTCACATTTACAGTTTAAATGTTTTACATTAAGATTAATGGCTCATAGAGTTGGAACAACTGGGTATTTTTTTTTTTTTTTCTCTCCCCCCAGTTCGCCGCCCATCCCTCGCTATGTTTTTAGATTACCTTGCTTTACAATCGCTTGCGTTCCTTTCATTTTTTTTTGTACGTATTTGTGACCTTTTTGGTTCTTTTTTTTTTTTCTTTCCTTCCTTTCTTTCAAACATTTGGTTGTTTGTTGTTGGCGGTGTTTTTCTTTTTTTTTTTTTTTCGCGCGCATTCGATCGGTCGCTCGTTCAGTCGGTCAATCGGTCGTTCTGACATTTATTCGCACAGTCGGTTATTCGGTCGTTCAGTCATTCGTTCGTAAATTTGTTTGGTCAGTCACTAGTTCAGTCATTCATTCGTTTAGTCGGTCTTTCAGTCATTCGTTCAAATATTTGTTCGGTCATCGCTCGTTCGGTCAATTTATTCGTTCAGTTGGTCGCTCAGTCATTCGTTTGTATATTTGTTCGGTCATCGCTCGTTCAATCATTCGGTCGTTTACCCCCCCAGTCACTCAATCCGTCAGTCGGTCGTTCACTCATTCATTTGGTCAGTCGGTCGTTCACTCATTCATTTGGTCAGTCGGGCGTTCGGTCATTCATTCGCTCAACCGGTCAGTCGATCGCTCGTATAGTCGATTCATTTAGCCGGTCGTTCAGTCAGGCATTCAGCCATTCATTCCTTCTGTCGGTCGTTTATTCATTCTTTCAGTCAGTCGGTCGGTCGTTCAGTCATTTATTCGTTCAGCTAGGCTTGCAGTCATTCATTATTAGTTCAGTCGGTCGTTCGTTTATTCATTCATTCAGTTGGTCGTTGAGATATTCATTCGTTCAGTCGGTCAATCGGTTGTTCAGTCGGTCGGTCAGACGTTCAGTCTTTAGTTCGTAAATTTGCTTGGTCAGTCGGTCGTTCGATCTTCCATTTGTTCAGTCAGTCAGTCGGTCGTTCAGTCGGTCGTTCGCAAATTTGTTCAGTCGGTCGCTCGTTCGTTCCTTCCTTCCTTCATTTTTTTCAGTCGGTCGTTCAGACATTCATTCGTTCAGTCGGTACTCGGTCGTTCAGTCTGTTATTCGGTCAGTCAGTCAATGAAGTCATCGATTTGTTCAGCCGGTGAGTCGGTCGTTCAGTTGGTCATCCGTTCAGTCGGTCAGTCGGTCATGAAGTCATTGATTCGTTCAGTCGGTCGTTCAGTCATTCGTCCATTCCTTCGATCAGTCGGACGGACGTAAATCATTCATTCGGTCAGTCGGTCGTTCAGTCATCGACCGACTGACCGAATGACGTGTGTGTGTGGAGGTGGGAGGAGAGGGGATGGATGAGGGGCGTGACTTGGTGGGCATACAAGGGCCCAGGGGGCGCGGATGAAGGGCGTAACATGCTCGGATGGATGTCTTGGGGTGGAGGGGCGAGGAAGAAGGGTGTAACGTGGGTGTTCTAATGGGCCGCTGACACAGGGTTTGACATGGGAGGTCGCAGGGCGTGGGCGCGGATACAGGGCTGTGTGAACAGGATTCAGGGCTGTGTGGACAGGATTCAGGGCTGTGTGAACAGGATTCAGGGCTGTGTGGACAGGATTCAGGGCTGTGTGAACAGGATTCAGGGCTGTGTGGACAGGATTCAGGGCTGTGTGAACAGGATTCAGGGCTGTGTGGACAGGATTCAGGGCTGTGTGAAGAGGATTCAGGTGACAGGGCTGTGTGAACAGGATTCGGGGCGTGACAGGGCTGTGTGAACAGGATTCAGGGCGTGACAGGGCTGTGTGGACCGGGGGGGGGGGGGGGGGGGGGGGGGGGGGGGAAGGGAGGGAGTGTAGGCAAAACGTGACATAGGGGGGAGGGGGGGGGGGGGGGCAGAGGTGATGATGATGTGACGAGGATGAGGGGAGGGGGAGTGGAAGGGAGGAGAGGTATGGACGCGGGGCTTCTATGGGCATATGTGGGAGGGGGCTGGGGAGGAATGAATGCAGGGTATGTCTGGAGATTCCGGGGACGTTGATGCAGGGTGTGACTTGACTGGATGGGGGTAAGGAGGTCACGGATGCAGTGCACAACGTGAGTGCGGGTATGGCAGATAGCAGCGTGTGACACTGGTGGGTGTAAAAAAACGGCGGTCACGGATGCATAACGGGAAGGTGAGGTGCAAGCACGGGGCATGACATGGGTGGGGGAGAGCGAGGGGTGGGGGGGGGGGGTGGCGTAACATGGGGTGGGGGCAGGCAGCACGCATGAAGGGTGTGACACTGTGGGGGTATGGGGAGTGCAGATTCGGGCCTTCACATGCTTAAAATCATACATGGTGTGATCTCAAAACTTAGTGGATGTGCTGTAGCGTATATGGACTAGTCCGCACGCAGTGACGCCTCCTTGATGAAACTGAAACTCACATGGGTGGGAGTAGGGGACGCGAGTTTCCGATTATGAATTATATTGGGGTACAGGGGTGGGTGGGTGGGGGGAAGTGACCTGTATGGACATATTGGGGAGGGAGAGGGGAAAGGAGCGGAAGCAGACTAGTCACCGCTATGCAGTGTGAAGCAGACAGACTATTCACTGCTATGGAGTGCGAAGTAACAAGACTCGCAGCTATGCAGTGCAAAGCAGATAAACTCACTGCTATGCAGTGCGAAGCAGACAGACTCGCTGCTATGCAGTGCGAAGCAGACAGACCCACAGCTATGCAGTGCGAAGCAGACAGACTCACAGCTATGCAGTGCGAAACAGACAGACTCACAGCTATGCAGTGCGAAACAGACAGACTCACTGCTATGCAGTGCAAAGCAAACAGACTCACAGCTCTCACAGTTATGCAGTGCGAAGCAGACAGACTCACTGCTATGCAGTGCAAAGTAACA
>JADBJO010001532.1:261625-266625 GCA_016801955.1 Conus betulinus | reverse complement strand
AATTAACTTTTTGTAGTATTTGTGGATCAGTACTCTTCCACAGAATACCCGCTTTGGCAGTCTACGAGGGTGTACCTCTTTTATGCTATACCCGCTTTGGCAGTGTCTGTGGGGTGTCCCTCTTCTATGAAATACCCGCTTTGGCAGTCTGTGGGGGTGTCCCTCTTCTATAAAATACCCACTTTGGCAGTCTGTCGGGGTGTACCTCTTCTATGAAATACCGGCTTTTGCAGTGACTGTGGAGATGTACCTCTTCCATACGGGATTCCCTTTGCAGTGTCTGTCAAGGTGTAGGTCTTCCACACAGGATTCCCTTAGGCAGAATCGGTGAAGCTATAGCTCTTCCAAGCAATGCTCCCGCCCACAAGTCTTTGGAGTAGTACCTCTTTCACAGAACACTCCCTTCTCAAATCTGTAAAAGCGTACACAACACTCCATTCCACAGTATCAGTGGAGGCGTAGGCTACCTCCTTCTCACGTCTGTGGAGGAATACCCCTTCCCCAAAGGATTCTTTGCCGCAGTGTTTGTGAAGGCGTGTTTCTTCTGTTCAGGGCTACCTATGCAGTGTCGGTGGAGGTACGGCTCTTCCACGCAGGACTCCCTTCTGCATTATCTGTGGAGGTGTACCTCGCACACACAACACTTCCACGCGCAGCGTCTGTCAAGATCAAAGCAGAGTCTGGTTCACACACAACACTTCTACCCGCAGTGTCTGTCAAGATCAAGCAGAGTCTGGTTCACACAACACTTCTACCCGCAGTGTCTGTCAAGATCAAGCAGAGTCTGGTTCACACAACACTTCTACCCGCAGTGTCTGTCAAGATCAAGCAGAGTCTGGTTCACACAACACTTCTACCCGCAGTGTCTGTCAAGATCAAGCAGAGTCTGGTTCACACACACACTTCTACCCGCAGTGTCTGTCAAGATCAAGCAGAGTCTGTGAGAAAGGTCAGTCATCCAAGATGGCTTTCAACGATCTTCAGAAAGGTGCACACGGACTTGAACTTACTGGAACGCCTATCAAGTGGACAGAATGTGTTGATTCTGCTGTGATGGCCGTGAGACCTCAGACCTGTCGTCCTGGAACTGGTCAACAAAGAGTGGGGTTCACAACATCTGCCTGCGAGTCATTAAATCATCCTCCCTCTCTCTCTCACACCTGGCATCCTCATTCTGTTCATTTCAGAATGTTTGCTGTGAAACATCTTCCAAAGGGCAACGTCATCGTTGTGGATGTGAAGCAAGGACGCACGACGGTGGGGAAACAAACTGTCCTGCATTCCATCGGTGACGCAGAAAAAGAAAAAAGAAAACCGAATCATTCAGTCCATATCTGCAAAAGTAGTCCTCACGCTCAACCATCGACACAAATTTTTTCTCCGCTTTGTCAACAAGGTACAAAAGGAAGACTAAAACAGTTCAGATGACGAAGAACATCATGAATACACAGCACACTCAGCTCTGGGTACTATACTGTCATGCCCGAAACAAAAAAATCCCTGCCATACAGGCCGCTCATTGGGACTCGAACCCACGACTTTCTAGCTCAAAAGCTCGTGACGCTAACCCACTACACCACAGCGACTGACATTTTGGCGCGTGTTGCCAATACATCGGCGACACGCCCGGGCTCTGGAACGCCGGGTATGAAGACAGTGCTGCCGTCACTTGGAATCATCCCATCAGATAAGGCAGCGTCGCACCTTCCCATCACTTGCACTGCCAAAGAACACGGGCGCGTGCGCGGCCAGGAAATATGTCATCATCTCTGATGTGACGTGACTATTTGTTATGACGTCATGCTCTGAAACTATAGCTGTAGTGTCTCACACTGTAACCTGCTCCGAACAAAAAACAGCAGCAGCAGCAGCAACAACAACAACAACAACAAAGCGTGTCGAATGATAGGGAACATTAAAAGTCACTTATATTTTATCTATACCATTTACGATGTGCTCATTTAATCAGAACATTCACACTCTTCACACTGAAAGACCGCTTGACCTTCGGGAACTATTTCATCACGTTGCCTGTTCCCATGGAAACGAAATAATGATGTCAAGATCCGGCAGTGTCTGATACAAATCCTATCACAGTCCACTTAGCCGCAACTGCAAGTGCGTAATTCTACGACAAAGCTTTACATCAGCCCTAATTCTAACTTTAATTCCAACCCTAACTTAACCATCACCGTAAACATAGCCCTCGTGACCTTAATCCAACACACACACACACACACACACACACACACACACACACACACACACACACTCTCCCATCAGCCATAAACGCATTGCGCGCGCGCTCACAAACGTACAAACACCTCTCCCACAAAACTCTCTCTCTCTCTCTCTCTCTCTCTCTCTCTCTCTCTCTCTCTCACCCAAACACTGCTGCCAGCAATAGAATACGGAACTAAAAGCCGCTGACTGGTACGCAGACAGCCCACAAAGATGGCACCAATGCCAAGAGGGCAACTAATACACACACACACACACACACACACACACACACATGCGCGCGCGCATACACATATATGCGCATACACATATATACGCATGCGCGCACACACACACGCTTACGCACGCGTGCATGCACAAACATACGAACAACTCTCCCATCCAACTCTCTCTCTCTCTCTCTCTCTCTTTTTCACACAGCCAGCGATACAAAATACGGAACTAAAAGCTGCTGACGGGTACGCAGACAGCAGACAAAGCTGGCAGCCTTTGCCAAGACGGGCAGAGCATGGCGGGAATTCATCGGGGCACGGTGTAACTGTGAGGGGAGGATTGCTTCAAGTTGCCGCCAATGTCTGCAACTGTCTGGCGCTAAGCCCGCTGACTGATGACGGATTTATGAGAACGTTGTGTTCTGAAAGGTATCGGGGTGCTTGCGCTCACGCTCGCGCGCACGCGCTACTCTGTGCGTGTGTGTGTGTGCGTGTATGTCTTGGCGTGCGCGTGCGTGTGTATGAGAGAGAGAGAGAGAGAGAGAGATAGAACGTGTTCTGAAAAGTGCTCGTGCTATTGTGTGTGTGCGTGCGTGCATGCGCACGTGTGTGTGTGTCTGTGTATGTGTGTGTGTGAGTGAGAGAGAATTTTGTGCTTCATAGGAGTAGATGGAAACATGCCTTTTGATTAAAAAGCGCTAAACACATTGGCGAACCTACAAACAACAGCCTCGTACATATGGTGGACATAATTATGCAAGAGCGCCAGGGGGGGGGGGGGGGGGGGGGGGGGGGGGGGGGGGGGGGGGGGTGTGGGGGGGGAGTGAACATCAACGATCGCAAAAAGAAAAAGAAAGATAAGTAACATGCACAAATAGAAGTAAAGACTTAGAAACCTTTGATTAGCAAGTAGTTTCTGCCACAAATTTTGCAGAAATAATGACGATCATGCACTTCCCCCTCTCCATTATTCCCCTCCCATCAGCATTTTTCTCACCTGTCCTCGCCTTGCGCGTTGTTGACAAGTATAATTCATTCGCTAAATGCGAACACTTTAAACCAACCACCCGACTATCACCTTCCACCTTCCCCAGGTTTCATATTTCAGCAGCTACATTTTCTCCTCCCTTTCCCTTTATACCCCCCCCCCCCCCCCCCCCCCCCCCGCTCACCAGTATTTTGGCTGCTGTAGACTTCTAAAAATAAATTCATCACCACCACCGTTCCCCTCGATCTTAGGTGAAACCAACCGTCTCCAGGGGGAGTATGTGTGTGTGTGTGCGCGCACACACGTGTGTGTGCGCGCGCACATGTGTGTGTGCCCGCGCGAGTACATGTGTGTGCGTGCGCATGCGCGCAGGGGGGGTGCGAATGCGTAGCTGTGTGTGTCTGATAATGTGTTAAGTGTGTGTATGTGTGCGCGCGCGCGCGTGTGTGTGTGTGCGTGTGTATATGTGTGTGTGCGTGCGTGTGTGTGTGTGTATGTGTGTGTGTACTTTTATATGTATAAACGTGTGTGTGTATCAGGGCACCCCTTTTCACACCCAAGCAGCAGCCAAGCCCGTCCCAGAGACAGCGCACAGGCAGAGGGGCAGCAGACATAGCCAGACACAAAACCCCTGCCATCCCAGCCGCTCCCACAGTTCATAAATCGGTGCTCCTGGCGGGATACTATCGCAACGCCAAATGTCCAAAGACCCGATTTTTAACCAAATGAACTGATCGGATCTTTTGGAGAATTCAGGTTCCGGCAGATACTCTATCTTGAGGTTGATACTGAGCCTGATGTAGGCAAGGAGGATGTCTTTGGCTTGAAGGAGACAGGCGATATTCATCAGCCGGAGTTGTCAGTGGATGTGGACCCCGAGAGATGAACGAGCCATTGATTAGTTCCGAGAGCTTCACTGGTGGTCATCGTCAATTTCTCTCTCTCTCTCTCTCTCTCTCTCTCTCTCTCTCTCTCTCTCTCTCTCTCTCTCTCTCTCTCTCACACACACACACACACACACATACACACACACACTCTCTCTCACACACACACACACACACACTCTCTCTCTCTCTCTCTCTCTCTCTCTCTCTCTCTCTCACCACACACACACACACACACACACACACACACACACACACCACACACACACACACAAAATCACACGACTAATGATGCATAAGCATGTTTCATACACACACACACACACACACACACACACACACACACACACACACACACACACACAAAATCACACGACTAATGATGCATAAGCATGTTTCATACGCGAAAAACACACACACACACACACACACACACACACACACACACACACACACACACACACACACACACACAATCACACACGACTAATGATGCATAAACATGTTTCATACACGAAAAACACACACACACACACACACACACACACACACACACACACACACACACACACACACACACACGTGCTCCTCTTAATTAAACCATATACCCCCATTCGCCTCTTGTTCGTCCACTCCCCCAACACCCCTCCCCATGACATGCATGCCCACAGCGGC
>JADBJO010001532.1:244125-259125 GCA_016801955.1 Conus betulinus | reverse complement strand
AACAATGCGCATGTGTAATCATGCATGAGTAGGTTGACCGGAAGACTCCGGCGCCAAATTGGTACCATTGAAACTGCATTGTTTCTGTCACTGTTCCAGGCAGCTGGCTAGGTGTTGCACAAGAGTTTGGATGATTATCTGTATGACACGTGCATGTTTATAAGGAATGTCTCGTCAACGTTCATGTCACGCGCGATGTTGTTCTCCTTTCTAGTAGCTTAAATGGCGGCGCGCATACAATTTGGACTGGTCCAAAAGTTACATCCGGGGACTGTGCATGGTGGGGTTGTCAATGGTAAACGAGCAGTCTCACAACTGGAGCGGGAGGTTTGAGGGGGAGGGGGGAGGGAGGGGCGGCGGTTATCTACCGGTGATGAAGCTCGTCAACTGGAGGGGAGGTGGGGGTGGGGGGTGCAGCTTTTTTTTTTGTTGTTTTTTTTTGGGGATTTTGTTGTTGTTGTTGTTTTCGATTAAGGTGCCGGCATTGTCGAATTTATTGAACTTAATTCTTCTTCGACTTGAACTTCATCTTCCAGCGGTCATGTCATTAATGTTAAGTGCACCTATAATTATAGTGCCTGTTCTCGACTAGAGGCCAAGCCCCATACTTTACAATCTACATTTTGGTTGACACAACAGGCTGCCTACCTGGGTACAGCCGACTGAAGAGCTGCCTGCTGTCGCGTTATTCAGTCGCTTGCCGTGAAATTCAGTCAATATCAGTCATTCCGCTTTCTTCCGACATTCTTTCTATTTTTCACGCAGGGTGCATGCTATGTGTAACATATCATCCATACCAATGGCCTAACTGGCCTTCTCTTCCGAAAGTTGGTGATGGGATTTTACGTGTGTGAGAGATGATATGCGTGCGTTCACACAAGGAACCTCGGTTAGTTTTCTCATTAGAGAGACCTTTCGCGAAATGGAGTAGAACCATTGTCAACTCCGAGGAAACCCCCACCTTCCGCACCCACCTCCATCCCCGCCTCTGTCGAAACGGTCCGACGAAGTTTCGAACCCGCAACCCCAGGATCACCAGGAACACGAGCCCGGGGCTGTACGAACTGAGGTATTGGGGCCCCAACGTGTGTAGTAAGTCTGTCTGTTGGACCACCCAGAAATCTTCAGGAACCGAACCGTGTTGAAGATTATGTCATTTTATACAGAACAGAGAAAGGCGGCCTTGGCGCCGAAGACAAGTCGTGCCTGAAAGTGTTCCGGTGTCATGTACATTCAGCCTTCTGTAAAACCTGGTGTTAGTCCACTTCATTCAGCCTTCTGTAAAACCTGGTGCTAGTCCACTTCATTCAGCCTTCTGTAAAACCTGGTGCTAGTCCACTTCATTCAGCCTTCTGTAAAACCTGGTGCTAGTCCACTTCATTCAGCCTTCTGTAAAACCTGGTGCTAGTCCACTTCATTCAGCCTTCTGTAAAACCTGGTGCTAGTCCACTTCATTCAGCCTTCTGTAAAACCTGGTGCTAGTCCACTTCATTCAGCCTTCTGTAAAACCTGGTGCTAGTCCACTTCATTCAGCCTTCTGTAAAACCTGGTGCTTCATGCAAAACTTCAGGTGCTAGTCCACTTCATTCCAGCCTTCTGTAAAAACCTTCAGTGCCACTTGCTTCAGTGTTGGTCTTCATAGGACACACCTGCCTTCTTCCAGTCCTGAACAACCTTCACTGCTATCATCGTTCCATAGGACATTTTGAATTTGCCGTCCCGGGTAATGTACTGATACTATTGTGACATTTGTGCTCTCTCTCTCTCTCTCTCTCTCTCTCTCTCTCTCTCTCTCTCTCTCTCTCTCTCTCTCTCTAGTGCACACCTTTAAAATGAAAAAGAAAGAAACAAACAGAAAAGCGCACTACACTTTCTCTTAGAAACTAACATGCACGCGCACATGCGCTTGCACGCTCGAGTATGCGCGCGCGCACGAACACATACACACACACACACACACACACACGCGCGCGCGCGCGCGCGCGCGCTCTTCCTTTCTCCCGTGTACATTGAAACTAAAACAGAGACTACATTCTCTCTCTCTCTCTCTCTCTCTCTCTCTCTCTCTCTCTCTCTCTCTAGTGTACACCTTTAAACCGAAAAAACAAACAAACAAACAAAAACTCGCACTTCACTTTCTCTTAGAAACCAACATGTACTCACGCGTATGCGCTTGCTCGCTCGCTCGCGCGCGCGCGCACACACACACACACACACACACACACACACACACACACACACACACACACACACACACACACACACACACACACACACACACACACGCGCGCGCGCGCGCGCTCGCTCCTCCTTTCTCCCGTGTGCATTGAGAGAAACTAAAAACAGAGACTGCATTCTCTCTCTCTCTCTCCGTTTCTGTCTCTCTGTCTCTCTCTCTGTCTCTCTCTCTCTCTCTCTCTCTCTCTCTCTCTCTCTCTCTCTCTCTCTCATTCACAATGCAGGCTCCTGCGCCTTTTGCCCAAAATAATCAAGCAGAACAGCACAGGCACTGAAGTAAAAGTTCTGATACGAATTTCACAGACACGAGAACTGGCGTGGTGGCTAGCTTACCCTAGCGGCGAGAGATACAGACACCAAGGGCAGAACAGAAACGAACGCAAGACAAGGTTCTCAGTGGGACTGCCTCTTCCAGCTCTTCCTGTCGTTGAAGGGTCCGTGTCTTAATCGTTCTCTGCACCAATGAGAAACTCTTAATCGTTCTCTGGACCAATGAAAATACGTTGGGTTTTTTTTTCTATTGTACCAGATACAAGACATTGCAACCATCGGCCTTTTTCTCTGGCATGTGCGAAAGCTCCAAGGCATTTAGCTGAATAAACAGTAAACAAGTACGGTAACTTTTGCTCCCATAAGAAATCCTAACACAGAGTAACTTTTATTCAAGACTGGCACAGCCTTTTAAACTTGAATAAAGTCAGACAAATACAATGACGAACAATCTGACAGTGGGGGAAAAAACAAGCGCAGGTTAGGATTAGCAGGTAGGTTTTCTTATGGGAGCAAAAGATACCCTACTTGCTTACTGTTTATTGTTTACTGTTCCCTGCCTCGTTTCATTCTCAATGTAGCTGAATGTTCACGTGTTCTCAGCCCCATTCGCCGCTAGTCGCGTTACGAAAGGCTAACACTCGCTGAGCAACTGAGAGTTCTCACCACCTTGCCTCAAAGAAACGCGTCTCTCGCCTTGGCCATTAGTGTGGTGACAGCCCTGATATGACCCTTTGCGGTCAGCTTGGCCAGCGAAGGCCGGAGTAAACCTGCGATTTCCTCCTGACTGGACAATGGAAGCATGACCCATTGCTTCTTGCTATGGTCAATACGCTCTGCCTTCGTCCTCAATAACCCATCCCAAATCCTGCCTCCTGGCATCTCACCCCTCTATCACCTCCCTCCCCACCCCCTTCCCGCCCTAGAGAAGAAGCACGAAACAAAACCTAAAAGAGTTCCATTGCTCTTCTGCCGTTTCTTAGTTTTCTGTTCTTTGGTCAGCTTTTGCTGTACACAGTCTGTTCGATATCAAAGTGTTGTTTCGTCTTCCAGAGTCATTTCAACTGGCGAAAGAAATGTTGATGATTTTAGAAAGAATCCAAAAGCTGTACCACCACTTTTTATCAAAGGTGCTGAAGTAGAACGTGTTGAATCATACAAATATTTAGGAACTTTTATAGATAATAAGCTGAATTTTAAATCCCATGTTGAGTATGTCCACAAAAAAATGTCAAACCAGATTATATTGTCTTCGCAAGCTGCGATCATTTCATGTGAATACTGACATTCTTCGGACATTTTATTCATGCTTCTTGGAATCTGTTCTAACTTTCTCATTTATGTGTTGGTATGGTGGGTTGACTGTGAAGAGCAGAAATGTGCTTGAGAAAGTGGTGAACGTGGGAGGAAAAAAAATCGTTGGTGAGAGACAAAAAAAAGTCTGAGTGAGCTATACAGGTGCCGTGTTGTTTGTAAAGCGAAGAAGAAGATTACGTGTGACCCAGACCCACGTTCTTGCAAATCAGTATGACCTTCTTCAGTCAGGACGAAGATATCGATCGGTTAAATGCAGAAGTGTCAGATTTAAACAAAGTTTTATTCCCCTGTCCATTGATTTCATGAACCGAGAAGATGTTTAATTGAAATCCAAATTCCTCTATATGAATGTATGTCATATGTGAGTCAATGTGTATGTGCGATACTTCTGATGACGGTACCAGTGAAATATGTACCAGGAAATGTATTTGTTATAAAATTGTTGTGAAGGCTGTGTCGCCGACAAAGACGTAAAACTCCTACAAGAAAATTTATGTGCGCTAATTGTACCACCTCATGTGTGTCGGTGGGCTGAGTTTATTGATGTGAACATTGTAATAATATCAATACACGGAGAAGTTAGTTAATTTTTGTTTTAGATCAACTACACGTCGAATCGAAGTTTATTGTGTTCTATGGAACTTTGCTGAAATCGTGTTCGCCGGGGATTCAATGGTTTACTGTGCCTTGTGAATCTGCAGTTCTTCTTCTATGGATTGCTTTGCATTGTGGATCTGCGGTTCTTCTGCTATGGATTAATGTGCTTTGTGAATGTGAATCTGCGGTTCTTCTTCTGATAGTTCGACGTAATTTATTGTGCTTGCTGTGTGGAGAACATGTTTCTTCTTCTTCGTCGTTTTGTGTTTATGAACAGCCGTGCTTATTGTGTGGGGACCTTGGTTATCCTTCTTTACGTTCTTTTAGTGTTGTAGACTGTGGCTTGAGTACTGTGGAACCGAGTGTGTTGACTGTATATGTGAGACACTGTGGACGGCGCGCCGGCGAGATCTGTGAGTGATATCAAGATATGTAATATGAACGCTGATATCTGATAATTGAAGTTCCTATGTATTGATAGCTTGATCTATATGCTATGTAGTGACATATGTTGATTTGTACCAGTTCACATGAATGTATATTTTGATGGTTCAGGCAGCATAATTATAAAGAAAAAAAAATTAACTCGTGTGTTGCCTGGCTATCCATGTGCGTATGGTGTGGGTGTGTGTAGGGACTAATTATTACACGCATCCAAACTTTTGAGAACGGGAGTCAGACAGCAAAACACGCACCGCACACCATCCGTAACATCTGGTGACCCCGAAGTTGAATTTCATTTGCTACTAAATTCAGTATTACCTTAGTGGCAGCATTTGTTTTGTGCCCTTATAATTGCCCCAGTTAAAAAGGATAGGTCACGTTCACAGACTTTCCTTTGGAACAATTGAGTTGCGTTGTATTTTTGTTGTATGATTGTGTCTATTTTCTTTCCCGTCTCCAGCGTAACGGGGTATCTCTCTTCTGTATAGTTTCTGGAGATACGAGGGCCTAGTTCCTAGTTCTCCCTTCCTTTGTGGGCTTTATTTTATTATCTTCAGTTACCCTCTGATTATTTCTGTTTCTATCTTTACTTGGGGATTGTGTTGCTTCTTCAGCATTCTTAGGGTTCTTTTCTCTTGAATGCGTGAGTGTGTGAATGGCTGCCCTGAACCAGTTTAAAGAATTATTAGTTGTTTCATTTTGAATGCTTAGTGTGTGAAAAAAAAAAAAAAAAATAATAACAACAAACAACAACAATACATTGATTATATTCGTTATTACTCTAATGTCATTGCTTGATTTATACTTGTTGCTGAAAATTTGGCATTGATTACCGATTGTGTTTTTCTTTCTTCCCATATCCCTGAAATCCTGTTTCATTTTTTATATCTATTTTTCTGTTGGTGGGGTTTGATAATACTTAGTCTTTTTAAGAGTGATTGTCGTAAATGTTTGTTTGAAAAAAAAAAAAAATCCTCGTTGGAATTATATTTACGTGGGACAGGGGTTTCAAACCTTTCTTGCTTGTGATAGCAATTGTTTGTATTTGATCCAATAGTGTGTGTATCGGGCTTGACAGGACATTGTTTCATATTTTCATAATGGCACAGAAGGCTAAGGAAGAAAGTCCTGTTGTGTCCTCTATGGACGAGGACAAAGTTTTCGCTAAATATTTACAACGAGGTAAGGTATGTGGTCTGGAGGGACAGGCTCTGCTGGACTATGTTGACAAATGTATTGCCCAAGACATAGAAAGAGAAGAAGAAAGAAGGAGGATTAAAGATTTCAGAATTTGCAAGAGAACAAATGCAAGAGGAACAAATGAAGCAAGAGGAAACAAAAAAAAAAGAATGCAAGAGGAGGAACAAAAAAATGCAAGAAGAGGAAACAAAAAGAATGCAAGGAAAAAAAAAAGAATGCAAGAGGAAACAAAAAGAATGCAAGAGGAAGAGGAAAAAAAAAAAAAGAAGAGGAAAAAAAGAATGCAAGAGATAGGAAAAACTAAAAGAATACAGTTTCAAGTTACTTCTCAGCAGAGTGCGGTCTCAGGACAGGACAGTGAGAGTCAGGGTTCTGGTTTTCCCAGGTTTAACGCCCCTCGCCCTACGTTTCCTAAGTTGCCCCCTTTTAAAGAAAGAACTGATGATATAGACAGTTACTTGTTTCGTTTTGAAACCCATGCTCGTTCCTTAGGTTGGTCAGAGGATTTGTGGGTCACATACCTATCAGCTTACTTGAGGGTTCCCGCTTTAACTCTCTATCACAGTCTCGCTGAAAATAATGTTGTGTCATACGAGCTTTTGAAAGAGAGCTTGCTGAAAAAATTTCAATGTACTCCAGAGGTTTTCGTAAGCGTTTTCGTGAAGCTAAACCTAGCTCAGATGAACCTTTCGAGACCTTTGCAGTTGAACTTAGGCGTTTGTTTGACCGTTGGGTCTCTTTGTCAAAAAGTGATAAGTCTTTTGAAGGTCTGGTGGATCTTATCTTGCGTGAGCAGTTTTTGGAGTGTGTCTCTAAGGACTTGGCTACTTTTTTGTGCGAAAAGGATGTGAAAACTTTTGATGAAATGATCAAGTCTGCAGAGTCATACAGACATGCTCATCCCACTAAGGTGCTTTCTAGGAAAGCTGATGTAAACATTTTTGCTTCTGTTGGGTACAAAACTCCTGGTCAGTTTGATAGAAATCCATATCCCGGTCAGTCTGATAGAAGTCCATACTGTGGTCAGTCTGACAGAGGAAACAGATACTCTACTTTTCAAAACAGTGGCCACTACTCTGGTTCCTCAGCTGATCATGAAAGTAACTTTGATGGTAGCTGTTATTGTGGTCATCAGAGCTTTGGTTACTCAGCTGGTCGTGGAAATAACTTTGGCGGTAGCCGTTATCGTGGTCGTGGCGCCCGTCATACCTCTGGCAGTAAGAGTCCTCAGGAAGTGCTTCTGATCAGTTTGCAAGTGTTGTGTGTTTTTTGTGTAAAATGACAGGACATGTAGCTGCTAGGTGTCCATGGAAGTCAGGTAGAAACCCTGTAGAATTTGCACCCTTAGCCACCCAGATGAATGTCCTTTTGTGGTTAGTAACTCCACTGTTGCCAAGAACTCAGCTGTCAGCATACAGTCCAGTGCTTGTTGCTCTGTTCTTGATTCTTCTTTTGCTTGTCTACCTGCTGGTGAGTTCACAGGCAAATTGCATTTGGAGTCTGGTTCTGTGAATGGCACTTTGAGTTCTGTTCTGCGTGATACTGGTGCTACCATTTGTGGCGTTCGCAGAGCGGTTAGTTTCTGACAGTCAGATGTTAGGAACCACAGTGAAGTGTGTTTCTTTTGGTGGTCGTGTGGATGAGTTTTTCCACTGGCTACAGTTTTCAGTCAGTTGTCCTTATTTTGTGGGCGATTTGACTTGTTGTGTCTTGGATAGCTCCTGTCGCAGATCTCATTGTGGGTAATGTTCCTGGAGTTTCTGTGAGCGGTGAGTTTAGTGATGTATCTGGTGAACCTTTCTCTTTAGCGGCCGTTACGAGGGCTAGAGATAAGCATGTTGGGGACAAAAAAAGCTTTGTGTCAGATCCCTGATGATCTGAACATTTCCGTTTGATCTTGTTCAGAAACAGAAGGATGAGTCATTGAAGTCTTGCTTTCAGTTAGCGTCTTCTGATGTGTCTGCTGTGTCTACTTCTGATGTTGTACCTACAGTCAGTCTTTCACAAGGTACTTCAGTGCCTGGGTCAGAGATAGCGCCTTTGGCTTGTGAGCAGGAACAGGTTTCTCTTGAGTGTTCTCCAGGAGTTGGTCTTTCTGTGGATCCCTCTCCGGAGTCTGTTTGTACTGTTCGTGAAGTGGTTTGTACAGTTGGTGTCGTCCAGGACTGTGATGATGACGCTTTACCCATTCCTACTTTAACTGTTCCGATGGCGTCTTCTATGCCAGATGAAGATGTTCGTTCTGTACAGTTTGATTGTGCTTTGTCTGACAAAAGTACCAGGGAGTTGCGTGTAACATTTGATGATTTTCAGGACATTTTGACTCCCAAACCAGGTTCTTTCTCAGGTGATTTACTATACAGATCCCTCTTACAACAGATGTCCCTGTTAGAAAGAAATGTTATGAAATCCCCTTTTCTGCGAAAAAGACTGTTGAGAGAGAGATTGGTATCATGTTGGATCTTGGTATATCACTGAGCCATCGAATAGTCCGTATGCATCTCCAGTTGTGTTCGTCAGGAAGAAAAATTGCACGTTCGTTTCTGCTGCATTGATTTCAGGTCTATTTTTGGACTCCTGAGTGTGTTGAAACTTTGAGAAAGATTCAGGGAATCTTGTCCTCTGCACCTGTGTGTTGTTACCTAGATTGGGTAATCCTTTTGTTCTCAGGACTGATACTAGTTCTGTGGTTTTGGATGCTGTATTGTTCCAGTAGAATGATGATGTTCTTCACCTAGTCGTGTTCGCTAGTCGAAAGTTGCTGAATCGTGAGAAGGCGTACAATACTATTGAGCGGGAATGTTTAGACATTGTCTCTACCCCGTGGGGGTATGGAGAGGCTGACCAAGTGGTCAGTAGATATGTGTTATCTCTACCCTGTTGGGGTATGGAGAGGCTGACCGAGTGGTCAGTAGATATGTGTAGTCTCTACCCTGTGTGGGTATGGAGAGGCTGTCCGTGAGGTCAGCAACAAGCTAGCATGTCAAAGGGATTCAGAGTTCGTTGGGACGACAACTTGTGTTCTTCTGTTGTGTGGGAGTTCATGGAAGGATTCCATGAACTGCTTCCGTGAGCGGCTTCGTTTTTCGTCGAGTCGATGTGTGATTTCTGGGTTTGTGTATTCTGCTGTTTGTTTACTTTCTTCAAAAAAAAACAATCGGTCATTGTTTTTTGTTTGAGGAGGGGGAGTATTGTGACGTCAACGTAAATTATGACGTCAACTTAAAATGACATAGGTATCTACATGACGAAAATAATAATATTGACGAGAGAGAGAGCAAGAACTAACGGCCGAGGCTTGGGTGTCCAGCCTATTTTATTTTGTTTAAAATCGTCGTTTTCTCCGTAGTGTTACTATGTGGAGAGGCTGACTGTCAAGTCAGTAGTGCGTCGATGGTCAATGTGTATGTGCGATACTTCTGATGACGGTACCAGTGAAATATGTACCAGGAAATGTATTTGTTATAAAATTGTTGTGAAGGCTGTGTCGCCGACAAAGACGTAAAACTCCTACAAGAAAATTTATGTGCGCTAATTGTACCACCTCATGTGTGTCGGTGGGCTGGGTTTATTGATGTGAACATTGTAATATCAATACACGGAGAAGTTAGTTAATTTTTTTTTAGATCAACTACACGTCGAATCGAAGTTTATTGTGTTCTATGGAACTTTGCTGAAATCGTGTTCGCCGGGGATTCAATGGTTTACTGTGCCTTGTGAATCTGCAGTTCTTCTTCTATGGATTGCTTTGCATTGTGGATCTGCGGTTCTTCTGCTATGGATTAATGTGCTTTGTGAATGTGAATCTGCGGTTCTTCTTCTGATAGTTCGACGTAATTTATTGTGCTTGCTGTGTGGAGAACATGTTTCTTCTCTTCGTCGTTTGTGTTTATGAACAGCCGTGCTTATTGTGTGGGGACCTTGGTTATCCTTCTTTACGTTCTTTTAGTGTTGTAGACTGTGGCTTGAGTACTGTGGAACCGAGTGTGTTGACTGTATATGTGAGACACTGTGGACGGCGCCGGCGAGAGATCTGTGAGTGATATCAAGATATGTAATATGAACGCTGATATCTGATAATTGAAGTTCCTGTATTGATAGCTTGATCTATATGCTATGTAGTGACATATGTTGATTTGTACCAGTTCACATGAATGTATATTTTGATGTTCAGGCAGCATAATTATAAAGAAAAAATTTAACTCGTGTGTTGCCTGGCTATCCATGTGCGTATGGTGTGGGTGTGTGTAGGGACTAATTATTACACGCATCCAAAAGATATGGCACACAGACACACAGTCTAACATCATTCACTTTCCCCCCTTCTTCATGAAAGGCAAGATTGTATGTCATCTTCGGTTTTTGTTTGTTTGTTTGTTTTTTTTTTTGTTTTTGTTTTTTTCTCTTCGGTACGGTTGGAAAATAAATCTGAGTGTACAAAGCCCCACATTTGAAACCATGTTCTTAATAACGACCACGAAGCAGAAACCGAAAGGTGACATCAGAACTATTTTCGAATCAAAATCTCAAAGTGAACTACCAAATTAAGTCAGTCCCTGAAACTAACAGATTGATCTCTACAAAATTAATCATGAAGCAAACCTCAGTCAGATCAAGTGAAAAATACCGATTTCCTAACAGAAAAAAAATCACATTAGACAGAATACCTCAGACCATTATCTGCATGGAGTACATATATTGTAAAAAAGTTGGTGTTTGCTGTCGTTATTGGGTCCTGTTCGTCAATCAGAAGATGTTTGATGGTTGGGTAGTATATCACGCGCGGGACCATGTTGACATAGACCTAGATGATCACGTGAACCTAGATTTAGTTCGCCTCAGAGACATAGACCTTGATGACACAGACCTAGAGGTCATAGACCTTGATGACATAGACCTATATTTAACGGACCTTGATGACATAGACCTAGATTTAACAGACCTTGATGACGCAGACTTAGATTAAACAGACCTTGATAACCTTCATGACATAGACCTCGATGACATAGACCTTGATGATATAGACCTCGATGTCACAGGCCTAGATGACAAAGTCCTGGATGGCACAAACCTTGAAGACACAGTGACACAGACCTTGATAACTTAAAACCAAATTCTTCTCTTCATTGTTCAGCTTCATGCTTTTCTACTGGCTGTTCCACCTCAACCACTTTATAATTCAAGCGCGGATTAAGCTAGGTTCTCCAAATCCTAATTCTCTGTCTTAATCTTTATCAGAATAACTTCAGATATCAACAGGGTATTCGATTCTTAGTGTTTTAGAGAATTGTTATAATCAAACAACAAAAATGATTTCTTCAGGCATATACATTCTATACAAAAGTAGAACTTAAAGATTCACAGAAAAGAAAACTTATAATGGCACTATTTTCCACAAAGTCAGAAGCAATAGAATGTCATCAGACCGCTGATATCGAGAATATAAAGAACAATCGCGACAACGATGTCAAAAAACTACCACTGTACACGATTTTTTTTTTCAGGGTCTGGGCAACTAATAAAGTTTTTTTTCTTTTTTTTAATGATAGGGTGACAACAAAGTACAAACAACATAACCATGCATACAGTGACTCCAGAGAAATCACAAACTAGAAATGAATTTCACAAAAGGATTAAGATAAAGAAAAGAAAACAAAAGCCCGCGCACACACAGAAGAAAATTATATCACGAAACTGAGAGAGAGAGAGAGAGAGAGAAGAACAGTAGGACGCACTAGCCATAGAGTGCTGTTTGAACACATCAAAGCGGGAATTTCTTCCACAGAGAGAGAGAGGTCAAGTTCACAGGTTAATAGAGCGAGTTCTTTGAGTTAGAGTCTGTTCACACTTGGTGATATTAGACTAAACAAAAAAAAAACAAACAAACAAACAAAGGGAAGGGGAGCGTTTTATGAAAAATCTGTTAATTTGATTCATTGAATGCACTTTTGCTATTTGCACAATTTCTGCTTTGTGGGTTATTGTTTTCATAGAATCATGTACAGTCACATCCACGTTCGATTCGATTCTTTATACAATGAAGTTATATTGGACCGTGAAAAAGAATATAGTCCACTGACAAAAAAATAATAATAATAACAACCACATGCTATACTTTGGGAAAACTTGGTTTTCCACGAATTCAGTCGAAACTTGTATATTAAAGATGACAAATATCGTGGACATGGTAAGATTTCATACTTCTCTGGAAAGTGTTCACTGTTCACGCATTTTTTGTGATAGCGAATTAATTTCTTGAACATCAAGTTTTGAATTACTCTCAGGTGTTTTTTTTCTAAAGCACCATCTCTAGCTAATTTAGCTGCTGCTTCATTACCAGATATGCCACAGCATGATGGAACCAGGTTAATAGATTTACAGAAGAAAAGAACTAAGTTCTCGGTGCCTCAGGAAAACACACACACACACACACAAAATGTTTACGGGAAGGGAACTAATTACACGGCACACCCAGAGAAAAGAAAGAAAGGGGAGACTATAAAACAACGCACCCAGCCAGCCGACCGAAAAGGAAAACATGTTATATGGTACAGAGAGGAGAGAGGAGAGGCCCGATCTGAGAGAGAGAGAGAGACAGAGACAGACAGAGAGACAGACAGACAGAGAGGCAGTGTGTGAATGAAAAAGAGCGGGAGACCGTCGGGGTCGCCAAAATGTCAGGGACGTGTCTATCAGTGCGTGGGTGCAAGGCAGCAAACTCGGGTCAACGAAGGCAGAGAATAACAGTTCTCACGGTGAAGAGCTCTCTCCAAGACAATTAAGTCGCAACGCAAATTAAAAACTTCACAGCACACTTCGGTACCTAACACGTAAAGAACTATCCCTTTCAAAGAACCTTTGACATACACCCGGGCAGGAGAATGCGGAGCGTGTCATTGGTCCCAAGGTTCGTTGGTCCCAAGGTTTGTTAGTTTATACGGACCTTGGGACCAACGGACCTTGGGACCAACGGACCTTGGGACCAATGGACCTTGGGACCAACGGACCTTGGGACCAATGGACCTTGGGACCCAATGGACCTTGAGACCAATGACCTTGGGACCAGTGGCATGACCCTGGAGAATGCCCATCCCCCTCTCCCCGACCCCCCCCCCCCCCCCCCCCCCCCCCCCCCCCCCCCCCCCCCCCAAAAAAAAAAAAATAAATAAATAAAATAAAAATAAATAATAAAATAAAAAAAAAATAAAAAAAAAAAAAAATAAATAAATAAATAAATAAAGTCACCACCTGGGGGGACTCAAGAGACTCAACGTACCCCGGAGGGTGTAACAATACCTTGAAGTCCGAAGGGGGTAGAAACGAAAACGTTCTTACAACATCAGCATAATATCTACTAGGGGTTGTCACCCAGCGTGTGGGAAAACTCTTAACTACACCCTTCAAAGTTAGATCTAGTTGCTAAGCGAGGCGACTGCGGGCGGAAATCTGAATGAAATCTAAGTGAATGAAGGTACGTGATTGCTCGTTCATTTTCGTTGTCCCGAGTGTTTTCGTATCTTGCCTGAAGAAGGCCTAAGAGGTAGAAACGCGTCGCGTTTGTCTTGTGATTCGTTTGTCTACGTTTTCTTGGCGGCTCGCTGTTAATTACATTTAAAATTTACACTCTTCAAAGCCAAAACTCAAGCGTTGTTCATCAGAAGACTTTTCATGGAGGTAAATAAAGCCCCCAGGTAAACACCGACAGTTTAAGACTCAAAGTTCCACAGTTATTTCCTGGTGAAGATAAGCAGTTAAAGACTCAAAGTTCCACAATTATTTTCCGGTAAAGATAAGCAGTTAATCAGTTAAAGACTCAAAGTTCTACAGTTATTTCCAGGTAAAGATAATCAGTTAAAGGCTCAAAGTTCCACAAGTTATTTCCAGGTTAAGATAAACAGTTAAAGACTCGAAGTTCGAAGGACTCAAAGTTCCACAATTATTTCCAACTAAAGATAAACAATACTTGGAAAGAGAGCACAGGACTAGACACAACGCATTTCGACCTCTTGGGTCTTCTTCAGGCGAAAACAAATAACATTTAGGACAGTGACAAGAAGAACATGTAGCCACTTAGCTTTCGCTTCTCCTGAAGCTGAAGACATGAACGTATCTGAAAAGGCAAAGAAAGCTTCTGGAGCAGTTATTAGAATTTTGCCCAGCACATCAGCCTGAAAAGAATTTCATTTTCTGCAGAAACCTGTGATTTCTACTTCCATGCCGCCTGACAGATAGGTGGGGTAAAAACATACAATTACACAGTCACACACTGTCACACACACACACACACACACACACACACACACACACACACACACACACACACACACACACACACACACACACACACCACATGCCAGGCGAGACTCAAACCATCGCAGCTTGCTACATAAAGGCACTATCCACTGGGCCCACAAACATACCAAAGAAGAGGGAGGGAGGGAGGGAGGGAGGGAGAGGGAGGGAGGAGAGAAGGAAGGAGAGATGATTTCACAGTTCAGCGACTAACCTCACTTCTTCGCCTCTTCTTCGCATTTGAAGCAGAGCACATTTTTTTTCAGTCACATTGCACCAGGTTCCTCGACAGTAATGCCATTTGCGTATTGTGTGTCTTCTTTCAAAGCAGTCAACGGCTTCCTCAAAGTGAACAGGAATGTCCCAGTGCACTTTGAGAAGTGCAAGTCCATGGAGTCGGTCCTGGCCCATTGTTGGTCTCAGGCAAGTGTTCAAGGTCCTCACCACCGAAGTGACTCGGCAGCAGTGCAGTGTCTCCTCCGGTGGGTTGCCTCTTGAGGACTTGACATTGACTGCTCCCTGTGGATCGCCTGTGCCGGGGCTAGCTGCGGTGGGACTGACCGGGCTGTGGCTGTGGACGGGTGTCGGAATGAGCGGCGTGGGTTGATTTGATTGATTTAATTTGACGTCTGTTCACAACAA
>JADBJO010001532.1:234125-239125 GCA_016801955.1 Conus betulinus | reverse complement strand
TTTCACTTTGGCGTGACACGCACCTGGATCGGATGACCCTGCGTGGGAATTTCACGCTGCTATCCCACTTACCAACGCCAGAACAGTACCTGGAAATAGTTGGGGTTTTGTTGTCTTTTTTTTCTACTTTGGCAGGTCACGAATTCCTCTGAAGTAACAACCCATTGTCTGGTTAATCCATGTTGTGTAAAAAATGTAATCCCGGTTGTGTAAAGGAGTTGTTAACAAAAAAAAAAAAAAAAAAAAGGAATTGCTGACAGAAAATGAAAGCAGTTGTTGAGAGAAAATGAAACGGGCTGTTGAGAGAAAACGAAAGGAATTGTTAACAGAATAATGAAAGGAATTGTTGACAGAAAAATGAAAGCAGTTGTTGACAGAAAATGAAACGGCCTGTTAACAGAAAGTGAAAGGAATTGTTGTTGAGAGAAAATAAAAAGTAATTGTTGACAGAAAATGAAAGGAAATGTTGACAGAAAATGAAAGCAGTTGTTGACAGAAAATAAAACGGGTTGCGGACAGAAAATGAAAGGAATTGTTAACAGAAAATGAAAGGAACTGTTGACAGAAAATAGAAGTAATTGTTGAAAGAAAATGAAGGGAATTGTTGACAGAAAATGAAAGCAGTTGTTGACAGAAAAGGAAACGGTTTGTGAACAGAAAATGAAAGGAACTGTTGACAGAAAATAGAAAGTAATTGTTGACCGAAATTGAAAGGAATTGTTGACAGAAAATGAGCGCAGTTGTTGACAGAAAATGAAAGGGGCTGTTGATAATAAGTAGGAAATGAAAGGGATTCTCAACAGAAAACGAAAGGGATTATTCACAGAAAAGAAAGGAATTGTTGACAGAAAATGAAAGAAAGTGTTAACAGAAATGAAGGGAATTTTCAACGAAAAGGAAGGAATCGTTCACAGATAATGAAAGGAATTGTTGACAGAAAATGAAAGGAAAATCAACTGAAAAAGAATGGATTTCTCAATAGAAAATGAAAGGAATCATTGACAGAAAATGAAAGGAATCGTTGATAAAAAATGAAAGGAATTGTTGACAGTAAATGAAAGGAACTATTCGCAGAAAATTAAAGGATTTGTTAACAGAAAATGGAAGGAATTGTTCACAAAAATAAAAGAAATTATCAACAGAAAATGACAGGAATTGTTGTAAGTCTAAGCCAGAGTATCATTAGGCGATCATTTATGTCATTCAGCAGGCCATCTGACTTCCGGGCAAGCTTTGTGCGAAAGACAAATCCAACTCCAGAAGTTCTTGGGTTTTCTTCAGGCTTCCCAATGCAGTAAAAGGCGTAGGAAGAGGAAGAGTGAAAAAGCGTCCTGTGATTATTATTGTGGGGTTTCCCTCTTGTGCATCGCAGGAAAGATTCCAGGGTCACCTTGAACAGACTCATCACCCACATAGCAGAATCCATCGTCCCTGAATCACAGTGCGGGTTTTGCGGAGCAGAGGCACAACCGACATGGTGTTTGCTGTTCGTCAGCTACTGGAGAAGCGTCGTGAACAGAATCAGGAACTTCACTTGGTGTTTGTTGATCTCATCAAGGCCTTCGACATCGCTAATCAGACTGGCTTGTGGAAGATCCCTCACAAGTTGGTTGACCAGGAAAGCTTCATTCACTGATCGTCTCAATCCATGATGTTCCAGCCTTCACCATCCGTAACCGGCAGTGCTCCACCACCACCTGTCGTCATCAACAACACAGAGATCAAACCTGTGGACAAGTTCTGCTATTTGGGCAGCACTGTCAGCAGCAATGGATCTCTGGATGCAGAAGTGATGTTGCGCATCTCAAAGGTCAGCTCTGCCTTTGGCAGACTCTCAGAGACTCTGTGGCGAACCCATGGCATCAAACTGCGCACGAAGGTCGCCATGTACAGACCTGTGGTTCTGAGTGCTCTCCTCTACGGTTGTGAGACGTGGACCACGTACTGCCGACGCATCCAACAACTCGAACAGCTCCATCAACGATGCTTGCACAAGATCTGAAGCATCAGTTGACAAGACAGAATGTCCAGCCTACAGGTCCAGAGGAAGTGTGACCTATCCAGCATCGAGTGTTCACTCATCAAAATCGGATGGACAGGACACGTTGTCTGTATGGAGGATGGCAGAATTCTAAAGATGCTGCTCCATGGACAACTGAAGGAAGGACAACGTGACCAAGGAAGGCCTCTCAAGAGACACAAAGACGCCTTGAAGGCCAACCTCAGAAGCTGCCGCGTTGATACTGCCTCCTGGGAAGATGTCGCCCATGGCAGAACACAGTGAAAGCAACGGTGTACCCAGGGCACAGAAACATTCGAGCGCAACAGAGCAGCTGCCATCCAGGAAAAGAGGAATCGGAGAAGACGGGGCCCATCCTTGCAGGACTCTATTCCATGCAGAGTCTGTGGACGACTTTGTACCTCAGGTATTTGTCTTCATTCCCACATGAGAACTCACATCAGCAGATGACCTGCTTGCCCACTCATCCATCGGACACGACGGAAAATCTATCTCTATATCTATCTGGATAAGCAGAATACGTGCGCGCGCGCAAACACACACACACACACACACACACACACACACACACACACACACACACACACACACACACACACACACACACACACACACACACACACGTATATACAGAAAGAGAGGGGGAGAGAGAGACGTGCATTTATCACTTATACTGCGGTAAAACTATAGTGTTATTTGATCAGTGAGTTAACTTGTTAGCCAGCTAGTTAGCTAATTAGTTGATTTGTTAGCTAGTTATTTAATTAGCTAGTTAGCTGGTAAGTTAGTAAGTTGCTTGCTAGCCAGCCAGCCAGCTAGCCGGGGGGGGGGGGGGGGGGGGGGGGGACAGGACAGCAGGGTTGTTTGGTTTGTTTGCTTAAGTGCACTAAGTTGATGTATTATTAGTCAGGTTTAACACATCAAGGTTATCTTCGCACTCATACACGCATATGCACACTCATGCGCCCATCAAACATTCACCTCTCTCTGGGAATGAGATGTCACGTATTCATTTCTTTCCTAACACGACTGAGAACAAGAAATACAAATTCTATGCTACGTTTAATTATGCATGAACAATCCAATCACACAAAAATGCAATAATCAAACCATAAAAGATCAATACTTCCTAATCCCGGTTTATAATAAAATGGCTTCTTACCTGGCCAGGTTTCACACACACAACCACGCTTTCACACCACACCACAGTTCTTGAAGAAGTCTCTACAAGTCTTCTTCAGCACTGCTCGATGGTGACGCCCTTGGTTGACTGGCTCCAGGTTTCAGCACTGGGTCTTCATGGTCGTCTCTGGGATCTTGACGTAGGATTCTTCTTCGTCTCCATCACCCACCTCTGGGTTCAAACTCAGTTTGTCTCTCTTCACCCACCTCTGGGCTTCAAAACTTAGTTTTCTTCTCTTCCAGCTTGTCTTTAACCCTAAGACCTTGCATTCTCTTCTTTCTCCCAAACCACGTTTCTCTCAACCCTACTCTGTCCTGCCCACCCTCTCCTCCTCTCTCTCTCTCTCTCTCTCTATGCCTTCTCTCTCTTCTCCTCCCTCCCCGTTGTTGTCTCCCTCAGTTTTATATAGGGATGGACACAAAGGATTTCCCCTTCGGGCCATGCCTTTGTCCATGCTGCTTCTCAAACCCCTGTTCACAAGTTCCCTGAATTCTCCATTCGCTACATTCTTCCAAACATCAGCATTTACACACATCCCTACCTAGTGATTAGCAAAACAAAACGATGGACCACCAGATAGACGTCGAAAATTTCCCGCCGACTTCAGGGGTCACTTAACACGGTAATTATCCTGGCGAAAAGCTACAACAACAAACAACGTCCACACGCATTCAAGCAGCCTGACAATAGAACCAGCACAGTGCCCCACGGCAATACCATCTGAACGAGTCAAAGACTCCTGCTCTTCAAAGACTAGTTTACCAAAGCGACCTCAGCTGACTAAGTAGCGCGCACCCGATGCTCCGAGGTCCTAGTGGCTACGTCCCTCCCCCCTTTCACTATTAGGAAGGTTCGAACTCGGGAGAGTCCTTATTACCTTAGGTGCTATCTGTCACCTGACCACTTCGTCCTCCTTGGCACAGTTCGACCGTGTGCGGTAGGAAGGCACCCTGGGTAAGGGGTCTATTACTTATTTCGGTACTACGTACAACATTCCTCGGCTCTAAGCGCTTAAGGTCTTTTGCCAGAGGTTTCACGCCCTTGACGTAAATATTGTTTAATGGTGTGATATGTTAGTGATGGTACTGAGAATGGCAGATTGATAACAGTACTTAGTACTAAGGAATAGAAATGATACAAAAAAAAGGAGGTGGTGGTAACTGTGATGATAGTAGTTACATGCGCGGGTGTACGTGTCCGTAATGATGATAATGGTTGGAAAGGAATGGAAGTGATCAATGTGTAAGTGGCTGTTGTTGTAACTAAAGGAAAGGAGGGGGCAAGGGGCAGAGACAGCTCACATCTCTCCAGCTACAACTATACGTATGCACAGGAAGGAGGGATGGGAAACTCATGTGCACAGTATTATTGGAAAAGTAGACAGTGGTGCCGGATGGCGTTCATTGTTGTAGGTGAAATAATGTGTAGGCATTAATATGATAGTGTTGGTTGGGAAGAAATGGAAATAAATAATCAATGAGAAGGGGTAGCATGTCTTAGGGGGAAAAAAAAAAAAACATTCACACACAAGTTGGGGGTGTGTGGGTGTGTGTGTAAACATGTACTGATGATGATGATGAGACTAATTGTGAGACGTGAGATAGTGTTGGTATTAGGATAATAGTATAATGATATGATAATGCTGGTTCGAAAGGAAATGAATGGAAATGGAAAAGCGTTGACATGCCAAAAACGTTAACAACACACACACACACACACACACACACACACACACACACACACACACACACACTATATATATATATATATATATATATATATATATATATATATATA
>JADBJO010001532.1:216625-229125 GCA_016801955.1 Conus betulinus | reverse complement strand
ACAATTCAGAAAACAAAGAAATAGAGTTAATTCTATGAAATGAAAAGCGAAGAAAAATATTTTCAAGATTATCTTCTTCACAGAATTCAAAAGTGATGTGAAGGCTATTCATCTTTTAACCAATAATAAATTAAAGGCTTCTTCTCAAAATCCAGTTAAGGACATATCACCAGAAGATCTTATTCTCATTTTGTAAATATTGCTAATAAGATAATAATGAGTGATAAAACTAATGAGTACGATTTACAAGAGTTACAACAATATTGTCGTTAAAAAAATGTCACTTCGGTTTTTCTCCATACCGTATATTTCAATAAATGAAATTTTTAATTGGTAGCTGAATTTAACACAATCAGGGACCAGAGACTTGGACGGAATCGATGGAAAGATATTAAGAATCTCTTCAACAGTTATCGCTGATACACTTGCCTATGCTTGTAATCTGTGTATTGAAAAAGAATATTTCCCCGTAAAATTTAAACAGGCCAAAGTGATACCTTCGCTCAAGAATGGAGATCCGGCCAATCCCTCTAATTATTGACCCATCTCAATTCTTTCCCTTTTGTCAAAACCAATTGAAAAACACATGTTCAACTACATTTATATTCTCATCTGAAGTATTATGATCTAATTCGTGAAAATCAATCAGGTTTTCGACAAAATCACTCTTTCCATTCATCTTTCATACAGCTTATAGATAAATGTCTATCTAATATAAACAATAATGAATTTACTGGAATTCTTTTTGTTGATTTTGCTAAAGCTTTTGATGTTATTAGCCATTCACATCTTATAAAAAAAAAGCTTACACATTACAAACTATCAAGTAAGGCTATAGAGTTTATCAGATCTTTTCTTACTGATCGCCAACAACTTGTTGACATTAGTTCCAACAGGTCTGAGTTACTTCCTTTGAAATTTGGTGTTCCACAAGGATCTGTTTAGGACCCCTCTTATTTTCTGTCTACATAAATGATTTGCCTTTATATATAAAGTGCAGTTGCGAAATGTTTACTGACGACACTTCACTGCAGTCAAATAGTGCTAATCCTACCATTCTAGTAAGTAACCTTCAGAGTAATATCAATAGACTAATTCTGTGGACAGAAATGAACCACATGGCCCTCAATGCAGATAAAAACTAAATGCATGTTTGTGACCACACGTCAAAAACGACAGAAAATGAGTTCCCCGTTTGCATCATTATATGTCAAAGACCAAAAAATTCGAGGTGGTAACATCTCAACATCTCATTATTATTGACAATGACTTATCATGGTATGATCACATTGCTGATCTTGGAAAACGTATATCCAAAAGAATTTATCAACTTACAAAAAATAAAACATTTTCTCAATCTTCAAACCAGGAAAGTATTCTTTCACGCACACATTTTTTATCTCTTATAAACTATGCGTCCACCTTGTGGGATAATTTTAGTGAAAACTAATTTGAAACAAATAAGTCGTCTACATAAAAGAGCTATAAAGAGAATACATCTGAAATCTACTACTTGAGAGGGAGTGATTACAGAACATTAAATATTCTACCGTTTAAAGAAAGACTCTTCTTCAACAAATGTTTATGTATGTACAATGTAGTGAATAGAATAGCTCCAAAGAAAATAATCCAAAACTTTGTTATCAATGAAAACAGACACTCACACAAGCTTTCCTTCCCAGACCCCGCAACAATCTCTACAACTCTAGTTTTACATATTCTGGAGGTACGATATGGAACAATTACCATCTTCTTTAAAATCATATTATTCGAAAGGAACATTAAAAGAGCTCTTAAAAGGAATTTGATGGAAAAATTATCGAATGATTAATGCTTATTCAATTGCCGAATCTCTCTCTCTCTCTCTCCTCTCTCTCTCTCTCTCTCCTCTCTCTCCTCTCTCTCTCTCTCTCTCTCTCTCGTATATGAGGTGATTATGTAATGTTAATTTACATATTAACTTAACTTGTTACAATCGTTTCTTCAATGATTTTTTCCCTTTTTGTGAGGGCAGGATGAAAAAAAGCTGTAAAGCTTATTCTTTAAACCTCAATAAAGATAAAGACAGATAGACACACACACACACACACACACACACACACACACACCACACACACACACACACACACACACACACACACACACATGCACACAGACAGACAAACAGACAGACAAACAGAGACAGAAAGAGTGAGGGTGCCTTCCACATTGTCCAACGCCAAAGGATGAAGAGGGATGAAAAATTGGCTGAAAAACGATCAACAACTGAAATGAGTGTGTGCAGGGGTGACAATTCAATGGGAAATAACTCCCTCGGGACAACTGAAAGTAGTGTGTGCAGGGCTTTGGGGTGACAATTCAATGGGAAATAAACTCCCTCGGGACAACTGAAAGTAGTGTGAGCAGGCGGGGGGGAGGGGGGGGGGGGGGCAATTCAATGGAATTAAATTCCTCGGGACAACTGAAAGTAGTGTGTGCGTGGCTTTAGGGTAACAATTCAATAGGAATTATTCCTCGGGACAACTGGAAGACACGAGAACGTTCCCAGCTTCTGCCCAGTTTGCTTTAACTCTCGAATAAAGGCTGTCACTGAACAGCCAATTAAAACCTATCGTCATCATTGTTTGACCTGGTAGCCAGAAGGAGTTGGGGGGGGGGGGGGGGGGGGGGTGGGGGGGGGGGGGGGGGGGCGGGGGAGGAATGGCTGCTGAAGGGAGGCTACTCCATCTGAATGAAGATGAGGACGATTTCTGGGTCAAAGGAAATGCTGACTGTCTTAAACGGGAAGCAAAGCGGGCTAGTATGCAACAGAATGTCAAATGTGTGGGCTTGAGTTGTATGTTCTCATCTTACGTTGTTTTCGTGGTCTGCAATACGTTGTCCGGGATAAAGTCTGGTGACACCATCACAGGTTTATCGAGTTTTCAAGATGGTGTAAAGTTATTCCCATACCTGGCGCTGTGATTAAATGCCATCAAGAGACAAAGTTGATAAAGGCGTCCTCCCCAAAGGTAATCCATTTATTTGTTTTCATTAAGTGGTTGTTTGCTTCGTGGAAATCTCATCATTCTTCTTCTTCTTTCTTCATCTCCTCCTTCCTCTCCTTCCCTTCACCTCCTCCCCCCCCCCCCCCCCCCCCCCCCCCCCCCCTCCTCTTTCTTCTTCTTCTTCTCTCCTTCATCTTCTTTGTCTCCCTCCTCCTCCTCCTCCTCCTCCTCTCCTCCTCCTCCTCCTTATCATCATCATCAGTCCATATATTTTCAAATACAGCTTACGTACATGAACAGTAAAAAGATACACCTGAAGGTGCCACTAGGACCCAGAGAAGTACCGTCCTCAACTGCTGAACCAACCAGCTTGGAGCAATCCTGCACCACCGTTGGAAGTCTGCACTGTGTTCACACAGATGGCAAACACGCACAGGGCATCATCATCATCATCATCATCATCATCATCATCATCATCATCATCATCATCATCATCATCATCGTTTTCATTATCATTAGTGTTGTTATTACCATTATCATTACTATTGTTCTTATAAATATCGTTATTAGTACTGTTATCATTATCATTATTATCATTATTAGTAGTAGTAGAGATATTTTGAAATGAAGTTTATGAACGGTAAGGTGAGCATTTAGATGTGGGAGCACAGAGACATGCACACAGTCATGGGGGACACTCCGTTATGAAATAGACGGGGACATGTCACACAGACAGGGGCATGTAAAATGACCCATCCGTCGTCAACAAAACGCCTGTCCCGTTGCCTCCAAAACACACTTTTCTACAGTGTAGCTAGCAACCACCTGTGTTACACCTTCAGCGACAGAACTTCTCCATTGTCGCAACCACCTGTGTTACACCTTCAGCATCACACTTTCTCCATTGTAGCAACCACCTGTGTTACACCTTCAGCGTCAGACTTTTTCCACTGTAGCAACCACCTGCGTTACATCTTCAGCGACAGAACTCCATTGTAGCAACCACCTGTGTTATACCTTCAGCGACAGAACTCCATTGTAGCAACAACCTGTGTTACACCTTCAGCGACAGAACTCCATTGTAGCAACCACCTGTGTTGCACCTTCAGCGACAGAACTTCTTCATTGTAGCAATCACCTGTGTTACACCTTTAGCATCACACTTTCTCCATTGTAGCAACCACCTGTGTTACACCTTCGGCATCACACTTTCTCCATTGTAGCAACCACCTGTGTCACACCTTCAGCGATACAAACTTCTCCATTGTAACAACCACCTGTGTTACGCCTTCAGCGACAGAACTTCTCTCCATTACAGCAACCACCTGTGTTACACCTTCAGCCTCTCCCCCTCTCTCTCTCTTGGTCATAACCCCACTCCACTCTCCCGCCCTTCTCTCTCCCCCCCCCCCCCCCCCCCCATTCTTCTCCTTTCTTACTTCCCCTACCCATTCTCTCTGTTTTCTCTCTGCCCCTTTGTCTCTCTCTCCGTCACCCTCCTCCTCACTACCTCCCCTCTCATTCTCTCCTTCCCCGCTACTCCCTCCCCGCCCCCATCTCCCACCCCCCACCCCCCTCCTTCCGACCTCCCTCCCTCCCTCTCTTCAGCTTCGTCATGAAAGGAACAATATCATACATTCTGATCCAGGTTGTAGCTATCATTTCTGTTGTTGCTATACATTCTGTTCATGCACCCCTTCATCACGGGCCCAAGCCTATATATGGAATAACATCTCTCTCTCTCTCTCTCTCTCTCTCTCTCTCTCTCTCTCTCTCTCTCTCTCTAAGAGACGGTTGTGTGATTATGAGTCAGCCTTGCCATGATCATCATATTTCAGTTTGCTGCTGTTTGAAGACCCTTCCTCCTTCCTACCACCACCACACCACCGCCACCACCCACCACCCCCCACCCCCGTCCTCGAAACCCCACCACCTTCCACAGCCTTTGGTCAAGGGCGATTACTCCGCCCTGGAAGAGGTGGAGGGAACTGGAGAGAGGGGGTGCTCAATGTTGTGTTGGAGATCAGCGTGAATTACATGTCGCTGGGGCTCGGGGTAACGGGGCGTGTCAAGGGGAGAAGGGAGGGTGGGGGTGAGGGTGGGCCATTTGATTGACAGGGTATGTAAAGAGGGGGAGGGGAGAAGGGTGCTGAAGCTGCAGTTGTTCCCCTTCAACGGATGAGTTGCATACACACACACACAACACACACACACACACACACACACACCACCATTTCAGAAGGATGGTGGGGGAGGGGGGGAGGGGAGGTGGGAAGTTGGCGCTCTCTAACGCTGGATCTGCGATTCGGCAACCATCGTGGTCTGCAAGTGTGTGTGTGTGTGTGTGTGTGGGGGGGGGGGGGGGGGGGGGGGGGGGGGGGGGGGGGGGGGGGGGGGAACAGGCGTCTCTCAGAACACCAGCGAGGGCACTTACTATCAACGCAGGGTCTCCTCTAGTCAGTTGCCTTATGACAGCCCGAAGTGAACTGCTCCGGTGATGAGCCAGGAACACAATCTGGACGTGGCTCTGTATGGGAGAGCTGAAATGAAGGGCCTGGAGTAACGACACCGAGACAACGTGCAAGGTCAGACAGAGGGAAGGTCAGACAGAGGGAAGGTCAGACAGAAGAAGAAGGTCAGACAGAAGGAAGGTCAGACAGAAGGAAGGTCAGACAGAGGGGAGGTCAGACAGAGGAGACAAGGTCAGACAGAAGGAAGAATCAGAGTGAGGAGGTCAGACAGAAGGAAGGTCAGACAGAAGAAAGATCAGACAGAAGGAAGGTCAGACAAGGTCAGACAGAAGAAAGTCAGACAGAAGTCAGACAGAAGGAAACGAAGGTCAGACAGAAGAAACGAGAAGGTCAGACAGAGGGAGATCAGGCAGAAGGAAGGTCAGGCCTATAGATAGGAGGACAATCAGACGGAGGGAAGGTCAGACGGAAAAGATCAGACTCGTCTCTCTCTCAGACGGAGAGACGACAAGGTCATACAGAGACGGTTGTCAGACTTATGAGAAGGTCTTGACATGATCATCATATTTCAGTTTTTGCTGCTGTTTGAAGACCCTTCCTCCTTCCTACCACCAGACACCACCACCACCGCCACCACCCACCAACCCCCAGACAGAAGTCCTCGAACCCCACCACCTTCCACAGGAAGACAAGGGCGATTACTCCGCCCTGGAAGAGGTGGAGGGAACTGGAGAGAGGGTGTGAAGGTTGTGTTGGAGACACAGCGTGAATTACATGTCGCTGGGGCTCGGGTAACGGGGCGTGTCAGGGGGAGAAGGGTCAGTGGGAAGGAAGGGACCATTTGATTGACAGGGTATGTAAAGAGGGATAGGGGAGAAGGTGCTGAAGCTGCAGTTGTTCCCCTTCAACGGATGAGTTCATAGACACACACACAAGGTCACACCCACACAGACACACACACACACACCATTTCAGAGAGGGATGGTGGGGGGGAGGGGGGGTCAGGAGGTGGGAAGTTGGCGCTCTCTAACGCTGGATCTGCATTCGGCAACCATCGTGGTCTGCAAGTGTGTGATTATGAGGTGGTGGTGTGTGTGGGGGGGGGGGGGGCAGGGAGGGGAGGGTCAGGGGAGGGAAGGACAGAGGGAAGGTCAGAACACCAGCGAGGGCACTTACTATCAACGCAGGGAAGGTCTAGTCAGTTGCCTTATGACAGCCCGAAGTGAACTGCTCCGGTGATGAGGGAAGGAACACAATCTGGACGTGGCAGACTGTATGGAGAGCTGAAATGAAGGGCCTGGGAGTAACGACACCGAGACAAGAAGGCAAGGTCAGACAGAGGGAAGGTCAGACAGAGGGAAGGTCAGACAGAAGGAAGACAAGTCAGACAGAAGGAAGGTCAGGTAGAAAGAAAACAAGGTCAGACAGAAGGAAGGTCAGACAAAAGGAGGTCAGACAAAAGAAAGGTATAAGGAAGGTCAGACTGAAGGAAACGAGGTCAGGACAGACAGAGAACGAGGTCATGCAGAAGGTAGATCAGGCAGAAGGAAGGTCAGGCAGAAGGAGGACAAGGTCAGACGGAGGGAAGGTCAGACAGAAAGACGCTCAGACAGGAGAAACGACAAGGTCATACAGAAGGATGGTCAGACTTACGGAAGGTCAGACAGAAGGACAAGGTCAGACAGAAAGGAAGGTCACACATAAGGAAAATCTGAAAGAGGAAAGGTCAGACAGAAAGAAGACAAGGTCAGACAGAAGGAAGGTCAAACAGAAGAAAGGCCAGGCAGAAGGAAGACAAGGTCAGATAGAAGAAAATATCAGACAGAGAGAAGGTCAGACAGAAGGAAGACAAGGTGAGGCACAGGAAGATCAGATAAAGGAAGGCCAGGCAGAGGGAAAACAGGTCAGATAGAGGGAAGGTCAGACAGAGGGAAGGTCAGATAGATGGGAAGGTCAGACAGAGGGAGGTCAGACAGAGGGAAGGTCAGACAGAGGGAAGGTCAGGCAGAAGGAAAGTCAGACAGAGGGAAGGTCAGACAGAGAGAAGGTCAGACAGAGGGAAGGTCAGACAGAGGGAAGTTAGAAGGAGAGGAGGTCAGATAGAGGGAAGGTCAGACAGAGGAAGGTCAGATCGAGGGAAGGTCAGATCGAGGGAGGTCAAAGAGAGAAGAAGGTCAGATAGAGGGAAGGTCAGACAGAGGGAAGGTCAGGCAGAAGAAAGGTCAGATAAAGGGAAGGTCAGACAGAGGGAAGGTCAGACAGAAGGAATGTCAGAAAGAAGGAAGGTCAGAAAGAGGGAAGGTCAGACAGAAGGAAGATCAGATAGAGGGAAGGTCAGACAGAGGGAAGGTCAGACAGAAGGAAGGTCAGATAGAGGGAAGGTCAGACAGAGGAAGGTCAGACAGAAGGAAGATCAGATAGAGGGAAGGTCAGACAGAGGGAAGGTCAGACAGAAGGAAGATCAAATAGAGGGAATGTCAGACAGAAGAAGGTCAGACCAGAGGGAAGGTCAGACAGAAGGAAGTTCAGATAGAAGGAAGGCCAGAAAGAGGGAAGGTCAGACAGAAGGAAGATCAGATAGAGGGAAGGTCAGACAGAGGGAAGGTCAGACAGAAGAAAGGTCAGAAGAGGGAAGGTCATACAGAGAGGAAGGTCAGACAGAAGGAAGATCAGATAGAGGGAAGGTCAGACAGAGGGATGGTCAGGCAGAAGGAAGATCAGATAGAGGGAAGGTCAGATAGAAGAAAGGTCAGACAGAGGGAAGGTCAGACAGAAGGAAGATCAGATAGAGGGAAGGTCTGACAGAGGGATGGTCAGGCAGAAGGAAGGTCAGATAGAGGGAAGGTTAGACGGAAGAAAGGTCAGACAGAGGGAAGGTCAGACAGAAGGAAGATCAGATAGAGGGAAGGTCAGACAGAGGGAAGGTCAGACAGAAGGAGAAGGAAGATCAGATAGAGGGAAGGTCAGACAGAGGGAAGGTCAGACAGAGGGATGGTCAGGCAGAAGGAAGGTCAGATAGAGGGAAGGTCAGACAGAAGGAAGATCAGATAGAGGAAGGTCAGACAGAGGGAAGGTGAGACAGAGGGAGGTCAGACAGAAGGAAGGTCAGACATAGAGGGAAGGTCAGACAGAGGGAAGATCAGACAGAAGGAAGATCAGAAGAGGGAAAGGTTAGACAGAGGGATGGTCAGACAGAAGGAAGATCAGATAGAATGAAGGTCAGACAGAGGGAAGGTCAGACAGAAGGAAGATCAGATAGAGGGAAGGTCAGACAGAGGGATGGTCAGGCAGAAGGAAGGTCAGATAGAGGGAAGGTCAGACAGAAGAAGGTCAGACAGAGGGAAGGTCAGACAGAAGGAAGATCAGATAGAGGGAAGGTCAGACAGAGGGAAGGTCAGACAGAAGGAAGATCAGATAGAGGGAAGGTCAGACAGAGGGAAGGTCAGACAGAAGGAAGATCAGATAGAATGAAGGTCAGACAGAGGGAAGGTCAGACAGAAGGAAGATCAGATAGAGGGAAGGTCAGACAGAGGGATGGTCAGGCAGAAGAAAGGTCAGATAGAGGGAAGGTCAGACAGAAGAAAGGTCAGACAGAGGAAAGGTCAGACAGAAGGAAGATCAGATAGAGGGAAGGTCAGACAGAGGGAAGGTCAGACAGAAGGAAGATCAGATAGAGGGAAGGTCAGACAGAGGGAAGGTCAGACAGAAGGGAAAGTTCAGATAGAGGGAAGTCAGACAGAGGGAAGGTCAGACAGAAGGAAGTTCAGATAGAGGGAAGGTCAGGCAGAAGGAAAGTCAGACAGAAGGAAGATCAGATAGAATGAAGGTCAGAGGGAAGGTCAGACAGAAGGAAGATCAGATAGAGGGAAGGTCAGACAGAGGTATGGTCAGGCAGAAGGAAGGTCAGATAGAGGGAAGGTCAGACAGAAGAAAGGTCAGACAGAGGGATGGTCAGAGGCAGAAGGAAGATCAGATAGAGGTAAGGTCAGACAGAAGAAAGGTCAGACAGAAGAAAGGTCAGACAGAGGGAAGGTCAGACAGAAGGAAGGTCAGACAAAGGGTAGGTCAGACAGCAGGAAGGCCAGATAGAGGGAAGGTCAGACAGAAAGAAACGACAAGCGAACTGGTCTGCGGATGAATTACTACATGAATGTAGAAAGAATGAATGAAAGAAATTAGCTTCGTGCATTTCGTACACATTTTCGGTCAGAATAGGTAAGGAAAAGACAAAGTGATCAGAAAAGTACATGTTCTTTGTCCTGAAACAGGACATCACACACACACGCGCGCGCGCGCGCGCACGCACGCACGCACGCACGCACACACACACACACACACACACACACACACACACACACAGAAAGAGAGAGGTGGGGGGGGGGGGGTCTAGTGTACATTTGTCCAGGGTCAAAATGCAAGGGAAGAGGAGGTGGGAAAGGTTTGAGAGTAGCTGTTGCCACAAGAGAAGAAAGTTTTGGTGACGCAATTGTTTGGTAATATCCAAGCCAAAAGAACCCCAGAACAGAAAAGTAATAGTCCTTCACCAAGTAAAGTGAGCTTTCACTCTTACAGGGATAGGAAATACAAATACGCTCGAACTGATTAAAGGAAACTTCAGTAGAGAGAGAGAGAGAGAGAGAGAGAGAGAGAGAGAGAGAGAGAGAGAGAGAGAGAGAGAGAGAGAGAGAAGCGGGTTGGGGGTGGGGGTGTCGAATGGTTGTACATGAACAGACCCGTAACGAACGATGTTTTGACCTTTGCTTTAAAGGAATACAAACAGAAAAACAACACAAAAAACAAAGCAAGACTTGCTATCTAGCCATGGAACAAACCACTGAAAGATTATTATGAATATGTGGATGCTTTCATTAAACAGCTAAATGTCCTTAAGCTTTCATGCTTTATATAAAAAACAATGAGAATTTCTTAATGACTACAGCAGAAGATGAAGGCAAGGACAGGACCACTTTAACTCAGGTACACTGCCTGTACTTTTTACGCTTCATGAATTTAAACCCATGAGAGTGTTACACGCTAAACCGGTGACTACCTCAGTGCAAGTTAAGTGCAGTACTCTGGCTTGTAAGAGTTCGTTGTAGATCCTGTGGTATGTGTTCGACTTGCAGACGACAAAATACTTCAGGCGGTACTGAAACGAAGAGGATCTTTTTATTTACAACCGTTGAAGAATACAGGAACAACAACAACAACAAACAACACAACAAACAAACAAACAAACAACAAAAACTGACCTTCAGGTTCAATAAGTCGTGCAGGAACTCAATCGTACATGCAGCAGCGAATATTCTACAAATGGCATATTCTCGTCAACTAGACTCAAGCTCAATGAAGACTCGAACTCTTCTAGACTACAACTCTTCAACAAATATCTCTCTCTCTCTCTCTCTCTCTCTCTCTGGCGCACAGCTTTCATTCTTTTATATGTTATCTAAAGAATATTATCAAGCATACTCGATTATTCTTTTCTAGAATATTCTGCATATCAGTAAGCTTAACCAAAGAAATTGTGACGAGCGTATGCCAATGTAATTCGGTCAGCTTCTACAACATTCTCGAACCTTCGGTAATTCACTAGCAACTTAAGGAAACCTTGTGAACATTCGAACATAATCTTTAATATTCCACCTGCATTACCCATCGATCCAAAAACAATACTGAACAATTAGGCATACATTCACTTTCCAAACGTTTTAAACAAATCAACAATAGCACCACCCGGACGAAAATACACAGATCTACAAGCGATAAATAAAAGGAGGCTTGCAACGCGTCATTATTGCTATGACATCTTCCTCCTCTCTTGTATCCTTTTCAAATTGTAACAGAGAGCAGGGCAACAAAGGACAAAGAATAATTCTCTGTCTTATGACGCCTCGTACGAAGGGCAGAACAGCTCATTGTCATGAAGAATTCTTACACATGACGATGGACCACCATTTCTGAAATACCAGGTCTGAATTTCGTTGTTCGAATTTCACATCTCTGTTCCTATTCAGGGAGAAAAAGAAAAGGTGTTCAGATCATGATTGCTATTATGGGTTTTCTCTGAATCGAGCAGTTTACAACTGATTCTGGATGTAGTCAGACTATTTTTTTGCCATCAGCTGTCAATCAGTCACTGACGAAAACGACATGTGAATTCCGACCCCTCGATTAAGCCAAATCAAACCAATCTTATATCGAAACAAAAACGTACATTAGTCTCCCAGTTGTTCTTTCCTCTAGCATCGAAGTCGTGACGCACATTGTAAACTTTGCATGCTGGGTATTCTATCTTCTTCCAGTTGTAACAAAGTTAACAAAGATCGGATACATTTACCGACTAAGACTAGATATGTAAAGAATCTATTGGCTTCACTACGATTGAAGATCCCTAAGTGACGCCTGTCTGCACCAAAGAACTTATTCAGCAAACGTTTCTGCTGATGCATTGTGGATGACAGCTGTCCATAGACTCCATATTGGAGAACCATGCTAACAAGCGTCTGGACTAGACCATGAAATAAAAACCTGAGAAACAACAGTGCACATCGAATTAACTAAAGATACAATTTTCGAGTTCATCAAACGTTTTTCCATTATACAGAGTAAAGCCTTTGTCGCCCTGAAAATCAGATCTTTACATACACCCACAATTTCAAACGAACGGAAAAAATCATGTTCAAATATTTATAAGCAGCAGTTATGTGTGACCACACAGTCGAATTTCATCCACTTAATGGATGCGTTTCTGAGAGTGTTGCTCAAATTTTCCTGACCAACACTGCAGGTGCCTGTATCTCTCGGGCCTGGTTGACGCCGGGATATATTATGAAAGGAAGCGTAGAGTACAGCCCTGTCATGTAGTCTCAGACCGAAATGGAAATCCGTAGCATCATCTTAATCATCCTCATTCTCATCGATCAGCATTAAAAAAAAAAAAATCTCAAATTCTGTGGCCCTTCATGCCCTGCTCTCATGGTGACCTCAATTTCGATGTCCTCTCCACGTCTGTGGCCTTGGTTTGGTTCCGTCGGGGTCA
>JADBJO010001532.1:196625-201625 GCA_016801955.1 Conus betulinus | reverse complement strand
GAAAGTTACATCTTTCACATGCATGAAAATAGAATGAAAAAGATAACTTGTATTATTCTTTTTCTGATGACATGAAAAATATCAGATCACCCAGTGATAAATCAGTTGTGTTGCTGGACATGAAAAAAATGTCTGTAACGGTGCAGCAATGCCAGACCAAGGGTTGTGAAACTGGGGCTTTCTGGAACACTGGATGATATTACTAAGATGATGTTAAAAAGTCAGCAGTTCTGTCAGTTTGTAAGTGAAGAATGAGGTAGAGTTTTCATGTCCGTCATCACGTCTGACACCAGCTCCTGTTTGTGTACATTATGGTGTATTATGTAAACATCCACTACAGCTGCTAAGGAACATAAAACAAGTCAGCCTGCTCATTTCAAAGAAAAAGTAAGCATGCACAAGCAGTCAGTGTATCTTTTGTTCATTTAATTCTTGAAACAATGGACAAGGGTCAGTTGTAACACTTTTCCTGTATGGACATAAAAAGAATAGTGGATCTTATTTTTTTACAACAGTAAGTATAAATGCAATAAAAACATGAATAAGATCAGTTTCAAAAGCAAACAGGATGGTCAAACCATACTTAGTTATTCATTTTTAAGTCGATCAAATATGAAAAATAGAAGGGAGAATCCCTTATACAGGTGCTTTGGTGATATGAGCCACTGCAGTCCACATGTTTGCGGAAAACCATAAGTGCTCATTGGAACAACTTGATACTGAATTTTAACAGATCAGTTCATAAACAATCAAGAAAGCTTTGCACAATGCTACAGTCTGACTGGCACTGACACAAAAGTTTACAAGGTTTACAAAGCAAATTGGAAAAGACAGCCTCACGGGAACTGTATCGTGTAATGTACATATATGTAGTCAAATATATCATTCAGCATAATAAATCATTATTTTTTTTTGTTTTATCTTTAAGCGCTACAAATCATCCAGTTAGGCCATATTTTTGTTTCGTTTCTGCTTTCTCCTTATAACGTTTAATTCTCTTCCCATCCCCCTTTTGCGGATTCTTTCCATTTCTTTTATTACACTTTGTTTCTTTTCTGCTTTCTCCTTATAACATTTAATTATTCTCTTTCCATCCCCCTTGTGGATTCTCTCCATTTTTTTTTTTACACTATGTGATTCTCTCTCTCTCTCTCTCTCTCTCTCTCTCTCTCTCTCTCTCTCTCTCTCTCTCTCTCATGACATCTCAATAAAAAAAAAAAGTCATTTCAAAATGTCTTCAATCACCAATTGTGTGTGACGGGGACATTAAATATGATGTGTGTGTGTGTGTGTGTGTGTGTGTGTGTGTGTGTGTGTGTGTGTGTGTGTGTGTGTGTGTGTTTCTCTGGTGGGGGGGGGGAGTGGCTTATGGATGGACTGAAATATTACTCCAGGAGTTTCAGTTGATGAGATATTTTTAAAAAATAATGATAATGATAACAACACAGAACGCCTTGAATCTGATTTCAAATAAAAAAACTGTATTTTTAGACTTGATCAGTCATTCTAGCAGTAATAGCAGTTAACTTATATCAAACTCTTACTTTTCACTCAACTTTATGCATTATATGATATAACATCTTTCATGAAATGATACATTTTGACAACACAATGCTAGAATTTTAGGAAAATATTCACAACCGACCGTGAGTTTACAATATTGAAGTAACTGACCATTGAGACGCCCCCTCTATCACGGTCCGCAACGTCATAAAGCATAAGAATAACCAAATCTAATTTGTATCGCTTGTGATCGGTTTTACTTTCTTACACGTAAAACGTAAGTGTCAGATGTGATTTCTGGCATTTCCTCGGTGGGGACAGTAGTAACAGCAGAACTGACGGAAATTCAAATGAAGTGATGGGAAACGAAGCCGCCTACGTAACGGTTGGCACTTTCGTGTTCAGCAGTGTTTCGCACATATCTTGAAGGCAGTTAGCGTTCACCACGAGGCCAATCAGAAATGGTTTTCATTATATTTTGCGCATGTGTGATTCTAAGTGTCAGTTGTGTCGAGGTAAACATTGGTGGCTATGAATAAACGTTTACTGATTCTTCGCCTTTCTGACATCGTCTGCTCCTGGTTTTGTGTCCGTTGAAGAACACACGTGACCCCGGCGAACGGATACAAATTGCAGATGGCTGAAACAAGCAGTGCGGTATATTTTTATCCCCAAAAGGTCGGTGATGTCGATCGGACATGAGCCCAGTGCAGTGCACGGTAAATTTGTTCTGTTTTTGAAAAATATGCTGACCAAACCGCTAAATCAGTGGATTTACTGTGTCAATGACACACCTCGGTTTGAAGAATACGAAACGTTGGATCGGACCCGGTAAAATAGAAAGCAGTAGCGAGATGTTAAAAGGGCATGTCTCGGGACATGACGAACCACATCCGACCAAGTATTCTTTTGGATTCGACTCAGACTTCACTAAAGAGCAAGTGAATGTGGTTCAGGACAAAAACGTTGAGGAAAATGTAGTGTTATCATTTCATGTGTTCAAGTTTTCGTTACGATTCTGCAAGGGCTGTAGGGACATGTTGTTTGCGGTATATCGGCGGATGTCCCATTTCAGCATGGCCGATTTTGGCTGTTTTTTTTTTCAATAAAAATCAGTTGTATCGACACGATCCAGTATATCTCCCCTGATATTGTGGCAGTTATCTCTTTATCTCCAATCAAACACACAAGGGTATGCCACCATGACGTTTTGTCACTGTCTCGTATTTGGAATAAGCGCGCAAGGCGCGTGCGCATGGGGGGGGGGGGGGGGGGGGGGGGGGGGGGGGTGTGTGGGGGGGGGGGGGGGGGGGGGGGGGGGGGGGGGCGTGTGTGTGTGAGAGAGAGAGAGAGAGAGAGAGACAGACAGACAGAGAGAGAGAGAGAGAGAGGTTGTGAATACATGAACCTCTTCGGGTATAATTTTCAGCTGACTCCAGGCGTCTCTCTCGCACTCCTATTTCGCGTTACCGCACACAAAAGAGCGCGTGCATGTGCATCAGTATACCTAAAGCACTTCTATGTGACACCAGTTTCATACAGAGGAACAAATACTGGAGAATTGTGCTAAGCGTGGACAGATTGTATAACCATGTTTTTTCACAGCCTAATCGGCTAAAGCTCAAGGACAGACATGCCGCAGGTCAGCTTATTGATTGTATTGTTAAGAAGTTTGGACACCGTCCAAGAGCTTGCTGTGAACACGCATCGCTACGTCTAATTCTCTCTCTCTCTCTCTCTCTCTCTCTCTCTCTCTCTCTCTCTCTCTCTCTCTCTCTCTCTCACACACACACACACACACACACACACACACACACACACACACACACACACACACACACACACGCACGCACGCACATACACACACATACGTGGACGCATACGGTATCACACATGCTCTCGCACACACCCTATCCTCAGGCAAATGCACAAATACATTCAGAACACAAAGGGAACGTCCGGCTGCGGCTGACGGAACAAGTTTGATTCTTCTCCACCATCATCATATTGATTCTTCTCCATCATCATCATATTGATTCTTCTCCATCATCATCATATTGATTCTTCTCCATCATCATCATGCTCCTTCTTCGTCGTCGTTTTTCTTCTTCTTCTTCTTCTCTTCCATTTCTTCTTCTTTTTCTTGCTTTCATCCTTCTCCTCCTCCTCCTTTTTTCTTCTTCTTCTTCTTCTTCTTCTTCTTCTTCTTCTTTTTCTTCTTCTTCTTCCTCTTCCTCCTCTTCTTCCATTTCTTCTTCTTTTTTCTTGTTTTCATCTCTCCTTCTCCTCCTCCTATTCTTTTTCTTCTTTTTTCCCTTCTTTTCATTGTCCTTCTTCTTCTTCATCTGATCTCTGTCCTACTCGAGTTCTATGCATCTGTCCATCCGTCCAACTGTCAGTCAGTCTGTCTGCCTCTCTCTCTCTCTCTCTCTCTCTCTCTCTGGGAAAAAAAAACTGTTAATGTGCCAACGATGATTTACTTGTATCAAATATCCTGTTACGACAACTTCCTTCTTACTCTCACCCCCACACTCTCACCCCCCACCCCCATCCGGTGTGTTGTTGTTATTGTCATCGTCGTGGTGGTTGTTTGCAATTAACTTTTCACTTCACAAGGGAAGTGTTGATCTCGATCAAAACTCCCCTCCAAAGAGAGGGTGGGTGAGGATTGTGGGGGAGGGGGGGGGGAGACCTCCTTCACCTCAGATCACCACACATTAAGATCCACAGAAAAGACTGCGGTAGGCGTGGAGAGGAAGAGGGAGACGGATTCCCATCCATCTGATCATGATTACTGACAGCGTAACCAAGTCCATCGCGTCCCACCTTGGACTCCTGCTAAGGTTTCTCTCCTGGCCGTCCTGTCTTTCCTGGCGTCCGCTCCCGTGCCTTTGAAATCGTCAGCGCTCCGAGATATTCATCAGGAACAAATCACGCTCTTTGTGTGTTCTGGGGCGCTGTTAGTACTCTGAAGACTTCCCGCTGTTAAGACATGCTGGACCGGCCTGGCCCAGAGAGGTTGTTGATCAACATCGAACGGAACAAACATTGGAATGTTTTGAAGACATTTAACGAGAGTTAGCCGTGGCTTAAAGACGTCTACATGACTGAAAGCTGGGGACCTTTAGAAATGACGTAAGAGACGCCGGGGTCTTTAGTGTGGACTTGGATACACAGAACGCTTTGAAGCGCAGATGAGGATCGTGCCACGCTAGATTCCAATCTGTGGTGACCGGTCAGATCCGAGTTGTTGCGGAGGTTCGTTCCGTCGTAACGGCCCAAAACTGTCCAATAAGAGATCAGGTTGGAGATCCAGATGGATGAAAACCTTCTTCCTCCTAAACAGCGCCCGAGAGGGTGAGACGCAAACCCCGCGCACTAAGACCATTCCCTACACACACCAAGACGGCGTCCTCCCTTTGGATACTAGTTCTTTTCACCATTGTTTTCATCGTCATTTGGTCGTGTCGGTCCCAAAGGTCTGATCGTCATTTTCT
>JADBJO010001532.1:166625-186625 GCA_016801955.1 Conus betulinus | reverse complement strand
TTTGTCTGTTCCTGTCTTCCTTCTTCCTGTGATGTGTACAGTTCCTCTGTCTGTTTCCGTCTTCCTTCTTCCTGTAATGTATACAGTTCTGTTTGCCTGTTTCCGCCTTCCTTCTTTCTATGATATGTACGGTTCTGTTTGTCTGTTTCGTTTCTTCTTCTTCCTGCTGTGTGTTCTTACAGTTCCGTTTGTCTGTTTCCGTCTTCCTTCTACCTGTGATGTGGGCAGTTCCTCTGCCTTTTTCCGTCTTTCTTCTTCCTGTGATGTGGACAGTTCCTCTGTCTGTTTCCGTCTCCTTTCTCCCTGTGATGTGTACAGTTCCTCTGTCTATTTCTGTCTTCCTCTTCTTCCTGTGATGTGTACAGTTCATCTGTCTGTTTCCGTCTTCCTTCTTCCTGTGATGTGTACAGTACAGTTTCTCTGTCTGTTTCTGTCTTCCTTCTCCCTGTGATGTGTACAGTTCCTCTGTCTGTTTCTGTCTTCCTTCTTCCTGTGATGTGTACAGTTCCTCTGTTTCCGTCTTCCTTCTCCCTGTGATGTGTACAGTTCCTCTGTCTGTTTCCGTCTTTCTTCTTCCTGTGACGTGTACAGTTCCTCCTCTGTTTCCGTCTTCCTTCTTCCTGTGATGTGAACAGTTTCTCTGTTTCTGTCTTCCTTCTTCCTGCGATGTGTGTGTACAGTTCCTCTGTTTCCGTCTTCCTTCTTCCTGTGATGTGTACAGTTTCCTCTGTTTCTGTCTTCCTTCTTCCTTCTTCCTGTGATGTGTGATGTTCAGTTCCTCTGTTTCTGTTTTTCTTCTTCCTGTGATGTGTACAGTTCCTCTGTTTCTGTTTTCCTTCTTTCTTCTTCCTGTGACGTGTACAGTTTCCTCTATTTCCGTCTTCCTTCTTCCTGTGATGTGTACAGTTCCTCTGTCTGTTTCGGTCTTCTTTCTTCCTGTGATGTGTACAGTTCCTCTGTTTCGGTCTTCCTTCTTTCTGTGATGTGTACAGTTCCTCTGTCTGTTTCCGTCTTCCTTCCTCCTGTGATGTGTACAGTTCCTCTTGTCTGTTTCCGTCTTCCTTCTCCCTGTGATGTAAACAGTTCCTCTGTTTCTGTCTTCCTTCCCCCCTGTGATGTGTACAGTTCCTCTGTCTGCTTCTGTCTTCCTTCTCCCTGTGATGTGTACAGTTCCTCTGTCTGTTTCTGTCTTCTTCTTCCTTCTTCCTGTGATGTGTACAGTTTCCTTCCTCTGTCTGTTTCCGTCTTCCTTCCTTCTCCCTGTGATGTGTACAGTTCCTCTTGTCTGTTTCCGTCTTCCTTCTCCCTGTGATGTAAACAGTTCCTCTGTTTCTGTCTTCCTTCTTCCTGTGATGTGTACAGTTCCTCTGTCTGTTTCCCTCTTCCTTCTCCCTTGATGTGTACAGTTCCTCTTGTCTGTTTCTGTCTTCCTTCTCCCTGTGATGTAAACAGTTCCTCTGTTTGTTTCTGTCTTCCTTCTTCCTGTGATGTGTACAGTTCCTCTGTCTGTTTCCGTCTTCCTTCTCCCTGTGATGTGTACAGTTCCTCTGTCTGTTTCCGTCTTCCTTCTGCCTGTGATGTGTACAGTTCCTCTGTCTGTTTCCGTCTTCCTTCTCCCTGTGATGTGTACAGTTCCTCTGTCTGTTTCTGTCTTCCTTCTTCCTGTGATGTGTACAGTTCCTCTGTCTGTTTCCGTCTTCCTTCTTCCTGTGATGTGTACAGTTCCTCTGTCTGTTTCCGTCTTCCTTCTTCCTTCTGTACAGTTGATGTGTACAGTTCCTCTGTCTGTTTCCAGTTCCTCTGTCTGTTTCCGTCTCCTTCTCCCTGTGATGTGTACAGTTCCTCTGTTTCTCTGTCTTCCTTCTTCCTATGATGTGTACAGTTCCTCTGTCCGTCTTTGTCTTTCTTCTTTTTAAGATGAGTTTCTCTCCAAATGTGTGCGGTTTCTCTGTATGTTTGCATCTTCCTTCTTTCTGTGATGTATCATTTGTCCTTCCATAACTGATTATTTTAATCGTTAGTTGATTAAGTATGTTTGTTTTTCTTTTCTTATGACACCTGACAAAGACGGACAGGTCGAGACGTGTTACCTCAGAGTTTTGTTGCCTTCCGTGTTTCAGCATTTGTTCTGCGTCAACAGTTCTGTCAAAAAGCAGATATCCTGATAATTATATAAACCCTAGGCTTAAATCTGTGTTTAGCTCTTTAACAAGATCCGGGTCAATGGAAGCAAAAAACTCGTGATATATAAACCTTAAGTGTAAGATGTGTTTTACCCCATGTTGACAGTTTGAAAAACAAACAAACAAACAAACAAATAAAAACAACAAAAACAAACAACATAAAAAACCGAAATCCTGACCATAAATACTAGGGCTATATCTGTGTTTTGCCCTATGTTAAGACTTCGGCTTTCAGAAAAAAGGAGAAAAAAAAAATCTTGCAGCGAGAACCATGAGGGTAAAGATGCGTTTGTTCTATGTTACAAGTTACGTAAAGGAAAAAAAAAAAAAATGTTTTAAACCCCAAGACTGAATGTATCTTGTGTTAAGATTTCCGTAAAGAGAAATAATGAAAAGACGGACAGACAGAAAGAAAGAAAGACTAAAGAAAAAAGAAAAGAAAAATAAATAAACCCAGTTGCATAAAACGTAAGGTTAAAAATGCGTTTTGTCCTATGTTACAAGTTGGTAAAAACATCCATCCTTACATGAAAGCCATAGGATTTAACATGTTCGGTCCTATATCAACACCGGTATATAAAAAAAGGTCCTGGTACATAAAGCATAAGATTAAAGATGTTTGCTCCATGTTAAAAAAATCAGTTTTAAAACAACAACAAACCATGAAAGTAAATATGCGTATGCCTTATGTAAAGAGTGCAGTAATGAAAAAAAAAAAAAAAAGACAGAGAAATCCTGTTAAACCTTAGGATTACAGATATGGTACCCTAGGCGCCTGCGAAATAAGAACACTCACTACAGACCTACAACAAAGTCAAACCCTGGAGGTGAATGCTACGGCAAGACCTTGTACACCTTGTGCACGTATTTGACAAGAAATGTGGAAGTCCGCCTCAGAGTGTGAGACAAGCGTGAATGCCATGAGGCGGCCCTTCTGACCATGACCATTGTCAACAGGAGAAAGATGTCATGACATGGGCACGTTTCATGACTAGCCAGTCTGTAAACACAGAACCAGCCGACAACAGTGAAACCAGCACCAGACAGACAGACGATGAGATGAGAGGACAACACTAGGAAATGAGAAGTGTGTGCGATGTCAATCGCCTAGCGGGCTGAGTGTGGTGTCGCTGTACATTTTCGTCGCTTTGTGGCTGTTTTTGTGATCGTGGACTGTAAAGTTTTGCACCAGGATGTATGTGAGGAACTGCTTGTTATTCTGGATCTATTTTTGTGCCTCCCTCCCCATAGACTTGAGGATAATCTGGATTTTCTTCTTGGCAACCTCGCCAACACACTATGTTTTCTACCGGCGCCATTGTGCTCATCCTGTGTGTTGCACGGGCAGGGACACTTGCTGACCCACTTTCTTGCCAACGCCTACTCACCCCAGCCTCTACCACCCAACCTCTCCCTATCCGTTACGGCGTGTAACGGCCCTCCACTGTCACAACCACCACTACCCTACCCTGTGGTGACCGACTTGACGTGTCACTACCCTCACCCTTTCCCTCGTCAAATCTCTCGCCTACACACGGGACCAGCTACTGGCTGGGACCGCCTTAGGTGCTCCTTTGATCCGATAACTGATGCCACAAAACAAAACAAACAAACAAACGAAAACCCAGCTACTGGCTGGGACCGCCTTAGGTGCTCCTTTGATCCGATAACTGATGCCACAAAACAAACAAACAAACAAACGAAAACCCAGCTACTGGCTGGCAGGGAGTGACCTTCGCCTCTTGACCCTTCGCTCAACGTGACACTGCGGCGTCTCAGGATTGGCCGTGACCCTCCTCACTGTCCCACAGCATGGGGAGGGAGGAGGAAACGGAAGACGATACCTACAGTGGGTAACGTTGCCCATCTCTCTCACCACTCTCGCCACAACCACACTCGCTCAGTAAACTGTCGCAACTTGATTCAAGTGCCTATGGCTCCTCGCTCACAAACAACTATAAACATTTCGCTGACAGTTTTCAATGCCCAGTCACTTGGTAATATCTGTGAAAAGAAACGATCTGCTGTAAATGACTTTATACTCTCCAATGATATCGGCATTCTTTGCACAACGGAAACGTGGTTCAAGGAAAACGGCGATGAACCAAAGCTACGTGACCTGGCCCCCAGCTGGCTATACCACCAAGTCCTTCCCCCGCCCCACCATGACCTGCGGGGGCGGAATCGCCTTCGTCATCTCGGATAAGCTGCTCCCCTATTGCTCTTTTGACTCTTCTTTTGATTTTCAGCATCGGACCTTTGAACTTGTTCACCTGAAAACTGTCCCTACCTAGCGCTCCTGTCACTAACATTTTTGGGATTTACAGACCGGTACCCAACAGAAAGAACAAATTTACGCCCAGCATGTTTGTCAACGAAACTGCCAGTCTTTCTTAAATTTGTAAATGATCTTCCAGGAACATTGTGTGATTGATCGACGACTTCAACTTCCATTTCAATAAGCCCACAGTTGGATACCCGTCCGAGGTGTGAGAAATTTTAGATACTTTTGGACTCCAGCAGTCCGTGAATGAAATGACGAACAAACAGGGTAACATAGTAAACTGGGTAGTCTACGGAGACAGTGATCATCTTCTTAAATCCTCAACTGTTGACAATAACCTAGCATCGGATCATTAAGCTGTGACGTGTGAATTAGATATCGTTAGGCCCGCCGTTCCAAAGACTTAACAAGGAAGTTAGGAAAATTTCTGCTATCGACATAGAGGCTTTCAAATCTGATCTGACCACGGCCATACCGAGCGAGCCATCGGCCTGTCAGCTGACTTCTGCCCTCCGTGCCACGCTTGATAAGCATGCTGCAGTGAGCAGGCACTTGATCACTGATCGCTCACTGTGTCAATGGCAAAACACAGCGGGTCCCGAGTTGTCGGAGGCCAAGCAGGAGAGGAGGGGGGGGCTGAGAGGCGATGGCGCGCCACGGGACTGACTGTGCACAGGGAAAGATATCAAACTGCGAGAAATCATGTTACTGACATTGTTCATCAAGCAAAAAACTTTGTTCTATTCTTCAAAGATATTGGCCTGTAATACGGCCAAGCAACTATCTAATGTCACAGTCTCCTAGGCAAAGTCAGCTACTCCCCCCTTCCCACCATCTTCCAAATTCAAGAGCTCCCTCAGAAATTCTTAGAGTTTTTCAATGGCAAAATTGACACTATCCATGAAAAAGCTAGATTCTACTGCACCTATACATTCTCTTAACGACAAAGTTTACTGTGGACCTCCTTTGGCTTGTTTTAGCCCTGTTAGTCAAGTCTATGTCAAAAAAACTTTGCGATACAGCCCTAAATCAAGAGAACTTGATGCCATTCTTACTCACTTGCTCTTTCAGTGCATTGATGACGTTCTACCCTATCTTACTCATGTTATCAATACCTCTTTGTACTCTGGTCACGTTTCTGAAATCTTCCAGTCTGCAGTTGTACATCCATTGATCAAGAGACTTCATTAGATAAAAATGTTTTAAAGAATTATCGGCCTCTATCAAATTTGTCATTTTTATCAAAATTATTGGAAAAGATTGTTTTGGAACAAATTCTAGAACATCTCGAAAAGAATCACCTTTTGAATCCTCATCAGTCTGCTTAGAGACAAGGCCATAGTTGTGAGACAGCAATCATCCGTATAGTCAATGACCTCCTCTGCGGGCTTGACGATGGGAATGTTTCCTTATCAGCGATATTAGACCTCTCCGCTGCATTTGACACGATCGATCATATTTTGTTCTCATGGCTTCAAACTTCCTTTGGATTCAAAGACAGCTGTCGACTGGATTATCTCTTACTTGACTGGACGGACTCGGACAGTGTGTGTACAGGGCAGATACTCAGACAATTCTCCTCTTAGGTACGGTGTGCCTCAGGATTCTGTACTGGGGCCAGTCTTTTTTTGTGCAGTATGCTGGTCCTGTGTCTGACGTCATCAGTGGTCACGCCATGTCGCATGAGAGCTTTGTTGACGATGCTCAGCTTCATCAGTCGACTCCCATTGCTGAAATTGACTCACTGATTTCTCGGACGCGGGGCTGCATTGCACACCCTGAAGGACTGGATGACAACCAACAAACTACAACTAAACGACGACAAAACGGAACTCATGTTCATGACAAAACAGCTTAACCATCCTTCTCTGCCTTCAACTGTCACTATCAATGACTGTACTGTCTCTGTCTCCACCTCTGTCCGCAGTCTAGGGGTCATTCTTGACCAATCCCTCTCCTTTGAGAAACAGGTTTCAAATATTTGCAAGATTGCTTATTTAGAACTAAGAAGAATCAGCTCCGTACGTCACCTTCTCTCTACAGATGCTACAAAAACTCTCATTTGTGCCTTTGTCTTATCTGGAATAGATTACTGCAACTCACTTTTGGCGGCCTTCCAAAATACCTGATAGAAAGATTACAGCGAATCCAAAATCATGCAGCCCGAGTCGTCTGTAGAGCAGGAAAATATGATCACATTTCGCCTCTACTTCACTCTCTTCCCTGGCTATCTGTCTCAAACCGTATCTCGTACAAAATCTCTCAACTCTCACTTTCTCTGCTCTCTTTGAAAATGGACCTTCTTACTCTTTCAGATCTCCTTAAAATCTACACCCCCCTCTCGACAACTACGCTCCTGTGCTGACGACCGCCTTCTACGAATGATTCGCTTCAGGATTACTACTGGTGAAAGATCATTCCCTTTTCAAGCTCCAACGACGTGGAATAGACTGCCAGACTCTCTCAGACATTAAGATTCTATCTCTTCTTTCAAGTCTAAACTTAAAACCCATCTATTTTCTCATAATTAGTCAATGCTGTGGAGGGGGAGGGGGGGGTACAACCTAACTCATGGCCGGCTGGGCCTTTTCAAATGTAGTGTATGTGTATGTCCTCTGTTACAAGTATTTGTTGTATAATTGAACGTTATAGGATTTAGTTTTTTTGTAGTGACTCTTGAAAATAAGTGAATGTCGTACTCGTAGGATTTGTTAGTTACTGCAGTAATAGTATTTTGTAGTTGGGTGTAAGGTGTACTGTTGTATTTCAGAAGGGTGAATGTAGTATGATTTTGTAAAGCGCTTAGAGAAATTCGTTTGATTAGGCGCTATATAAGAAACCGTTATCATTATTATTAAATGAAGAGGCTTGCCCATCCAGTGCCGCCCCCTCCCCCCTGGTCAGAAGGAAGGTAACAGAACTGGACAAACCCTTCTTTTGTCCATATCTATTTTGAAAAAAAAAGAACAGACTGGGATGAAAAAGGAAAAACCAGGTGTAAAGAATCCTGAATGTGACTCGGCTTCCATCCACTTCAAAATCCGCATCAGTATGAGCGAAAAGGATGTGGTTTTAAATGGTGTGGTCTACAGGCCAATTAAGGGATATTTACAAATCATGTTCAGCTTCATTTTTTGCCCGGTCCCATGCACCAAACATAGTAACGTCCTCTCACTGGCAGGTGGAGACCCCAGCATCGTGACCGTCCGTCATCAGCTCCAAAGATGAGGAGAGGTCAAGATCAACATCTTCGTCAGTCACTGATTGGAGTCCCGTTGTCGCCACACTGAAGGCACGCATCACTTCCTGTTGAATGGGTTGGCTTTTTGTCTAACTCCCCCCCCCCCTCCCCCCCAGTTCGGGGGTAGTCCGGTCACTACCCTTTGCAGCTGACCTGGTCACATTTGAGGCACATGCATGGTGGATCACCAGCCAACTCAGGCTCGTGCATGCAATGCACAGACCTCAATGAACAGCGAACGGAAAGAATGCGACATAATCAGCCACCTAAGGTCAGGCCAGCTTAGTGAAAGGTTCTGTCACCTGGGCAAGCGAAGGAGAACGGGGGGGGGGGGGGGGGGGGGGGGGGTGTGAAACGGGGGCGAGATAATCATGATCCTCTTCAACCCCTCTCTTCTTAGAGGAACAGACACGCAGAGAACCGCAAAACATGGAGAGACATCGCCAAGAAGTCAACCGTGAGCTGAGGTGTATAAACAGTCCCTCTTCAGGGAGTCGTGAAGTGGTTTGAGGAAAGGGCGTTTTGTCTTTGCTCGGACTTACTCAAAGCTGTGTGTTTGCTCTCCGTGTAATGACCTGTTTCATGACCGTCTGTCGCTGCCCGTTCGTAAACTGGGGTCTTCCGGGGTCGGGTGTGGTCAGGGATAAAGAAAAAGTGTGGTCATTTGAACGGGGACTGTGTTTAAGGTTAATCCTGTTTGTAGTCACTGGACACCTGTCTCCCCAGGAATGCACGCCGGCCACCACGGTCCGGGAACACGTGGCGCTTCACGCGACGTACGCGTCTATTTCATACTGCTCTTTTTCCCGTCGAATATGAACAGTTAGTGCATGTCCACTATTCCCCCCCATTCCCCCCCCCCCACCCCACACCACACACACAACTCTCTCTCTCTCTCTCTCTCTCTCTCTCTCTCTCGATTCTGTCTGTCTGTCTGCCTGTCTCTCTCTGCCTGTCTGTCTCTCCCTCTCTCTCTCTGTCTGTGTGACTGTCCGACTCTCTGTCTGTCTGTTTGTCTGTCTGTCTGTCTCTCTGTCTGACTCTGTCTCTCTGTCCCTCTGTCTCTGTCTGTCTCTCATCGTCTGTCTCATCTCACTCTCTTTGTCTCCTCTCTTTCTCCTCCTCCTCTCTCTCTCCCTCCCTCCTCCCCCCCCCTCTCTCTCTCTCTCTCTCACTCTTTCCCGCTCGCTCGCTCTCTCTCTTTACGTTCTGTCCATGTCTCGATCTCTATCTGTCTACCAGTTGTCTGTCTCTTTTCCTCTCGCGCTCTCTTTCCGTACCTGGGTGGGGTGGGAATATATGCGTAAGCGCGTGTATGTCTGCATCTGTGTATAAAGGGGTATGGGGTGGACTGGGGGTTGTGTGTGCAGCTTTCAGTTCCTGACAGAGGACCGAATTTAAGAGCTTCAGTCACACTTGCACACACACACACACACACACACACACACACACACACACACACACACCACACACACACACATACACACACACACACACACACACACACACACACACACACACACACACACACACACACACACAGGAGAGAACTGAGCCCATCGCTTAAAAAAAAACCTGTCCAAGTCACTGTGGGTGCCGACAATCTTCAAAAAATCAATAAATAATTTTTTTAAAAGCTCACACAAACATTGAGGCAAAGTCATAAGAAGGGGCATCAGTAGAAAAATAGGTCAGATCGCATCTACCCCACTTCAAGTCTTGGAAATGGAAAGAAGAAGAAACAAAAAAGTAAGAGCCTGTTGAGGAAAAATGGCGGATTCAATCCGGTGATCGCAGAACTCTGCAGTAGCGGCAACGCAAACCGAAGCGCCCCACCCTGGGCAGCTGTCCTATCGCGGATGAGGATCTGGCTGCGAACAGCGATATGGGAGCTAGTGCCATTCTCTGGCTGCGAACCGCCAGGCGTCTCGCCTCTATCGGTGTTCAGCTCGTGGTGTTTACGTCTACCTGTCCTCATGTCATCAGACAGCCAGGGAGGGAGCACGAGGGGAAAGAGGGAGTGCGTGTGTGTGTGTGTGTGTGGGGGGGGGGGGGGGGGGGGGGGGGGGGGGGTGGGAGGGGCGCTCCATCACCTCGCTTGTCACCAGGGGGAGCAGGATGGTCCGGGGGAGAGGGGGTGGGGGGGGGGGGTGCTGTAAAGCTCTGTTATGACTACGTGTCCGTCAGGTTGGGTGGATCTGGGAATGTGTGGTTTGGGCTCTATGGACGAAGAAGAACTTTACCTCCGAATGGAAGTCGAGAGGGGCACCCAGCTTTCGGGGTTTGTGATGGCGCGCGAGGCTTTTGGCGAGGGTGGTGTGCTGAAGCCCACGCTGCTGAGGTCAGCGTAATGTTCAGAAAGTCCAGTGCAGTGTAATGTTCAGAAAGTCCAGTGCAGTGTAATGTTCAGAAAGTCCAGTGCAGTGTAATGTTCAGAAAGTCCTGTGCAGTGTAATGTTCAGAAAGTGCAGCAGAGCATAATGTTCAGAAAGTCGAACAAAGCGTAAAGTTTAGACAATCCAGCACAGCGTAATGTTCAGAAAGTCACAAAAGGGTAATGTTTACAAAAACCCAGCACAGGTAATGTTCAGAAAGTCCATCAAATCGTAATGTTTGGAAACTGCAGCACAGCGTAATGTTCAGAAAGTGCAGCACGGCGTAATATTCAGAAAGTCCAGCACGGGGTAGTGTTTAAGGAAGTCCAACAAAGCGTAATGTTTTGAAAGACCGGCACAGCGTAATGTTCAGAAACTTCGGCACAGCGTAATATTAGGAAGTCCAGCACGAGGTAATGTTGAGAAAGTCCAGCGCAGCGTAATGTTGAGCAAGTCCAACAAAGCATAATGTTCAGAAAGTCCAACAAATCACAATGTTCAGAAAGTCCAACAAAGCGTAATATTCTGAAAACTCCAACTAAGCGTAATGTTCAGAAAGTTCAGCACGGTCAACCACATCCACATCTAACAGCAGACTGGCATTACTAGGGACGATAACTCAGTCTAGGACGTGCCTGCATTAGTGTGTGAGAGCATCATCATCATCATCACGGTCGTCATCATCATCATCATCGTCATCATCATCAGCCCCATCATCATCACACGGTATGTGGAAGACAACGTCAAGACGTTTGTTGCTCTCCACCCATTCAAAGTTGTAACCATTTATGGAAAGAAGAGGAAGTGATTTTTTTTTTTATATATATATATAATTCCATTCTGTGGTGATTGTTGATGTATCCAGTAATTCAAAAATGCAGACTTATGTGATTGAAATAATCAGTTATTCATCTATGCTCTGTTGTGAAGCAAATGAGATCATTTCAGTTTAGAATTACTGTTCACAGAATGCACAGTCAGATCATCGAAAATCGTTAACATAGGCTGAAATATGGTCCTAGCAGAAGGTCACCTCGGGGTATACTGCACGTGGTAAGGAAGACGAAGGCCGTGATCCGTGCATTTCTACCAGCCGTTCACTGCCAGTCATAATGATGGTATGGGCTGAAAGGGCGTAGATATGCCAGAAATCACCAGTGTTCATGGGATGAGTGGGCGATCAGTGTCATCAAAAGCCTTGGCGAAATCTACCAGAAGACCAGTTATTTCATCACCACTTACATTAGCGGTTTGTCAGTTAGAGTGGTTAGAATGACTGGTTGCGAAAGCTAATGGACATGGATAAAACAGATTGATAAGATTGGATTTATTAAGACTATGCCGTTTGATGTCCCTTTCTCTTTTTCATTGTATCAGTGTATGTAACACACACACACACACACACACACACTCACACACACACACACACACACACACACACACACACACACACACACTCATAAAACATACACACACGCACGCGCGCTCGCGCGCGTACGCACGCACACACACACAAACACAAACACACGCACGCACACGCAAGCATGCACGTACGCACGCACGCATGTACGCACGCACACACACACACACACACACACACACACACACACACACACACACACACACACACACACACACACACTCACAAACACACACACACCCACACACCACACACACACACACACACACACACACACATATATATATAGAGAGAGAGAGAGAGAGAGAGAGAGAGAGAGAGACAGACAGAGAGAGAGAGAGAGAGACAGAGAGAGAGAGAGAGAGAGAAAACTGAAAGGGAGTAGGTGGATGTGGGAGGGGAGAGTTGTTGAATAAGTGATTGAAAGAGAGGGGCGGATGTAAGAGCGAGAGAGAGAGAGAGATGTTTATTGATAAAGTCCTAAGCCTCTTAGATAGGGGCACATTACAAACAGCGCGATCCATGAATCTGGAAGCGAGTAGGCCTGTGTATCTTGACAAATCATCATTGTGAATGCTTTTTACATACATACGGTGACATGCTTTACAGTTTGTTTGTTTGTTTTTATCTGACAGTGTTGATAACATGACTTATCCGAATAGCTAAATTTGTATAAAGCTCTTAAAGTGGCATTAACTGCTCTCTGATTTTTGTGATTCAGCTTAGGAAAACCAAGATTCATTTTCATTTTTTCTCATGTACTGTGACCATTTCAAGGTTTAACTTCTAGAATGAAGAAATCGAAACACGATTTTAGTTTACTCAATTCACTTGAAAAGTTGATCAGTGTAGACTAGTAAAGAGGGATACCAAATAAACTGGATATTTTATCAAATGAACTGGATATGTACCAAACGAAGTGGATAGTTATCAAATGTACTGGATATTTATCAAATGCATTGGATATTTATCAAATGCTCTGGATATTTATCAAATGCTCTGGATATTTGTCAGATGAACTGGATATTTGTCAGTCTGTCCGTACTTTTGTGTTGGCACAGCAAGCAACGTCTTCAGTGCTGATGGAGGATGTTTTTCAATGAATGATCATGGTAGCAGAATCAAACCCTCAGAGTTCAGCTTTGAATTGCACCATGTATTGAACAGTGAAAGCAACCAATTGTACCATGTATTGAATAGTAAAAACAACCAATTGTACCATGGGCTGAATCTGACTATCAGACAACTTAGAAAAAAAAAAAAACAGTGAGAGAGACTGATTAGCTAACAACAACAATTTAATCGAACGCACAAGAAATCATATCTACCTTTGATTGCAAGATTTTATAGCAAAAACAAAATTGAAACACGTAGCTATACATACTCAAATATCTTTAAAATACTTATGATTGACATTACTATTTCATTTCATATCAACTTCTCCCCTGTGCAGTAAGATAACCCTCCTTTTTTGTTATAACACTGTAATATTACTTTTTGTCATTTTTAACATCAGCTGGGATGGATATCAGCTCTCTGTGACTGTTTAACAGAGTTTGTAGACCAGCTATTGCTTCTAACATTAATACTATGTCATCGATTACGAGGAGGATAAAAATGTCTCCAAAGATTCATTTTGTAAGCTGCTCCCCGTGCCTACTATTATCAGTTATTTTTAAAGTTCATTGATAAACATAAAGAATAGAATAGGGCTACAAACACCCCCTTGTTCAAACGCCCGAGGTACAGTTACTAGAGACGACATTCAGAGTAAGAAACGAGTGGTCTGATCACTGGATTGTCGCTACCCCCCCACAAAGAAAAGAAATCAGAAACAGAAATGATCCAATCTGGAATTTGTGTCGAATTTTTATTCTATACTGCACATCTGCGAGATAATATAAAATACAAATTCTACAGATTACATTGTAAAATGGCGTGTAAACATTTTCCATGGGAATCATTATAGAAAATACCTGTACACTTGACTTCTCAAATGAACTGTGAATTAGGTTTCTTCTTTCAGACTGTAAACTCTGGCACTGTTTTGAAGGTGTTTGAAGGTGTCTTATTTCACAGACTGTAAACTCTGGCTCTGTTTTGAAGGTGTTTGAAGTTGTCTTATTTCACAGACTGTAAACTCTGGCACTGTTTTGAAGGTGTTTGAAGGTGTCTTATTTCACAGACTGTAAACACTGGCACTGTTTTCAAGGTGTTTGAAGGTGTCTTATTTCACAGACTGTAAACTCTGGCTCTGTTTTGAAGGTGTTTGAAGGTGTCTTATTTTACAGACTGTAAGCTCTGGTTCTGTTTTGAAGGTGTCTTATTTCACAGACTGTAAACTCTGGCTCTGTTTTGAAGGTGTTTGAAGGTGTCTTATTTCACAGACTGTAAGCTCTGGCTCTGTTTTGAAGGTGTTTGAAGGTGTCTTATTTCACAGACTGTAGCTGTGACAACTCTGGTCTGATCTTGGGGAGGATGTCTCCTCTATCAGACTGTAGCTCATGATACTGTGGATCTCTGATTGTGCTGAGTGCGTCTTCTTTATCAGTTGCAAACTCTTGGCTCTCTTGCTTTCATTGTGGCGGCGGTATCTTCTTCAAACAGACTGCACCGCTGGCACTGTTGGCTCGCTCACGGCGAGGACATTTTTTTTAAGAGACTGTGTCTGGCACTGTTGGTTCGATCACGGCGAGGACATTTTTTTAAGAGACTGTGTCTGGCACTGTTGGTTCGATTACGGCGAGGACATTTTTTTAAGAGACTGTGTCTGGCACTGTTGGTTCGATTACGGCGAGGACAATTTTTAAGAGACTATGTCTGGCACTTTTGGTTCGATTACTGAGAGGACATTTTTTAAGAGACTGTGTCTGGCACTGTTGGTTCGATTACGGAGAGGACATTTTTTTAAGAGACTGTGTCTGGCACTGTTGGTTCGATTACGGAGAGGACTTTTTTTTAAGAGACTGTGTCTTGCACTGTCGGTGTGATTCAGTTGTGGAGAGGGAATTTTTTGACTCCTTCGAACGCTCTCTGAAAACCCACATCTTCCAGAAAGTTGTTCATTTCGCTGTCAATCTATGGGCATGTGTGTGTGTGTGTGTGTACGTGTGTGTGTGTGTGTGTGTGTGTGTGTGTGTGTGTGTGTGTGTGTGTGTGTGTGTGTGTGTGTGTGTTTCTTCTCCCCTTCCCCAATCCATATACACCCATAAGCTGTTCGACTCTTACGAGTAATATGTCAGCCAGTTCCATACCTTAATGATCCTTGACTACCATGTATTGGATAATGATCCTTGACTACCATGTATTGGATATACATGTAGTCACACAGAATGGTATTCCTGAATACCGGTATATATGGGCTCTTAGTGTGTGTGTGTGTGTGTGTGTGTGTGTGTGTGTGTGTGTGTGTGTGTGTGTGTTAGTGTATGTAGAAATTATCTCGTCTATAGGCTTATTGCTTTGATGTTTGGACGAACGAACGAATGAACGAAGTTTAGTGCTGTTAGGCTGTAAAGCCCATTAAGCAAATCGGCGGGATGTACAACAACAAAAAAACGCGACTCAATTTCGATTTTATTAACATGGAAACCACAGCAATATCCTTTTTTTTTTTTTTACTTTACGTGACGAAATCATGAACGAGAAAATGTCACTGGTATTCACTGTCAGTTCTGTAGACGACGGTCACCCCAGTAAAACTGGATCAGTCCGTGGACAGCGTGCAGCCGCCATAGAAAACATGCTTGGGTCTCTGCATGCTTCGTGTTGCCGATGCGTCTTCCTTTCCAAATGCAGGACAATTTAAGACTTTCCTCTTATGACATGTGTCTTTCTTCCTGCTTGTTAAAACCAGAAAAAAGCGATCGTCTTCCGAACACGGATCGCAGGAATATTCTTGATTGAGTGTATGTGAGGGTATGGGTGTGTTCGTATTGAGATGCGTGTATTTGTGTATTTATGTAAGTGCGTACGTTTGTGTGTGTGCGCGCGGGCACGCGCGCCCGTATGTGTGTGTGTATGTGCGTGAGTATGCACGCGCGCGCGCTGTGTGTGTGCGCTTGTGTGTGTATGTGTGCGCGCGTATTTTTGTGTGTGTTAATTATACTTCTTTGCTTTGAATGAAAAACGTTGGTATTCTATTCATAATGTTTTCTTAAATGTCAGTACAACTTTGAGTTAATCTGAAAATAAATTGGTTTCAGTGTGTGTGTGCGTTGTCTATTATTGCTTTAATTGTTTACATATATGGAATTTGTAATGGGTCGCGTGCTCTGTTCAACAGAGAAGTGTGCACATAAAAACGTTCATTATTATCTCTATCACAGGCTGTAGCCGTAGTGGTGTGTGTGTGTGTGTGTGTGTGTGTGTGTGTGTGTGTGTGTGTGTGTGTGTGTGTGTGTGTGTGTGTGTGTGTGATAGCGGAGAGGGTATCTTCATTCACAGGCTGTACCTCTGGCATCGTTTGTCTGATTTCAAAACGGTCTGTAATGTTGAACACATGCGAACAGTACCTAAAGCGGACTGAAGAGGGGGCGGGAAGAAACAACATCAGGGACTGGGCAGACCTGTACCTTCAACAGCCTTCACAGTGTCACCGACACCCGCAACACTGGAGAGACAGCGCCCGCGCTACAGTGACTCAACAACCCATATACGACTCAACGAGAAAGATGATGATGATGACAACGACGACGACACCGACGAGGAAGAGGACGACGACGACGACGACGACGATGATGATGATGATGATGATGATAGTGGTGATGGTGATGATGGTGGTGGTGATCATGATGATGACGACGACGACGACGACGACGACGACGATGATGATGATGATGATGATGATGATGATGAACATGACGACGACGACGACGACAACGATGATGATAATGATGACGATGATGGTGGTGGTGGTGATCATGATGACGAAGACGACGACGACAACGACGACGATGATGATGATGAAGACGATGATGATGATGATGATAACGATACGACGACGACGACGACGACGACGACGACGACGATGATGATGATGATGGTGGTGGTGGTGGTGGTGATCATGATGACGACGACGATGACGACGACGATGATGATGGAGACGATCATGATAATGATAATGCATAATGAACATGACGACGATGACGACGACCACGAGGAAGAGGATTAGGAGGTTGCCACAGAAATATGTTGACATCATACTGACATGACAGTCGTTGCTTACCGAACTAAACCACCGATAAGTCTGTTCTCGATCCACTCACTCCCCCCCCCCCCCCCCCCCACCACCACCACCACCACCACCGCTCTCCCTGCAAGCTGGTATTCCTTGAGAGTGGCATCCAGTTGGCCTGTTGCCTTGCCAGTAAGTGGCGCATCATAAAGACTGGCGCGGTGTTTGGCGGGGGGGGGGGGGTAGGAGGGGGGGGGGGGAGATAGGGTACAGCTATACTGAGCTGTCTGAGCTGATTGACTCGCTGCCTGTTTGTTAACAAGTGGGCCGTTTCACCTGCGGCATGTCAACAGTCTTAGCCCCCGGCCTGAGGGTGTCGAGTTCTCTTGGGCCTGTTCTTGGATGTTTGTTTGTCTCGAAGTTTGTCAGAGTCTTTCTGTCTCTATCTGTCTGTCTGTGTCTGTCCGTCTGTCTCTGTCTGTCTGATTCTGTCTGTCTGTCTTTCTCTCTCTCCCTCTCTCTCTCTCTCTCTCTCTCTCTCTCTGAGTTTTGAATGTTTGTCTCGGGCTCTGTCAGACTCTCTCTCTCTCCTCTCTCTCTCTCTCTCTCTCTCTCCTCTCTCTCTCTCTCTCTCAATAGAAATTTCTCTCCAGGAAAGTCTAAACGACGTGTCAGACAGGTGTCATTCAAACTCAATGGTCATACACCCAGCCAAAACCAAATCTATGATTATAGCTACCCGCCAAAAAACCCAGTTGACTCCTCTTTGCCTAAAACTTCAGTTGAATGGCACTTCTGTCGAGCAGGTAGATGAGCATCGTGTTTTAGGGTTACGATAGATAAAAGAATTGAAATGGCAATCTCATCTCAATAATGTATGCAAGGTAGTCTGAAAACACCTTTTCCTGTTATCTCATTAAAGCGCTACGTCGACAGTAATGTGCTTAAACTTTTCTTCAATGCACACATTATGTCACGTATCAATTACGCTTCAACAGTGTGGGACGGAAGTAGTGACGTCCACAAAAAGGCTGAATTCTCTCCATAGACGTGCAGCAAAACTACTCCATCCAGCTGTATCTCTAACAACAGACGAAAAACAAAAAGCGCTGAACATACTTCCTCTGAATAGGCAATTGGAATTCAACAAGGCATCATTTATGTTTACAATCTTGACAGATACTATGCCATGTTATATCAATGCCCTTTTTACAAGATCGAACAGCTTTTCTCTGGCTCGACGAAATTCCTTCTTCCCTACCCACGCATTGATCTATACAAAACAAGCCTAGCTTACTCTGGACCATATGTCTGGAACTCACTTCCACCGAATCTACAAAACATGGATACTTAAAAACTTTTCAAGGAACATTTGCATAAACATTTTATGTCTCAGTAATTAAATTATTCGATTACAACGATTAGCACCCATTCGCAAAGTCTTCTGTGAACCATACTTTGAATAAATCGTCTCTGACATAAAACCTACTCCGTTAAAATCGCTCATCCCCACTCCCACTCTGTCTACCATCCCTTTTCCCTCTCCCCCTACTACCATTCTCTCTTTCCCCACCCTCCTCTGACCTCTCTCTCTGTAGTTTTGTTTGTTTGTTTGTAGTTTTCCTTCTGTTTTACCATCCCCCATCTCATTAGTGCTTTTATGAATAGTTTGCTTATCATTGTAGAATTAGATTACCATGTTGCTATGTTGAAATTGTCAGTATCTCTCTGTTTCTTTCTGCTGTTTCTCTCAGTTTAACTCTGTATCTCTGTCTTTTCTCTGTCTGTCTGTCTCTCTCTGTTTCTCTGTTTCAGTTTATCTGTCTCTGTCTCTCTCTGTCTCTGTCTCTCTCTCGTGCACGAATAGAGAGAAAGGTAGAGGGAGGAAAGCGATGAGATTTAAAAAAAGAAGGGGTGGTGGGGGGGGGGCTGGGTATGGATGGGGAGACGGAGAGATGAGGGAAGGGGGGTGGATGGGGGGAGGGGAATCCAGGCGGAAGGGGGGGGGGGGGGTGTGATGAAGGGAGGGAGTAAGGAGAAAAAGAGAAAACAGAACTGGCATGAACTAAATTTCACGCCCGAGTACATAGGTACACCAGAGAGAGAGAGAGAGAGAGAGAGAGAGTGAGAGAAGGGGTGGATGGCGTGGATTAGAGGGAGGGATTACAGGGAGGGCATCCAGGGAGAAGAACGATGGATGGAGGAACCGGAGGTTGGTGGGGGGGGGGGGGGGGGGGGGGGGGGGGGGGGGGGTTGGTGGAAAGAACGGAACGAACGGACCCAGCACGAACGAAAATTGGGGCACGGGATGGTTGAGATTTACGTCGGGGGGGGCGGGGGGGGGGGGGGGGGGGGGGGGGGATCACCTGGAAAGAATAATAGAAAAGCACGGAGAGACGGACTGCAGTGCGTGGTCATGGACGTTTAAACGAAATTTCACGCACGGATGCTGTTGAGATTTACGTCGTCGCTGCGAAAGCTTTTTTACCCACGTGTCCTGCACGCAACACCTCCAGTAGTAATACTGAAAAGCACGGAGCGTCGCACGCTCCACCTCCGGTCTGCCACTGCGTGGGTCCACAGAATCTGTGGCACCCTGTGGAGTCTGTGTGCGTGGTGGCCTTGTGGCATACCACCTCCAGGAGTCTGACACCACGTCCCTGCTTCTGTCTGTCCACCTCCACTGAGGGTCACTGTGTGAACCATGGCGTCTGTTGGCACTCCACCTCCAGGAGTCTGTCACTGAGTGACCCACGGCGTCTGTGGCACCCAGCCTCCAGGAGTCTGTCACTGAGTGACCCACGTGTCTGTTGACACTCCACCTCCAGGAGTCTGTCACTGAGTGACCCACGGTGTCTGTGGCACACCCCGTCTCCAGGAGTCTGTCACTGAGTGACCCACAGGCGTCTGTGACACTCACCTCCAGGAGTCTGTCACTGAGTGACCCACGGCGTCTGTGGCACCCCGTCTCCAGGAGTCTGTCACTGAGTGACCCACGGTGTCTGTGGCACCCAGCCTCCAGGAGTCTGTCACTGAGTGACCCACAGTGTCTGTGGCACCCCACCTCCAGGAGTCTGTCACTGAGTGACCCACAGTGTCTGTGGCACCCAGCCTCCAGGAGTCTGTCACTGAGTGACCCACGGTGTCTGTGGCACCCAGCCTCCAGGAGTCTGTCACTGAGTGACCCACGGTGTCTGTGGCACCCAGCCTCCAGGAGTCTGTCACTGAGTGACCCACGGTGTCTGTGGCACCCACGGAGAGTCTGTCACCAGGAGTCTGTGTCACTGAGTGACCCACGGTGACTGTCTGTGACTTCGCCTC
>JADBJO010001532.1:159125-161625 GCA_016801955.1 Conus betulinus | reverse complement strand
GGCAAGCTCGCCATACTTGGTGATTTCAACTCTAGAGTCGATTCTGACAGTGATTCCTGGGAAAGAGTCATCGGCAAACACGGAATAGGCCACTGCAACAGCAACGGCCTCCTGCTACTCCAGACCTGTGCTGAGCATGAATAGGTGATCACAACACGTTCTGCCTCCCTACCCCAAACACAAGACGTCATGGATGCGTCCCTGCTCCAAGCATTGGCATCTCATTGACTACATCATTGTCAGGATGAAGAACAGATGGGATGTAAGAGTCACCAAATCCATGTGCGGTACGACATGCTGGACTGACCACCGTGTCAAAATCAGCGAGTTTAACATCCAGATCCAACCAAGAGACGCCCGCAAGGCAATGAAGAACACCAGAAAACAAGCAGTTGTTTGTAGACGCTCTGGAAGAACGCTTGGAATCTGCCTCTCTGGACAACCAGAATGTGGAAGCCAACTGATCGACCTCCAGAGAACTGGTTTATAACATAGCCACAGAGATCCTGGGACCAGCAGCCAAGAAACACAAGGACTGGTTTGATGAGAACTGCGATGACATCCAGCAGCTTCTGGATGAAAAACATCTGCACAAAGCTTACCTCAGCGACCACCAAGGCTACCTCCATGAAAGATGCGTTCAACAACATACGCAGAACAGTCCAAGAGGTACTACGAAAGGTGCAAAGTTGACGAGATGCAAGGATATGCTGAGAGGCATGATATGAAGAATTTTTATGATGCCTTGGAAGACGTCTATGGACCTACATCATCAGGATCATCCCCTCTGCTCAACGCTGATGGAAACACATTGGTCACTGACAAGGAGATCTTGGAACGCTAGGCAGAACATTGAAACTGTTTGGTAAACCGCCAATTATGTCTGCATCAAGAGCACCCATAAGGTGATAAACCATTGGAGGCTGCTGAAAGGCAAATTATCATAATTATCCGTTTGATTGTTCACGGCTTACTGTGATCTAAGCTTGATAACTTTTTCAAAACTTTATTTTCTGATTCCTTAATATGCGCCGGAAGCAGTCAAAAGTTTGTTGTTCACTGTCAAAATCGCATTTTTTTTTTTTTTTTCTTCTTCACGCACAAAATCAACTATATCACATGTGGAAGCGAGGAGGGAGAGATGGGAGGGGGAGGGGGAGAAGGAACGGCCGGGGAGGGGGTTAGTTCTTTGTCGCTGTTCGTGTGTGAAGAATTTTTTTTTCTCTTCACAAAGGAGAAATTGATTGTCGGTTTTTTTGGGGGGAATGATCTCCCATACCTTTGCAGCTCTCTGTGTTCAGCGGCTGGCCAACGACTCCCCCCCCTGTGTGTTGACAACTCTGGCAATAAAACGGATGACCTTGATTGCTGCTTACAAATTAATTGCTGAGTGCCAGCACTCCGTTACCTGAGTGTTTGCTGATTTATGTTATGTGTTTGGGGTTGCTGTCGTGTCGCGCCTGCTTTGGCGTCGGCATTTTTTTTTCTGTGTGTGTGTGTGTGTGTGTGTGTGTGTGTGTGTGTGTGTGTGTGTGTGGTTGGTTTTGTTTTTGTTTTGTTTGTTTTCTTTTGTTTTTTGTTTTACCTGTCTGGTACTTGTTGGCCAAGTAACCATCATTTGGGTGCTTGTGTTTCAGTTATCGTTCAGTCACTTTAGCGCGTGTTTGCACATGTATGGGGGAAGGGGACGGGGGGAGGAGGGGGGGGGGGGGGGGGGGGAGGGGGCGGCATAGAGGAGGAGAGTGAGGGGAGAGAAGGAGAGGGCATTTGTGTGCATGTGTAGGCGTGCATGTGGTTGTATGTGTGTGTGTGTGGAGGGGGAGGAGGTGCGCATATGGTGTGTGTGTGTGTGTGTGTGTGTTGTGTGTGTGTGTGTGTGTGTGTGTGTTGTGTGTGTGTGTGTATGGTGTGTGTGTGTGTGAGTGTGTGTGTGTGTGTGTGTGTGTGTGTGTGTGTGTGTTGTGTGTGTGTGTGTGTAAATGCGTGCATATCCATGCACATGGAGCCCTGTGTTTATGCGTGCGTGCACGTGTGCACATGTGTATGTGTGCGTGAATGTTTTGCGTGCCTTGTGGGTAGGTCCTTTTCTTTATCAGACATGCCTGTGTATATTTGTCTCAGTGTGTGTGTGTGTGTGTGTGTGTGTGTGTGTGTGTGTGTGTGTGATGTGTGTTGTGAGAGAGAGAGAGGAGAGATAGAGAGAAGAGAGAGAGAGAGAGAGACTCATAACAGTAAAGGTTTTAGTAATGACTGACAAAGTTGTTAAACAGACCAGTTGAGCTAGACTGAGAACTGATCATCCCTACTATTCCAGTCCAGTCCTCTCTCTCTTTCCTCTCTCTCTCTCTCTCTCTCTCTCTCTCTCTCTCTCTCCCTCTCTCTCTTTCTTATTCCTCTCTGCTCGTGAGAGAGATGACCCCCTGTCTCTCTCCTTCATATCGTTCACCCCACTTGGTCCCTACCCACACCCCCATCTCAACCACCTCTCTCTCTGTCAATC
>JADBJO010001532.1:139125-141625 GCA_016801955.1 Conus betulinus | reverse complement strand
TGGTAGGCCTCAGAACGCTTACGTGGACTCTATAGTGTCTTAGTGCCAAATGGTAATGGTGGCGTGTGGCCATTACGACCCGCCGCTGCCTGCATGGCTGGCTTCCTCCCTCCGGTTCCCAGGCTCTGTCAGGCCAAGGGCAGTCAACCGGATCGACTGCGATACGTACGGTGAAGTGTGGAGAGAAAAGGTTAGGGTACACTGGCGGGGAAATTTGGCGTGCAGGAAGGGGTGGGGGGTGGGATTAAGGGAGAACGGGGGGGGGGGGGGGGGGGGGGGGGGGGGGGGAACGGGGGGGGGGGGGGGGGGGGGGGGGTGGTGTATGGGCGGGTAGCTGACGTTTTTTTATTCGTGATTTTGTCTGTCTTTCTCTGTCTCTGTCTCTCCCTGTCTGTTTGTCTCTCTCTCTCTCTCTCTCTCTCTCTCTCTCTCTCTCCTCTCTCTCTCTCTCCGCCGGTATGTGTTGTGTGCGCGTGTAGTGTGCATGAGAGAGAGAGAGAGAGAGAGAGAGAGAGAGAGAGACGAGAGAGAGAGAGAGAGAGCTTTCCTAAGTTATCTATTCACACGCCCTGGAAGACGGTCAGGTTGTGCTTTTCTCCCCGCGACGGCGACAGTACGACACACTTCAACCAGTAATCTCCCTTGGACGCCACGGGTGGAGACGGACAGCCGGGGCCGGTTCTGCCACTGACCAGTCTCCCTCAGGGCACGGCTGTGGACTGCGGGCAGCTGCAGCACACAGTTGTGTCCACTGTACGGACCCCTGGTGCCTACGGGGACATCCAATTTCACCTATTCCAATTTCACCCATTCCAGTTTCACCTATTCAAGTTTCACCTACGGTCTCAGGAAGGCCAATTCACCTACTGTGATTTATCTAAAAGGTCAATTTCACCTACTGTGGGTTTTTTTTGCGCTATAAGAGGGACCGACCGACAGCCTACCAACGCATTAAGTACGGGTAAAAATACACGTGAAAGCAACGCCTTTCAATTAAAAATACTTTATTTTACTTTTTTTAAAGACTGTACATAGATATCACATTCACATATGTTGTAGTGTTCATCAGCTGACATTATTGCGAGAATCATTCGTCTCCTCACTCACCTCTCATCCCTCGTCTGTTCAGTCATGGCATCAGTCTTCACTTTACACTTTACAAAAGTACGAGTCGGGTGAAGTTACGAGAAAAGACTGAGTAAATTTCACATTGAAAATGCAGAGAGAGAGAACAAGAAAAAATACAGTTCACAGGTCCATAGGTCGTAGGTGAAATTTGACGGCTTGCCAACCCCGAGGTAGGTGAAATTGGACTTCTGGCAAATTCTGCGAAAAAAAGGAGGGGAACAACTGAGTAGGTGAAACTGCACGGGTCAGGGGCAGCCCATTTTGCTAATTTGATTAACAAAAGCGTAGGTGAAATGGGAATAGGTGAAATGGGAATAGGTGAAATGGGGACGCCCCCGTGCCTACGCACTGTCAGGGAAGGGATCAGGGTTTACACCCTAGGGCCTTCTTCTGCTCCAGTCTCCCCCCCCCTCCCCACTACCACCACCCTCCCCCCTCCCCCACCTCCCCGTATTGCATTAACCTTTCCCCAACTTTTTTTGTTTCCATTGTCGTATCCTTTGGTTTCTTTGTTCGTCTACTATCACAAATCTGTGAACAAACGATTAATGAAAGATTCATTCCCCTTAAAGGCCCTTTTTCTCCTATTTTTGGTTTCTTTGTTCGTCTACGACCACAAATCTGTGAACAAACGATTAATGAAAGATTCATTCCCCTTAAAGGGGAAAATGAATTTCCCTCTTCTCCCTGTTTTCCTCCAAACTCGCTTGTTGGGTAAGTTGTTGCTTAGTCATTTTCATAAAGGCAGAGAATTGTTTGACCCTACTTGCTTCCCCTCTCCCCCACCCCCACCCCCCACCCCCAATCCTGTCTCCTTCCCTTTCGACCTCCCCCCCCCCCCACCCCCCCCCCACCCCCCGTCCTTGAAGATTTTGCTCGATATCATTGTTTGGTCAACTAGAGGAGTATCTGAAGTCCGAGCAGATTGAAGTGAAGGCGGATTTTAGGGCCAATCGTAGCCACTGTCAGCACGGATGTGACTGACAACGCTGGAGTGACGAAACAGAAGAGCTGACCAATCAGATGAATGACATGTTTTGAACTCCCTTGCATCCTTTATGGCTTCTACAACATCACCTTTTACATCGATTTAAAGAAAAAAAATGGACGTTGCTTCTTATTTCTCTCCGGTAATGTCTCTCCAACCCACCCAACCCACCCTTTTTTTTTTTTTTTTTTTTTTTTTTTTTTTTTTTACTTTACTTCCCAGTTTCTCAGTTCCCTTTGTCACCATTTTGCCCTCCACCGGCCCCCCGGTGAGGCTGTTCCATGCAGTTGTCTGCCCGTGGTTAGTCAGGATACCACACAGTTACAGGTGGTAGGACTTTTCTTCTCTTTTTTTTCTTTTTTTTTTTTTTTTTTTTTTTTTTTT
>JADBJO010001532.1:129125-134125 GCA_016801955.1 Conus betulinus | reverse complement strand
CGTGTCACGCCAAAGTGAAATGGTAGTGTGATCCGCTTTCGCTTTTAATGAGAGACAGGAGGATTACCGGAGCGAAAACAGATCGGGGTGAGGTCGGGGTAGTGATCACTGGGGAAGGGTGAGAGAGAGAGAGAGAGAGAGAAGGAGAGAGAGAGCGAGCAGTGGCAAGGAAAGAGGTGAAAGAACATACTATCCTCTCAGTCTCTCACTGTCTCTGTCCTCGTCTTCTCTCTCTGTCTGTCTACTCTGTCTCTGTGTCTCTGTCCTGTCTCTCCTCCTCCTCTCTCTCTCTCTTCTCTCTCTCCTCCTCTCTCTCCATCTCTCTCTCGCCTCTCTCTCTCTCCTCTCTCCTCTCCTCTCTCTCTCTCTCTTCCTCTCTCTCTCGTCTCTCTCTCTCTTCTTTATTCTTTCCCACTTTGTGCTCTCCACGGAGCTCTCTCCTGTCTGCCCTGTCCCTCTCTCATTTGTGGCTCATTACCCCCACCTCTCTCTCTCTCTCTCTTTCCTTTCTCCTCTCCACTTCTCGCTTCTCCTCTCCCTCCTCCGTCGTCCTCTCTCTCTCTTTCTCCCTCTCTCTTCTTTCCTCTCTTTCCTTCTCTTCTTCTCGTCTTCTCCTCTCCTCTTCTCATCGCTCTTCTCTCTCTTCTTCTCTTCTTCTTCTCTTCTTCTTCTCTTCTTCTTCTTCTTCTTCTTCTCTTTTTCTCTTCTTTCTCGTCTTTCTTCTCTTCTTTTTCCTCTTCTCTTCTTTCCTCTTCCTCTTCGTCTTCTTCTTCTTTCTTCTTCTTCGTTCTTCTTCTTTCCCTCTTCTTTCTCTTTCTTCTTTTCTTTTCTTCTTCTTTCTTTCTTCTTTTTCTTTCTTCTTCTTCTTTCCCTCTTCTTCTTCTTCTTTCTTTCTCTTTTTTTCTTTCTTTTCTTCTTTTTTCCTTCTCTTCTTCTTTCTGCTTCTTTTTCTTCTTTTTGTTTCTTTTGCTTTTTTCTTTTTCTTCTCTTTCTTTCTTTTTCTTTTTTTTTTGCTTCTTTTCTTCTTTTGTTCTTTCTCCAGCTCTCTGTTGCCTACCCCCTCTCTCTCTGTCCCGCCTCTGTCCCTCTCCTCCACCCCCGTCTCCCCTCCCCTCTGTCTGCCTGTCGTCTGTCCCTGTCTGCCTGTCTGTCCCTCTCTGGTCTGTCCTGTCTGCCTCCCCGTCTCTATCTCCGTCTCTCTCTCTCTCTCCTCTCTCCCACTCTCTCTCTCTCCTCTCTCTCCATCTCTCGCCTGTGTGTAGTTATCCTCAAGATCACATGTTTCCTGAGAAGAAAGGCGTGTCTGTTTGACAACACATCCCCCCCCCCCTCCCCCCCCCCGCCCAACATATTGTTAATAACCCCACCAACATCCACCCGCACATGACGTTTGACAGAGAGAAGGGACCCAAACCACCCCGCGGTCACAACAACACTGACGCTGGTCGTGCCGGTCACCGTGGGGTGTGGTTCGTGGTCAGTTCCGCTGCCTTGTCCGTCCGGCTGTCCACGTCGGTCGTTCGGCTGGTCTCCCGGTCGTCCCTCATCTCGCTTGTTGGGAGTGTGGGGAAGATTGAAAGTTGCGCGGGGGGTTCTCTTGGAAAGGTGTCCTTTGGTGGGGAATAGCGAGTTTGTTTGTTCTTTTCTTTTATGCATGTATGTATGTATGTGTAAATATGTATGTATAAATAAGTAATTAAACAATAAATACAATTGTATTTGTTTGTTTACTTATTTATTTATTTGCTTACTTACTTGCTTACTTACTTACTTACTTACACATACACCAACACACACACACCACACACACACACACACACACATATATATATATATATATATTTTTTTTTTTTTTTTTTTTTTTTTTTTTTTTGGGGGGGGGGGGGGGGGGGCATTGGGGGGGGGGCAGGGGGGAGGGGGGGTTTTTGGTATTGCCTTTCCCATCCCTGATCCGGGATGATATTGCTATGTGTATCTCTTACTTTGCTGCTGTTGCATGATGTACATCAGATATAGAGGACCAGGGAATGAAAGCAGTGGTGTGTGTGTGTGTGTGTGTGTGTGTGTGTGTGTGTGTGTGTTGTGTGTGTGTGGTCTGTGCCTGTGTGTGTACGTGTGCGTGTGTACACATGCGAGCCCGAGTGGGGTGTGGTGTGTGTGTGTGTGTGTGGTGTGTGTGTGTGTGTGTGTGTGTGTGTGTGTGTGTGCGTGTGCGTGCGTGCATGCGTGCGTGCGTGCGTGCTCGTGTGCTCTATATCAAAGAAGAAAGACTCACAGGTCTCTAACGAGAGCCCTTATCGTTTTTCACGGTCCCTCTTGAATTGCAGCTATCTGAAAAGATTGTTGCAGAGCATAGCTGGCGAGATCCTCTTGTATGGCAGAGTGTTAGGGAAGGTCATTCATCTCCTTATCAAGGCACTTCTCTTCCCGACTCCAAGGGCCAGAAGTAGAGATACCAGTGTGTGTTTTCATAGAGGGGGACAAACGCTCCTCCCCTCCTCCTTCCTCTCTGCTCACACAGACCACAGACTTACACAGCCGTCTGCTGTTCAACGCCAAGATGACACAAAAGCCTCGGATCTGCAAAAGTTGAAATATAAACATTCTCAGAAACATTGCGAAAGCTGAAAAAAAAGATAAAGATAAATATGCATTAAAACTTCCCCTTCCCTTTCCATTTTTCGTACGGACACATAGCACGCACGCGCGAAACACACACACACATACACACACACACACGCGCGCGCGCGCGCGCGCGCGCGCAAATTGAACAAATTGATGAACATAGCCAGGAAGCAAGAAAAATAAACGATAAAGGGAAATGAATACCCATACACCTTAACAACTTTTTTTCTCTGACAGAGTATCGTGTGTGTGTGTGTGTGTGTGTGTGTGTGTTTACGCCGGTATCTTTCTTTCTTTGTCTTTGATTGATAATTAGTCGTCACCCTCGACTTACGTAATTCCTTTTTATGTAATTCCGTTGCTCAGAATTTCTTCTATGTACCAACACAAGGATAGATACATCGATTGTATTTTGTTATTTGAAATAACATTAACTTTTGAAAATGATCAGGTCTCCTTTCAAGGAGAAACAACTGACAATTCTAACGAACCCATCAACATCAGGCGCCACAGTGATATCCCCTTTATTGGTGTATGTTTTAACCAAGATCTCACGGAATGAGTTCTCTGCTGTAAAAACGTCATTTTAATCATGCGTCAAGACATCTGACGTCATCTTCTCTGCTGCTGGATCTAGTACGTCATAACCAGCAGTCAGTATAAACGCACATTGTTTGGAGACTATACATCAGTTTGTGGACCGTGATCCTACGAAAGATAACTCCTCTAGACTGTGGTTACCTCAAAAGCAGGAATCGCTCATCTGCTATTTCTTCCTTTTTTTTTTTCTGCTTACGCAGACTGATACTCCTGCAGACGCTGCCTGTATAGACAGGCAGTGGAGTTTTGTGTATATGACCGTTTTTTTTATATACCGCCATTAAGGTAGCCGTACTCTCCATCTTCGGGGAAGATGCATGCTATGTGTAACGTGTCATCCATACCATACCGGGCCAAACCGGCCTTCTCTTCCGAAAGTTGATGGTGGGATTTTACGTGTGTGCAAGATGTTGTGCATGCGTTCACACACGGAACCTCGGTTTATAGTCTCATTCGAAGGACTGCATAGGGAATGGAGTCAGAACTAATGTTAACTTCGAGGGGAAAATCCCCCTGTACCGAAATTCGAACCCACAACCCCAGGATCACGAGTCCGGCGCTCTACCAACTGAGCTATTCAGGCCCACGCTCATCTACTATAGTGACTGAAGATCCCTGTGTTCTCTTACATTGCGAAAAAAAGCATTCCGTTGAGCAGTGGCGCAATCATCGAACTCCTTTTGTATCTCGGACCATCATAGTCCGTCCGTATCACCCGTTGTGGAACTAACTTCACAGATTTACTGCTTACTGCTCCGCCGAACGAAAAGAGACTAAAAACTTACGAAAGACAAAACACGATGCGCTTCGACCTTTTGGGCATTCTTCAAGCAAGACAGACAACATTCAAGATAGTGAACACGGAAAAACGAACAACCACTTATGTTCTGGAATTGAGCGCAAAATGGATGTGGATTGTGGAACAAATTTTTGAAGTATCTTTTTAGGCAGAAAGACGATACTCTGGAGAGAGCGTGACAGCAGACGGTTTTTAGGGAAGAAGCACTCTGTAAACAAGTGTTTCAGCCCTAAACTGCTAACACCCTAAGGGGGAGCTGGCTGCATGAAGCAGTATTTTACGTATACTACCCGTTCCATCCTTCTGTTTCATTTCATTCACGTACATAGCTTCGCTCTCTCACCCGAGTTCATATCTAAGCGAGACTGTGGGGGTGTAGATTCTAGCCAAGGATGGGAAAGGAGAGGGGTAGATAGGTGTATGTGTGTACGGGTGTGTTGGGGAAAGAGGGGAAGGAGGGGGGGAGTCAGGGAGCGGCAGATAGGCACTTCGGTGTGTTGAGTGCAGATGTGCAGGGCTGTGTTTTGTGAAGAGTCATGAGAAGTTGGAAAACGCTTTGAAAAAAAAATCTCTTTTCTTCTTAAAACAACAACAACAACAAACCTTTGACATTTTTAATACAAGAAATAAGTGTCTATTTTTGCGACAAGTGGTCGTGAAAACAAAGTGGAACCTCACGACCTTGTGAGTTTGAGCAATTTTTAGACTCATGGTTTTGATCGCAGTCAGTGAGTGAAAACGGAGATACTGCTGAACGATTACCGCCTTTGACTGTGTTTGTTTTCTGTTTCAGTCTAACTAGTGTATGATTTCCCAATCTTGCTTCTCTCCGGACACAGACAGTTACACCATTCAAAGTCTTTGGATTCAATTAAAGTTTGTAAGTTTTCCATTCCCCTCTTCCACTACACACTATGTGCTATGAACTGTTTTTGCTATTCAGCTACGCTGCTGGTGGCTATTGCTCCCGTCAAAA
>JADBJO010001532.1:111625-119125 GCA_016801955.1 Conus betulinus | reverse complement strand
AATCCAGTTTATCTTTGATACACCAAGATTAATATTGTCTTTAGGGGGATAAACGTCAAAAAGAAAATCCAATTATGTCCAGAAATTTATCTTCACCCATCCCATCCCCCCCCCCCCCCCCCCCCCCCCCCCCCCCCCCCCCCCCCCCCCCCCCCCCCCCCCCCCCCCCCCCCCCCCCCCCCCCCCCCCCCCCCCCCCCCCCCCGCCCCCCCCCCCCCCCCCAAATAGTAACATCCTCTACTGGGAGTGATGGAAAGGGGGGGCACAGATACTGATAAGAACACACACTGGAAGGTTTAAAACCGGTGCCGTTGGTACTCCTTTCTCTGTAATTGTCAACTAAGATTCCATGGAAATTCCCAGTAAAGACCTTCTGGTCATAAATCTGTCCTCACCCCGCTCCTTCTTCCTCTTGAAGGAGGCCGGGGTGGGAAAAGAGCACGTATATTTTGATTTATCCTATTACCCTGGAAAAAAATAAGGTTTCGTTTCGTTCGTTCGTTCTTGAGAGACTTTTTTTTTTTCTGTAAGTCTTTTACTTTGTCTGTACTAGGCACCATATAAGAGTGTCCCGCAGTGAAATGGTCAAAGCGTTTGCCTGCGGTGACGACAGTCACGAATTCGAACCCTCTCTGTTCATCCAGCAGTAAACGGATGCATGATTCACCTCAGGGAAGCTTAAGGCGGTGGAAGGAGAAGGATAGACCCCGCTTTCCCTCATGCCGTGCTAGCATGCTCCAGACAACGGCAAACCCCTGACAGTTCACTGTCCCTTCGGGCATTAGGCTCTAAGACATTCACCTTTAACCTAATACTAGATTCAACTCTGTTTTACGCACCCCAGACATTCGCCAGCGTGGTAGGGGGGTGGTGATGGACAACTTATTTTAGACAAATCTCGTATGCTAGCGTATGAGGTTTTGTGTAGATCTTTTATCTAAGAAAAAAAAGTAAAAAAATAGAAACCCTCGTAAATCAAATCTGTACTTGTAGCGCCTCACTTATGGCGCCAATTCGGCTGTCAGCACGCAGTTCTATATTCTGAACATGAGCTTTTTCTCTGTCTGAGGTCTGAGATCAGTCAGAATTCTATTACTAAAGCTCCCCCACCCACCCACCCCCTGGCCTCGTCGCCTTCTCCTCTCGTCTCTCTATTCCACTTATTTCCCCAGAGCTTAAAACACATGAGATGACTCCAGTTTTGAATATGTATCCGCTTCTTGTAAGGGTTATAGATATATCATTTCACAAAGTGGACAAGCATTATAGTGTTAAGAGCATCTGTTCGTATACGGTTTTCCTTTCAAAACACGAGTTCTAGGCAAATGAGCAATTCCCTTTACACTAACCGACAGTTTGCAAGCTGATCAGGAACTGTTGCTCATTCACAATGTACAGACATTGTCGCTCATAACGTTAATGCCTATCGCACACATAGTGACGAAATCATGGATTTCGTCTAAAGTATTGGTTACATGTCGACATATACCCACCACCCCCCTCCCCCTGCGAAATACCATGAGAATGAAATTCCGAGCGTCATAATATCATCCAGTGTCATGCAATTGTTAAAAAAGATTGTCTCTTTTGAAGCTAATCTGCTCCTTTTCTTCTGAAGTGTTTGTGGCGTGTTTGGGTTGGGTCTCCAAACAGCCCTGGCTTCAAAATGCACACAAGACCAGCTGCTGATTGCTGGACCCCTCCACAGTTGTCAGTCTGCTCATGTCCCATGTCGTCAACTCCGGCGTTCCGTCAGAAAGTGGTTGATGTCGAGTGGTCCACCACACGTTGGGTATGCCTCATGGAGCATCTCCATCTCTTACAAAGGAGGGTGAGTGTAGAACGTGACCGTATGTCACATGCATAACGCTGTCTCCTCCCTGCGGTTCCCATGAACACATAGAAGGAACCTGGATTGGGAAGAAGTTTTGTTGTGTTGTGGGGTTGTTGTTCCAATCCTCTCGCCAGAGATTCTTTGCGTCATTCTGTCTATTTGGTTTCAGGTCTGTGTAAGGAATGAAGAATTTAGATTGGAGAAGAAGCAAACAGCCATTTCATTCCTTCGTAGCCAGGAACCCAGGAAAGAGCAATGTTGCAACTGTCAGTTTTCAGAGAGAAAAAGAACTCTTCGAATTTCTGATATTACGGTCAGTAATTGCCTCTGGAGCGAAAAGTGAGGTCAATGAAACAGGTGTGAAATTTTTTTGCTTGGCTGTGAATACCACTTTTACTGCCCCAACCAGAGCAGTGAGTTCGCGATGTAGACAGAAGCATTAGAAGCATCTGGCCGATCAGGAGTGTCAGAACAGCACACAGGAGCAGCAACATCTCCGACCGACTTACATCCATCCATGAAAAGTTCGTAGAATGGATGAAAGTTTTGACATGCATTCTGCATAGGAGGACTGGTATTACCAGCTCACAGTACAACGTCATGTCACCAGCCTTTCACCTCTTGCTGCCAGTTATGAAGAATTTCATTTGATATCAGTTGAAAGTCATTGCTTCTGTCACAGGACATGTCGCTGGTTCAGAGGTCATGTTAGTGTGTCATATGTGTATCACGTCTTCGCTTCATTCCTGGTGGTGTTGGCGTAGAGGATGGTTTCCTTGCAAACAGTTTCATTTCATTGAAAAACAAAATGGCGTCATCAAGCTGATACAAGACCTCGCTTCACGCAGACGTCAGAAATCAGACCATACGTAGCACTCGTGTTGCTGCAAGACCTGGTCCAGGTCCAACAGCGCACAGTCGGGGAAGCCCTCATTTTCATAATAACGGCCGACCCTGAACCGTTTAACGGTTACCACGTGCTGCTCCTCCAGACAGCCCCTGTCTTTTCCTGCCGCTGCCTAGTGTGAATAGACGGGGAATGTCAGACAGTGACAGATGGGAGACATCCAGCCTGGCGCGTTGTTTCGCCCACAACACCTCCCCCTTTGTCTGGGCGTCAGGAATGGTTGTGAAGGCTGTTGTCTGCCGTGCTGTGGCGTGCCAGAATGAACGTGCAGAGAGAAGAGGAGCAAGGGGTGAAAAGGGGGAAGGCAGATGGAGGGAGGGTGGGTGATGGAGGGGCAGGTTGTAAGCGGTGGTGATAGGGTTTTTGTTCTTTAAATTGATCGGTGGTGTGTGTGTGTGTGTGTGTGTGTGTGTGTGTGTAGGGGAGAGAGGAGAGGGGGTGAGGGTGGTGGTGGATTTAGGTGGTGCTGTGTGTGTGTGTGTGTGTGTGTGTGTGTGTGTGTGTGTGTGTGTGTGTGTGTGTGTTGGAACAATATGTATGGTTTTCACTGAATGCCGGCTGAAGGAGAAGTGCCAAAATGAAGAGAGAAACTTGTACACAACGTTCATGGACTTCATGAGGGCTTCCGACATGGTTAGTCGTGAAGGACTTATAGGGACCGTCTGGTATCATAGCAAACTTTGGCTCCCCAGACAAGTTCATCGCCACAGTAGAAAATTCCAAGATGATAAGCTTGCTGGAGGACTGGACTGTAGAGACTTTTCTGGGTCCCACTGGCACCTTTGGCTGTCATTTTTTTCTTTGTTGCCTTTAAGCTGACTCTGGCGAAGAGCCCAGTGACGGTGAAGGAAGACTCGCTGACCAGGGGGAAAGTCCTGCTGACTGCGAGAAAAGCTGCCGTTGCACTGGTCTCATCTGCCAGCAACAGCGATGAGTGGAGCTGTGGGATGCGCGGCAGGCTGCTTGATGCTGGCGTCTTTTGCCGATGGCAGTTCAGGCCAGGCTAGATCATCAATCCAGTCAGGAAGGCCAGGCTAGGTCATCAATCCAGTCAGGAGAAGGCCAGGCTAGATCATCAATCCAGTTAGGAAGGCCAGGCTAGGTCATCAGTCCAGTCAGGAAGGCCAGGCTAGGTCATCAATCCAGTCAGGAAGGCCAGGCTAGGTCATCAATCCAGTCAGGAAGGCCAGGCTAGGTCATCAATCCAGTCAGGAAGGCCAGGCTAGGTCATCAATCCAGTCAGGAAGGCCAGGCTAGGTCATCAATCAGTCAGGGCCAGGTCATCAATCCAGTCAGGAAGGCCAGGCTAGGTCATCAATCCAGTCAGGAAGGCCAGGCTAGGTCATCAATCCAGTTAGGAAGGCCAGGCTAGGCCATCAATCCAGTTAGGAAGGCCAGGCTAGGTCATCAATCCAGTTAGGAAGGCCAGGCTAGATCATCAATCCAGTTAGGAAGGCCAGGCTAGATCATCAATCCAGTTAGGAAGGCCAGGCTAGGTCATCAATCCAGTTAGGAAGGCCAGGCTAGATCATCAATCCCGTTACGAAGGCCAAGTCAGCAGTCCAACACAGCGACTCCGCCGGTCCCCGCTCTCTCTGTGTATTGCTTCTCCAGTCGCTGTACACTTCAAGGACACACTAGCGCCCCACACAAGAGCCATGGTATTGACCCGGACACCGGGGAAACGGTGCCCCTAGACTGACCCGTCTGGCAAAGCTGCGTTTGCAGAGGTGCTGCCTGGACAGGACACCGGAGGCCCGGAGGACCCGTAAGCTTCGCAAGTCCAGGGCCACCTCGTTTTGCTCAGTGCCCCAGGCCAGCAGCGCCTGGCTGAAAATAGTTGAGTAAAGGGGCATGTCTTTCATTCACGGTAGTCTTTAAAACTGGTGCCTGGCGTATGGCAGACCGTTTCATAGCCACAGGCTACGCAGAACCAGTCGGCCGCACTGCATAATCTTTTTGACTCTGGCCCTAAACCCACCAACAATTGCCGACTCTCATGTGTTCACGCCACGACAGGTTCGATTGTGTCACCTTCCGCAAGACCGACCCGCCGATCACTAAACCCCGCCTCACACAACGGGTAGGACAATTTAACCGTCCCTTCTCGGCCCCTCTTTTGTCATAACGTTAACCCCCTCAACGGTTAGCAGCGGCAAGCGTTCCCTTCCCAGAGCACTGGGCATCACGAGTGTCACGCTTCACCCCAGTCTCCACACACACTCACCATTCATCCAAAGTGTTTTTTTGTCTGACTTTCACAATCGCAGAGTGTACAGGCAGAAATTCGGATAAAATTTGGGCAACGTTACCAGGATTAAGTGAAGGGTTTGAAACGCTGTTGACGGACCCCGGAAAAGGATGAGTTAATTACCGAAAATATTTATTTGATCGAACAGTTGAACAATAATTATAGCCAAAGGTCGATGAATTCTGACTCGTTCTTTGTTGTACTGTCAATGCCATCTTTTGCAGATCACTGTTTATGTACCCACTACTACTACATTTTACACAACCAATGAACTTTAACAACTTGAATATATCTGGTTTGGGGGAGAAAACGCGATAGCTAATTGGGAATTCAGACGCACTGGGTGAAATGTAATTGTGCAAAACGTGATCGAATTAAACGTGATCGAACAAAACAAAAGCAAACAAACAAAAGCAAAAAAAAAAAAAAAAAAAAAAAAAAAAAAGAAGACTCGGGCTGATGCTTTCCCCTTTGTGACTTACCTCCCTAACTTCATAAATTGAGTTCCCCGAGGGACATAGTGCCGCGTTAAGACACTGATGATCGGGGTTTTGTATCGGGTAGTACATGATGGTGTCCCAGCTTGTTAGTCTGGTCTGGTCTCTACGCCATTCTGTCTAGTCTCGCAGAGCACCAGGATTTAGAGGTTGTAGCGGTTCATCTCTCAACACACTTAGGCTGTTTTCCTACATTCGTGTAAAGTCAAGTCAAGTCAAGTCAAGTAAACTTTATTATCTCAATTTGAGAAATTAATTTGTGGTCGCACACATTCACAGCAAATAAACAATAATTTTGAAGAAGAAAAATACATTACCCATTTTCTCACATATGACATACATTCATATAAAGGAATTTGGATTTCAATTAAACATCTCCTCGGTTCATAAAATCAATGGACAGGGGAATAAAACTTTGTTTAAATCTGACACTTCTGCATTTAACCGATCGATATCTTCGTCCTGACTGAAGAAAATCATACTGATTTGCAAGAACGTGAGTCTGGTCACACGCAATCTTCTTCGCTTTACAAACAACACGGCACCTGTATAGCTCATTCAGACATTTTTGTCTCTCACCAACGATTTTTCCTCCCACGTTCACCACTTTTTTCAAGCACATTTCTACTCTTCACAGTCAACCCACCATACCAACACATAAATGAGAAAGTTAAAACAGATTCCAAGAAGCATGGATAAAATGTCCGAAGAATGTCAGTATTCACATGAAATGATCACAGCTTGCGAAGACAATATAATCTGGTTTGACATTTTTTGTGGACATACTCGGGAGTTGCAGGTCCTTGTCCTGGTTTTGGTCACAGCCGTCAGAAGATTTGTTGGCGGCGCCGGCTTCCTGCAAGGTTTCCTGACTGTATGTTGTAGATTCCACAGTAGAGGAATCCTCCAGGACCAAGGCGCTATTTATTGTCAAGGTTGCTTCAGTTCATGTAACCGGTGAGCGTTTTTTTACAGGACTTGGGTGCTGGTGCCAAAGCCCTAACCTGAAGGACCAGGGATCGGTCTTTGTCTGGTCTGCAGCCTTTTGTCTGTCCGATTTGGGCGGTCTCACACGGAGCATGAAACGCCGCCGGGCAGAAGTCAAGGGGTAGCTGAAACACGCAAGCTACCCGACCACGACAAGACGATCCATCCTGACAAGTTTTACCCTTTCCTAGCGCCGGCAGATCATCCCAAAGCAGTACATACTCCCGGATTAATGATGACCTCTATCCCAAGGTCATGGCGGAATTTCCTGCTGTCGCATCGCACGGATGGTCAGACTGCTTTACATTGCATTGATGGTCAGTCTGCTTTACATTGCATTGATGGTCAGACTGCTTTACATTGCATTGATTGTCAGACTGCTTTACGTTGCATTGAATGTCAGACTGCTTTACATTGCATTGATTGTCAGACTACTTTGCATTGATGGTCAGACTGCTTTATATTGTACTGATTGTCAGACTGCTTTACATTGCATTGAGTGTCAGACTGATTTACATTGCATTGTTAAACTGCTTTACATTGCATTGACTGTCAGACTGCTTTTCACTGCATTGATTGTCAGACTGCTTTACACTGCAATGATTGTCAGACTGCTTTACATTGCACTGATTGTCAGACTGCTTTACGTTGCATTGATTGTCAGACTGTTTTACATTGCATTGATTGTCAGACTGCTTTACATTGCATTGATTATCAGACTGCTTTACATTACACTGATTGTCAGACTACTTTACATTGCACTGATTGTCAGACTGTTTTACATTGCATTGATGGTCAGACTGCTTTACATGGCATTGATTGTCAGACTGCTTTACATTACACTGATTGTCAGTTACAATGCATTGATTGTCAGACTGCTTTACGTTGCATTGATTGTCAGACTGCTTTACATTACACTGATTGTCCGTTACAATGCATTGATTGTCAGACTGCTTTACATGGCATTGTCAGACTGCTTTACATTCCATTGATTGTCAGACTGCTTTACATGGCATTGTCAGAC
>JADBJO010001532.1:101625-104125 GCA_016801955.1 Conus betulinus | reverse complement strand
TGTGTGTGTGTGTGTGTGTGTGTGTGTGTGTGTGTGGTGTGTGTGTGTGTCACTCTGTCTCTCTGTGTCTGTCTCTCTCTGTCTCTGTCTCTCTATCTATCTATCTATCTATCTGTCGGCCTAAATCTGTGCTTGTCACTCTGTCTGTCACTCTGACACTGACAATAAAGTGTCGGACTTCACACCCATTGTGGGCCGGGTGTGTGTGTGTGTGTGTGGGGGGGGAGGGGGAGGGGGAGGGGGGGGAAGAAGGAGAGAGAAAGGTCGGAAAGGAAGTGAATTATCATCACTACCTGAGTCATCAAGGTGATTGTGGAATGCCAGAAAATTTATTCTCTCTCTCTCTCTCTCTCTCTCTCTCTCTCTCTCTCTCTCTCTCTAGGAGAGAGAAAGAAAGAGAATGTGTGTGTGTGTGTGTGTGTGTGTGTGTGTGTGTTGTGTGTGTGTGTGTGTGTGTGTGTGTTTGTGTTTGTGTGTGTGTGTGTGTGTGTGTGTGTGTGTGTGTGTGTGTGTGAATTTTACCATTCATTCTCGGTCTACTATTTGACTGTTGTGGCTACAACAAAGCGCACTTTGTTTGCTGCTACAAAGACGTACTTGTATGATTTTCATGGATTCTGTTTTCTGTTCACGCCTAGCATACCCATAAAGGTTTACAGGATAAATACATCTTTGAATCTTGTGTGTGTGTGTGTGTGTGTGTGTGTGTGTGTGTGTGTGTGTGTGTGTGTGTGTGTGTGTGTGCGTGCGTGTGTGTGTGTGCGTGCGCGAGCATGCGCATATGTGTGTGTGTGTGTGTGTTTGTGTGTGTGTGTGTGTGAGAGAGAGAGAGAGAGAGAGAGAGAGAGAGAGAGAGAATGAGACAGAGAGAGAAACAGAGAGACCCAGACAGACAGACAGACAGAGAGAGAAAGAACACTCGAATTTCATCGAATGGGTCACTGAAGGGAGTCATTCAAATTTCCTGAACAACACTGCAGGTGTCTGTCTCTCTCGGTCGCGGCTTCACCACCGTGGTTATACTACGAATGGAAGCAGTAGTTCTGTCATACAACCTCAGAACAAAGTACAACTCCTCAGCATCATTTCCATCATACTTATTTCTCACTGATCATGATACAATACAGGGTTTTGATGATTTCTGGGACGCTGAACCCCTGTAGAGACTTCACTTCTTCAGTCGTCAGTGACAGCATCATTGGCAGAGAGGCTGCGACAGGCTCTGCCACAATACCAGTACTATCATCCTCAGTGACAGCATCATTGGCAGAGAGGCAGTGACAGGCTCTGCCACAATACCATTACTATCATCCTCAGTGACAGCATCATTGGCATAGAGGCAGTGACAGGCTCTGCCACAATACCATTACTATCATCCTCAGAGACACAGCATCATTGGCAGAGAGGCTGTGACAGGCTCTGCCACAATACCATATTACTATCATCCTCAGTGACAGCATAATTGGCAGAGAGACAGTGACAGGCTCTGCCACAATACCATTACTATCATCCTCAGTGACAGCATCATTGGCATAGAGGCAGTGACAGTCTGTGCCACAATACCATTACTATCATCGGTAGGGGGAGGGGTGGTGAGTATGATCCTATGTGTGATGAAGCAGAAAATGCACTACTGAACAATAGCACCTTTCACAGTCAGTGGACACGGTTGAGTTCAGGAACCGACCGGAAACTGCGCTGCTTGTGTGAAAATAATCAGGATTTTTCAACTCAGATGTCACACCCTTTCTGTCATACGATGAAGAGACTTGAAGAACAAACAAAGCCCACCAGTAGTCACGATCTTCAGGCATTGATCAACAACTGCCGTAGGTTCCTCCTCAATCATCAGATGGCCAGAAATCATTTCCCAGGTGAAACCCGTGAAAGAGAGAGAGAGAGAGAGGAGAGGAGAGAGAGAGAGAGAGAGAGAGAGAGAGAGAGAGAGAGAGAGAGAGAGAGAACGGAAAAGAGAAATTCTGAAGACTCAGAGATGAAGAAAAGGAAGTAAGGCTGGAGTGGTGTCACGCCACGAGAATTCCTTCCAACATCACAAGGGAAGCTAGGACGACCTCCACAGACGCGGCGCCAGGACATGGATTCCGAGGTGAAGCCAGCCGGAATGACCCGGGCCCAGCTGAAGAGGTCAGTCCGCCCAGAAACCTCAGAGTCTGCTGGAGGAGCGGTACCTCAGCCTGGTGTTCTCCCAGGCTACTCTAAGGATAAGGGGAAAAGAGGGTTTGAAGATGAATTTTGTATGTGGAAAAATTAATGATATTTTTCTTGGGATTTGAATGGAAAAATTAGTTCAATACCACGTCTCAGAAAGAAATTGTACACGAGACTTTGATCGTGTACAAATGAGCTGTTCACCGTGTCATATAGCGTGTTTATGCATGCAACATTATGTTCCCGTGTGTGTGTGTGTGTGTGTGTGTGTGTGTGTGTGTGTGTGTGTGTGTGTGTGTGTGTGTGTGTGTGCGTGCGTGCGTGCGTGTGT
>JADBJO010001532.1:86625-91625 GCA_016801955.1 Conus betulinus | reverse complement strand
TGTTCGTCCGAATTGTCTTGCGGAATAATAACACACACACACACACACACACACACACACACATACACATGAAGTCAAGCCGCGTTAGCTGAACTATATACACGCGGGGCGAGTAGTGTTCCCTGAACGTGGCTCTTCGCGGCCAACGCTCTTCGTTGACTGTCGCCGAGGATGAGAAGTTAACTCCCTTTTAATGATCACCTCGCCCCTTTGAAGGGGGATTAGCGGCCACGTTTCACAGACGCTGCAGCTGCGGCATGGACGGTGATTGAAGTTCCCAGAGACACCTCCCACCTCACCCGTCACCCTTCCGTCATTACTCAACCCCCCACCTCCCACTTACACCTCTCGCCTCCCCCCCCCCCCCCCCCCCCCCCTCCCCCTCCCATTTTCCCGCCACCACCGTTTTCCACCCCGCCGCACGCTTGAGCAGTAAGGGACGTTTGCGTGCGCCACTGGCATTTATTTTGACAGTGTAATCATGCACCTACCCTTCCTGCACACACACACACACACACACACACACACAGGCACGCACAGTACACACACACACACACACACACACACACACACACACACACACACACACGCACGCACACACACACACACACACACACACACACACACACACCCACGCACGCACACACATGCACACACACACACACACACACACACACACACACACACACGGACCTGGGGACCTCGTTGACGATGTGCGGAAACCAATGGCTGACGTACGACCGTCTGACATTCGATAGTTGGGACATCCCACAGTGCCACATCCGTTCCATTTTAGCGCAAGGTCAGCAAGGTCTTGTCAAAAATGACAGCAGGACACATTTTAATACTTAGGATACCTGTTTTAGATCTCGCTCCTCAAAATACCCCCACTTCGTCTCCCCATCCCCCGCCCCTCCCTGCTCTATCCCTCCTCCCTGCCCTCCCTCCCCCCCACCCTCTCTCTCTCTCTCTGTCCTCTGTCACAGTCTAACCCCCCCCCCCCCCCCCCCCCCGTGTGTGTGTGTGTGTGTGTGTGTGTGTGTGGCGTGTATGCGCGCGCGCGCATGTACCTGTTTGCATGTGCGCATTTAATCGCTATATATTTGTACGTAATGTTTCACATCTCTTGATTTGGCGTTTTTCTGTATAACTGGTTCTAACCCCTTTTATGTATTGCAGGTCCTTTTCATGCGTGTGTGTGTGTGTGTGTGTGTGTGTGTGTGTGTGTGTGTGTGTGTGAAATGATTTTCTATATTGTAAGGCTAGTTTTGACGCCCTTTTCAGCATGTTTGTAAATTTTGTAGTGACGACATTATGATTTTTCTGCTGACATTGATGTGTCCGTTTGTTGTAGACGTGGTCCTGTTTCTGTCAAAGAATGTCTCTATTCCACTGGTCTTCCGTGCTCGTATAAAACTGCCACCAGAGTGTAAGGGTGGTGGATGGATAAGGAGGGAAGAGGGGAGTAGGAGATGGGGAAGAGAGCGAGTTGACTCATCAACACCCAACACCAGCTCGTTGGTTTCCTCTCTCTTTTTTATTTCAGATCATGGTTCCTGGGTTGCGGGTTTCGAACCTCCGCCGGGGCGTTTCGGTACAGGGGGATTTTTCCCTCGGAGTTAACATTGGTTCTGACTCCATTTCAGATACAGTCCTTCGAATGAGACTATAAACCGAGGTTCCGTGTGTGAACGCACGCATAACATCTTGCACACACGTAAAATCCCATCACCAACATTCGGAAGAGAAGGCCAGTTTGGCCGTTGGTATGGATGACACGTTGCACATAGCATGCACCCTGAGTGAGAAATGGAAAGAATGAAGGAAGTAAGGAAAATGAGTGATCGATATTGAACGATACTGACTTGGATGACACGGGAAACGACTGAATGAAGCGCCAGCTGGCAGCTCTTCAGTCGGCACTACCCAGGTAGGTAAAACGAGTGTCGATTGTAAAGCGCTTAGAGCTTGGTCTCTAGCCGAGAATAGGCGCTATATAAGTATTCATTATTATTATTATTATTAAGACACAAACAACAATAATCATAAACATGAGGTATTATATAAAACACACACACAGAAAAAAACATAATAATTCAAGTTAAACTAAGACAAATATCAAACATTCATAATGGGATTGTGAAATATACATTTAGACAATAGGTCTTAGCTTACAAAAAATATCTTAATACTGTCCTTGCAGCACATAGACATTACAAAAATGAAGGTGCAAGATTTACAACAAACATCAACACGAAAGGGCGCCTCATTGCGAACGTAGGAAGTAAAACATATCTTTGCAATCAATAACATAATCATAACATTTAACCAAAGGGGATCCCCGTTGCGAACGGCAGGATCAACAACATAATTATTTCATTAACATACATTAACATTGAGACTCCCGCTGCGAACGGCAGGATCAACAACATAATTATTTCATTAACATAACATTAACATTGAGACTCCCCGTTGCAAACGGCAGGAGTACATACAATCAAAAGCAAGATCATAATTTCATAGCGAAGAACAGTATTTTAAAATGAGCATACATAAGCACACATACAAAAAGGAACTCCCCGTTGCGAACGGTAGGAGGTATGAACAATAAAATAGCATCTAATTTTCAACAGCAAGGCAACACTTGGGCCGTATAACAGATACACAACTGCATGGAAGAAATCATATACGTAGTGTCTACACATATGATGAAACTCAGAAAGAACACATCTTGCACACGAACCAGCCACCTAAAGCTATCTTCCTTTCTCAGCACACACACACCCACCTCAGGACAGTGCGTGCTACGCGCTATGGGTCCACGTTTCACCTGTTAGGCCTACACCCCGGCCCAACAATGGCAGTTGCTTTTCAGCCCTGCAATGGACCCACGGGTGTGAAATATACTGAACAAGTGAACACTCACAGACTAACAGATGCAACGACCGAATAAACAAACTGACTGACCAGTGGCTACTCGCGTACAAAATAGGAACACAAGAACGCACAAGCAACCGAGCAGCATTCAAGTAATTAACTGCCTAATTACTCAGCCAAGTAACCACGTAACCCTTCAGTCGCTCAAATAATGAAACAATCGAACAAACAGGTAAAAAAACACTTGTTTGTGACAGGTAGCAACCCAGACACACAGAGGAACAATCAAACCACCTTCACTGGCTGTATCTTAATCATTTGCTCAGGCCGCCGTGCGGTTTTTCATCACTGTGACTTAACCCTATCCGTCTCGCCAGCCAACAAGGGCGACGTTTACACATGCCAGTTTGTCTAGTGTTCGAACACAAGGAACCTGCAGGGCGCGCGTTAAACTTTATCCACTAATCACAATAAAAAAAGACAGCAACGTCTGTAATCTATGTTTTTTTCTGGCATCGATTTGTTGATTACTCACCATAAAATCTGTGACAATACTGAATAACTGTTTCTGATTTCATTCTTATTAAGCGCCAGCACCTGCTTTAGTTACAAAGTTACCTGAATAATTGACTGTGGAAATTTGGTATATCACATTTCCAGTTGATAAGAAATTGGAGTTTGTACAATAAAAATGTAAGAACATAGAACTTTTAACTTCCATTACTAAAGTTGTTTCACGAAGATAGTAGGCCTACTCTATCTGCCCTCACTCTAGGTAAAACATAGCCAAACCAAAGGCAAAAACCATCAACATACCTTTACATTCATTCACAAACACCTGAACCAGCGTCACAGCCTTCACCACACTCTGCTCAGTGAAGAAATGATCTCAGAGCCACAGCCTTCACCACCACACTCTGCTCAGTGAAGAAATGATCTCAGAGCCAGAACGCCGGGAGTATATAGGCCTTCCACCCCCTTTGAACGAGATCTTTCGAGAAAGTCTTTTGTGGCCTGAGTCACAATGGAACACTAGAAGCGTCTAAAGTGCCTCAGATCTGGGTTCGCTGGGCTGCTCTTGAACGAACATTCTATTCCCCAGGGCCGACATCCAACGGGGCCGACCGCCATGTAAGTGGCTGGGTCTGTAGAAGTGCAGAGGAACAGACCCTTCAGACTCTGTACCTAGGGCAAAATCCAGCATCCCACCTAAAAGATGTTTACCTATTCCCAAATCTCAATCCCACCTCAGCAAACACAACACCAACCCACGGCTCCACGGTCTCCCAGGGCTGCCCCCCCCCCCCCCCCCCCCGTCTCCTCCCAGATCCAACCATCCAGACCAGCCATGGTCAAAGGGAGGCTCTCAAGAGCTCCTCAGCAAAGGCGACACCAATTACGATGTGGCTGAAGTCCAATGGCCGTCTCTCCAAAACCAGTCTGCCCAGACCAGCCGTGGGCAAATTGTCTGCTGACTGACCAGCCTCTTAACTGGCATTCCAGCCTACGTTCTAATCAAACACTTCTCGAGAGTTGTCTCTCCCCCGTTTCTATAATACGTGGGATCTCTTCCTTTTCTACGTAGCTGTTATTTGGATAGATATACCCGTAAGTACAAAGAGCTGGGGGGGGGGGGGGGTATTCTGTTAATTTTTCAGTATCCATGTGTATGTATGTTTCCAGCTATGTGTTGTGAGCAAACGAAGAGGTCCATAACATTGCTACTAAATCTAGAGTGACAGGTCCACTTCAGTCTGACTATTAACTATCCATGACTTATTTTCGATACCCAACATCCACCAGTCTCCGTCCTGCCTTTTGACAGTGCTATCTACAGAACATATCTTAAAGAAGACATTGATGACACGCCTCTCCACGTCTGACTGCGTGAAGCCAGGCTACTTACTCCTGCCCGGGCATACAAGTCTCCACAATATATTGCCTGGAGATTTGGTTTCGAGAGGTTTCCGTATCTTATCTCTGGATGGTCTTTCCCAAATGACGAACGCCCGGCGGGAATATAATAGCAGTGTGTGTGTGTGTGTGTGTTGTGTGTGTGTGTGTGTGGCGCGCGCTTGTGTGTGTGAATGTGTGTGTGTGTGTGTGTGTGTGTGTGTGTGTGT
>JADBJO010001532.1:76625-81625 GCA_016801955.1 Conus betulinus | reverse complement strand
GTGTATACACTTTTGTGCCTATAATACTCGGGCTGTTTGTGTATACACTTTTGTGCCTATAATACTCGGGCTGTTTGTGTACACACTTTTGTGCCTATAATACTCGGGCTGTTTGTGTATACACTTTTGTGCCTACAATACTCGGGCTGTTTGTGTACACACTTTTGTGCCTATAATACTCGGGCTGTTTGTGTACACACTTTTGTGCCTATAATACTCGGGCTGTTTGTGTACACACTTTTGTGCCTATAATACTCGGGCTGTTTGTGTATACACTTTTGTGCCTATAATACTCGGGCTGTTTGTGTATACACTTTTGTGCCAGTGATACTCGGGCTGTTTGTGTATACACTCGCAGCTTTTACATGATGAAGAGGCGGCAAGGCGTATACTGTATAACTGGCCACACTATCAAACGTGTTGTAATAGAGTGTTGGGATCTGTGTGACGTAAAACGAAGGCACTTAACACCAGACTCTATAAAAGACCGAGCTGTTCAGGAATTATTCTCCAGTTGGGAAAGTTAAGTTTCCAGAGCAGATTTATTGTCTGTTCGATCTAAGAGTTTATGGAAAATAAACCCCGGTTTTAACTTATTTTTTTTACATGTTTGGAGTGATTTTTGTTTACATCTGCACATAAAGAATCAGTTTTGACGTGGTATGATGTGCAGATGTTGTGCGTGCGTTCACACACGGAACTTCGGTTTTATAGTCTCATTCGAAGGACTATAGGAAATGGAGTCAGAACCAATGTTAACTCCGAGGGAAAAATCTCCCTGTACCGAAACGGCCCGGGAGAGATTCGAACCCGCAACCCAGGATCACCAAGATTACTCTACTAACTGAGCTATTCCGGCCCCCTCATCATGCTATGAGCTTCACATCTCTCCCCATCCCGTCTAACAGCCCCCCCCCCCCCCCCCCCCTCCCCGTAACCTCTTACCCTCTGCCCAGCCTCCACTTTACCATCGCTCACACGCCTCCTAAGAGACAGGCAATCAAACGCGGCTATCGGGAAGCGAATGCGGGAAGAAGTCCATGCCACTCTTCACCTACGTTGATTAGGATTGCTTCCCTTGCGTGAAACATGGCGCTGGTGACTTGTCCCGCCTCGCCAGACCCTCCGTGACTTTGTTCTTTTCTCTTCTGTTGATGCTCGAGCTTTCTGTTTCTCCTTTTTTTTTTTTTTTTTTTTTTTTTACTTTTTTTTTTTTGTTTTTGTCTTGTCTTGTCTGCAGGCTTTAATGTGTTCTACGAAAATGTGTGGTTGACACAATATCTGTACTTCCTATTTCTCATGCCTGACCATGTCGATCTTTTGCTTGACAGATGAGGAAACATAGCGAGCATTTAATTTCCTTCGCCTGTGTCGTCGTCTTCCCTGTAAATCTCTCTCTTCTCTTTCCTTTAACCTCGCTGCCTCTCTTAATCTCCCCTTCCCCACCCCCCCCCCCCTCCCAGCCTACCACAGCCGGAGGAGTGTTTATGCATTAGAGTAGGGCCTTCGATAAGAAACCCAGAAAGTTCTCCATTACCGGAACACGTGACCCTGATCCTGAACCCTAATCTGACTTAACCCAAATTAACCCTGACCCTAACCCTATCCCTGACCCCAACCTAACCGTACTGTATGAAATTCCGTAGAAAATCTTCACTGATGAATTGTTCCGCACGGTGAGGCAGACGAGTTCTCTTCTCTCCATATCCGTCAATGAAGGGGAAAAAATGTCTGCCCCCCACTCCAGAACTCCAGGATGCCCCCCCCCCCCCCCCCCCCCCTAATTGTGAAACGCCGAACGGGGTTGACAACAGAACAAAAAAAAAAAAAAATGAAAGAAAAGAAAAAAAAAGGGGAAATAAGGCAATGTGCTGGAGTGGATGAAGAGACTAGAGCGTGTTCAAACTTTTTCATATCGAAGTTTCCCTTGGTTTATGTTCTCTGTCCCCTCCGCCCCCCCCCCCCCCCCCCCCCCCCCCTCCTCCTCAGTATTTCTGTGGACCTATATTCTCCCAGGTCTATGTTCCACTGGGGTCTGTGTTCTCTCAGCTCTATGTTCTGCCGGATCTATATTCACCCTGGTCTATGTTGTGCAGGTCTTTGTCCCAGCGCGTGGTTTGTTTCAGTATGTCACGCCACATTCAATGTTGTATGTCATAGCAAAGGTCAGGTGGCACGTCACGACTGGTGAGACTCACGTCATACCTCCTGCCAAGTCACAAAGCAGGCCACTCGTGACGTCACAAAGTCATCCACTTTGTTCACGCACATCTTGTCGAATGACGCGTCAGGCCACGTATCCTGTCATTGGCCGTGGTCAGTCATGGTTGTTTAGCAATCGTCAGCGATGGCCAGCAGTCAGTCAGTAATGTGTCAGTTCAGGGTCAAATCCTGACCGAAAAAGTCCTAATACTGCATTATGATACCAGCTGGAGTGTGAGAGAGAGAGAGAGAGTGAGATGAGATGAGACGTGATGAGAGAGCTTTTTCTATTGTAACGGGCTTCGGTGGAAGGGGGCGCCGTACCCGAAGAAAGGACTACCAGTTCTTTTTTCCAGACAGACAAACAGACAGACAGACAGAGTGTCTTTTCCTACGGTAGCGGGCTAGGGGTGGAAAGATGATGTATGGGAGAAGAAAGGATTGCGCGCGCACGCGCCTGTGCGCGCGTGCGTGTATGTGTGTGTGTGTGTGTGTGTGTGTGTGTGTGTGCGCGCGCGCGCGTGGATGTCTGTGTGTGTGCAGGAGGGTCTGTGTGTCCGTGTCTCTATCTGTGAGATGAGATGCCACGTGATGTCAACACAGCTTTTGTGTCCACGGTGGGTGGGCCGACCCGTAACCACCTTCCCCATCAGACTCGAACCAGATACGAGGATCTGACCGGTGGTCACTGGCCGACCCCCTGGATGGTGGTAGTGTCGAAATGGTAGAGGGAGACGGAAGAGGATAGCGGCGCCAGGAGGGCGGGAGGGGAGAAGAATGGGAAGAAATCACGTGGGATATCTGACCGGAGATCCGTTCAATTCACGTGACTTCGTCACTACTCTTCTGCCGGGTTTTGTACTCCCAGTTCTTATAGAACAGGAAGTATTTTAGAATGGGAACGAAGAAATGTTGTGTGTGTGTGTGTGTGTGTGTCTGCCTGTCCGTCCGTGGTCAAAATGTGTTCCACTCACTCCAGACAAAACTACTGGGCCGTTCTTTCTGAAAGTGTGTAGGTATGTTCATTATGGGTCACGGATCATGCCCGATGTTTTATTTCACCGTTATATCCGTTACCAACGGCTGAAAACGGGCCATAACGGTTTTCTTCTTTAGGAGAATCTCAGAAAGTACTTGACCGATCTTTCTGAAAATTGGTAGGTATGTTCAACATGGGTCACGGATGACACCCGATGTTTTATTTTACCGTTATAGCCGTTACCAAGGGCTATAACGGGCCATAACGGTTTTCTTCTTTATGGAAAATCTCAGAAAGTACTTGGCCAATCTTTCTGAAAATTGTAGGTATATTCATTATGGGTCACAGATGATGGCCGATGTTTACCGTTATAGCCGTTACTAACGGCTATAACGGCCCAAAATGGTTTTTCCTCTTTGGAATATCTCACGCGTATTCAAGATAAACTGGGAGTACGTTTTATATGCTTTGCATGTTGTTTCTCTTTTTTACCCCCCAGATTATGTTCTTTGTGACATCTCTTTCGGCCCTCACAACCCTGTCCTACTTTTCAAAAAGAACACCTACTTTTTCCAGCTTTGTCCAACCTTTATCTATTTTTCTCCGTTTTTTTTTTTTTCCCCAGTCTATTCGCTTTTTTCCAAGTTCTCATTTGTGCAATGCTTACTTCCTTCATCCAGTCTTTATGTAGTTTGCCTGATGTTTATCTACTATATTGCCACCCCCGCTTGTCTCACCTTTCCCCCACTTTGTCCCCAACCTTTTCGTATTTTTTTAAAACTTTACTTTCTGTTCTTATACCTGTATCTACTTTCTCTTACCTTTATTCTTCTGTTTCTTACGGTTGCAAGCTTCACCGGCTTTCTCGCTTTTTCCTGTCTTCGGTTTTCACCTTCTTGTTCCACTTCTTTTTTTTTCTCTCTCTCTCCAAAACTGCCTTTACTTGTTTTCTCTTCCTTTGTAGACTTTTCCCGTCCTGTTCCTACCTTTTCCCACATTGTCTTCTCTTCTTTATTTTTTCCCTCACTTTTTTTTTTTTTTTGTTTTCCCCAAACCTTCTGTTTCCATCCTTTACCTTCTGTTTCCATCCTTTACCTGTACCTTTCTTTCAAATCTGCAATGTTTCCACTTCCATTTCCTATTTCTTCAAACCTTTATTCTAATCTTCGTCTTGTTTTTTTTTTTTTTTTTTTTTTTTTTTTCAATCTTTATATGCTTTTTCCTAGTCTTTCCCAGTCTCTCAACTTTTGTCCAGTTTTTGTATACTTTTTTCTAACAGTGATCTACTTTTTTTTTTTTTTCCACCAAAATTCTCGTTCTTTTTCATGTCTTCATCAACTCTTGCCCACGTCAGATGCCGACGGTATCTTTCTCCCCAGGAGACGGTGCCATTTTCAGTGCTTAGAGACGAACATAGTGACTGCACATGATTGGGAAAAGATTTCGCTTTTGACCTTTGACCCTTTGAGACCGCAGTACTCTTAACATCCAAAGTGAAGAGGATGACAACGGAAAGAAGCTGAATAAGAGTTTTGCTCAATCAATTTTTGAGAATAATTCTTAGTCAGTCCGAAAAAAAAAAAAGCAACAAAAAAACAAACAAACAAACAAAAAAAAAGTTACAAGACAAAACACGACGCGTTTTCTACCTCTTAGGTCTTTTTTCAGGCCAGATAAACAACGTTCAGGACAATGAAAAACGAAGAACAAGCAATCACTTTTCTTCTCATATTCCGCGTAAGATGGGCGTTGATTCGACTCGAGAAGATAAGTGGTTGCTCGTTCTTCGTTTTCATCGTCCTGAACATTTTTTTTTTCC
>JADBJO010001532.1:59125-61625 GCA_016801955.1 Conus betulinus | reverse complement strand
TAATAAAATACTGCATCGAGATCGATCAAGTACTGGATCGAGACTAATAAAATACTGCATTGAAAGTGATAAAGTACTGGGTCGAGACTGATAAAATACTGGATCAAGATTGATTAAGTACTGGATCGTCTCACGGGGCACTTTTTGATGTGGGGGTGTGAACTTGGGATCGTCCCACGGGGGCACTTTTTGATGTGGGGATGTGAACTTGGGATCGTCCCACGGGGCACTTTTTGATGTGGGGGTGTGAACTTGGGATCGTCCCACGGGGCTTTTTGATGTGGGGATGTGAACTTGGGATCGTCCCACGGGGCACTTTTTGATGTGGGGATGTGAACTTGGGGTGCGACACCTAAAGTGTTTACAGTATATGCAGGCTTTGGCTCGGAGTTACCCTGATGTAATCGCTTTGTTTACTTCTTGTTTTCCCGTGCAATCAAGATGTGTGTGTGTGTGTGTGTGTGTGTGTGTGTGTGTGTGTGTGTGTGTGTGTGTGTGTGTGTGTATGCGTGCATGCGTACGTGTGTGTGTATGTGTGTGTGTGTGTGTGTGTGTGTGTGTGTGTGTGTGTGTGTGTGTGTGTGTGTGTGTGTGCGTGCGTGCGCGTGCGTGCGTGCATGTGTGTGTGTGTGTGTGTGTGTGTGTGTGTGTATGTGTGTGCGCGCGCGCGCGCGCGCGCGTGCATGTGTGTGGTCTCGCTGTATGTCTGCATTTTCCCTCATAAAAACGTATCTTGATTTAGAAAGGATATCTATGCTGCACATGTGTATAAACCCATAAAGCGTCTCCCCATCTCTCCCCCCCCCCCCCCCCCCCCCCGCCCCATATCCCCCTTCCATCTTCGCCCACCACCACCCAATCAATGCTCACCTTCCTTCCTCTCTCTGCTCTTTTTCTCTGTCTCTGTCTGTTTGTCTGTCTGTCTGTCTGTCTGTCTGTCTTCTCTGTCTGTCTGTCTGTCTGTCTGTCTGTCTGTCTCTCTCTCGTCTCTGTCTCTGTCTGTCTGTCTGTCTGTCTGTCTCTCTCTCTCTCTCTCTCTCTCTCTCTCTCTCTCTCTCTCTCTCTCTCTCTCTCTCTCTCTCTCTCTCTCTCTCTCTCTCTAGGTCTGCGTCTGCGCGCGAGCGTGCACGTCTAACTATCGCGCGTGCGCTTGCGTACGTGAAGCCAGGCGTGAGGCAACAGGCATCAACACGCACAAGAGCTCGTTCGTGCGTTTGATGTGTCCACCCTCTCCATCAGTGGTCAGTACCTTAAGGCCTAGGACACAGCTGGGTCAACGGAGGAGGTCGCCTTGCCTCTTGCGCCTGACCAGGGGGGCCACCTGGACTGTGCGATCTGGCGTGAACAGCACTGGGGTGCTGATGAATAACCTCGGACCCGGTGACATCATGGAGGAGGACGTCTCTTCTCGTTCATGGTGCCGACCAGTCCTTAGTCGCCTCCCAGCAGCTTAAACTTCACGTCCGTGTACGGCTGGCTGCCCGCCTTCGCTGTTTGGCCTGTTGGGTTTGGTCGCCAGAGCCAGAGCGTTTCCCCGAATCACCCGAATGTAATGCAGTTCATCTCTCTCTCTCTCTCTCTCTCTCTCTCTCTCTCTCTCTCTCTCTCTCTCTCTCTCTCTCTCTCTCTCTCGTCATTAGTTCATTTATTCTCGATTGTTATTTCAGTGTCTTTTTTTATTCTTTAAGTTCATCTATACGTCAGTTTTGGTGGAGAAACAGCTCATGTATGTTTTTCATGTATTTTTTTTCAAGTATGTTTATTTGTATGGTTTTAGTAGCTAGTCATGCTTAGTTAGTTGCTAGTCGGTCTTAGTTCCTCAGCGGGGCAAAAGTCGGATGTACAGAAGCATACATTTGCTAATCTGTTACCCTTGGAAATAAAGATTATCGATCAATTAGTCAATCTCTCCTTCCAATTTTGCTTTAAAATGGTATAAGGGGTAAACTTTACAGATGTACAGGACTCATGCATGATGTTGTGAGAGTTAGAGTGCGCTATGTGCGCTATGGTGCTAAATAAACAGACTATATAACATGCACAACTGGAGTTAAAACAGGGAGATGCATGCCATCCAGTGTTGTTTTGTTGAAATAGTTACAAAATGGATGACAGTAGAATACCACGTAAAACGTATAATATTGTATGCGATCTCGATGCCAGAGGAAAGAACAACTGAGGAACTAACGTGCGCCTTTGTTTGAGTATGGATTTGGCTTGGCTGGGTTAATCAGAGTGTGGGAGATGCACATGCATTTAAAAGCCTTTTTCATCAACACCTTATTGACTGTCAATGGCAAAAGTGGTCAGGCCACATTCAGAACAGCGAAAGATTTGATTTGTTTACAAAAGTAATGGTGAATGTCATGGTCTGAAAACGTGTCCACCTCTCTACATGGAAAGACATCTAAAATCTGTGACCACAGCATTCAGACTCTCTTCTCAGTTTTTTTTTATTTACTAATACATATTTGACGACAAATAGTCTATTGTCTGTATG
>JADBJO010001532.1:44125-49125 GCA_016801955.1 Conus betulinus | reverse complement strand
TCGGCTACATGAATTAAGAGGAGGGACCTAGTGGGCAAATGGGAGAGGTGGGGATAGATAGTTACATGAGCGTTGGAAATAGTAGTTGATAGGGCACTGGAAAGAAGGTGGTGTGGGAAAGAATAGGTTACAGGATAGGGAAGAGGAAGGGTAGTAGGCACAAGGAGGCAATGCAGAGGTGGGGGACAGATAGGTTACATGAAGGAAGAGGCGGGGATATAGGGGCCAAGGAATAGGTGGGAGTGTGGAAAGATCGGGGACACAGAAGGATAGGAAACGAGGTGGAGGTCCGGCAGAAAAAGTGGTTGGGAACGATAGGGTATGAACAGAAGTTGAGGAGGAGTAGGGTAGTGGGGTTAGAGGTTGGGGTGTGGAGGAGATAGGGACAGTAAGGAAAGGAGGACGCGGAGAGAAGTTGTCGCACCTGAATGAGGGGGGACAGATCGGTATGGGGAAGAAGGGACTTGAAGTAAGATCTGAGGGATTACTGGGCAAGGAAGGAGGTGGGAAAGATAGGGACAAGAAGGAAGGACGGACAATTAATAGGGCAAGGAGTTCGGTGGGGGAAAGATAGGGCATGAAGGACGAGGCTCGGATGGGGCAGAAAAAACCGAATAGATGTAGACATGAAGTGAAGAGCGCTGGATAGGGACGGAAAAGGTGGGGAGGCAACAACGGAACCACCAAAGATGGGAAGGGACAATTCAATGGTTGGGCTTAGAAGAATGACATCAAAATAGGAGGAAGATATCTTAAAGAAAAGGAAAGAGCTAAAAGAAGAGGCAGAGATCATAAAGAAAGAAGAGGGACACTTCATAAAGAAGAGGGTAGATATCACCCAGCAGAGGAAAGATACCTTAAAGAAAGGAGAAAAAGATGAAATAAGAGGACATAAGAAACTAATCTAAAGACATAAAGAAGAGGTAATACATCCTACAAAGAACGATACCATAAGAAGAGGACAAACGATAGAATAAAGAAGAGGAGGAAATGAAAGAAGACTCATAAAAGAGAAGAGGTACGGATAATCAGAATGTCCTAAAGGAAAGATATCATAAAGAAGAGGAAAGATATCATAAAGAAGAGGGAAAGATATCATGAAAGAAAAAGATATCATAAAGAAAAAAAGCTGGCGAAAGAGAGATGGAGTCAAAGAAGAGGAGGGATTAGGGCAAACAGAGAAACGGACAGACAGAGACAGACAGACAGACAGACAGCACAGGCAGGCAAAAGGAATAAAAGCAATCCGATACTATAAAACAACGCCGGCGCCCATAAAAAGATGGAGACCCACCAGAACGAAAGTCATTGAAGCATGGAAAGAAAATAAACGGGTTTTGGTGCGGATGTGATGGATTACTACAGCGGTTGTTGAGCCGCCTGTTGTTCCCTCCTCCTCTTCCTCTCCTCCTCCTCCACCACCACCTCCCCCTCCCCTCCCCTTTTCTCCTCCTTCTCCTCCTTCTCCTCCTCCTCCTCCTCCCCATCCTAAGGCCTAGGGTGTGAGCGGAGATCGACTGTGTGTCTAAATAAAGCAGACACTAGACGTGGTCGTGGCGGGTTCATTGCGTGTGAAAACTCATCATCCTCAGGTTCACTTGGAGATGGAGGGGACGCGTGAGACAGCCCCCAACAGTGCCATGAAACTTACACATCCATTAGAAATAAACAGTGAGAGGGTGCTTGTGTGTGTTGTTCGTGTGTGTGTGTGTGTGTGTGTGTGTGTGTGTGTGTGTGTGTGTGTGTGTGGTGTGTGTTGTGGGTGATGTCTCTCCCCAGAATCTGTCTATATTTTTTTCTCAAATGATGTCTTCTACTAATAATCGAAAACAAATGTTTCTATTGTCAAAGTGTATTAGATTATCTCAAGTGTTGTAAATTGTTGGTCGATGTCAGTATTGACTAGCATTTATGTTTTATTTTGGATTGTTTCTTTTCCTTTTCCTGTTGTTGCTTTAAACTCACACTTCCTCCATAGCCCAAAAGGGGCGACAGGAATAAAACATTGTTGTTGGTGTGTGTGTGCGTGCGTGCGTGCGTGCACGAGCGCGCGCGCGCAAGCACATTCAAGCATAAACGCCGACCAGCAAGTTTCTTAGGAGCAACCAGAGAACGCAGCGCATTTTTTTTTCACATGACCAGTTTTTTTGACGGGAAAGAGAGACCATAGTTTTGAGTGGTCTGTCTTTGAAGTCATCTACTGGTCACTCGCGGCGAGACGTGCTTACATAACTGACAAGGTCTGCTGGCTGTGGCTGTCAGTGCAGCATGGTCTGAGGAGGTACCGATGGCAAAGAAAGCGGACAGACCTCCGCGAATCACGTCACATACATTAAACACACACACACACACACATATACACACATGCACGCACGCACGCACGCACGCACGCACGCACGCACACACACACACACGCACGCACGCACACGCACGCAGCACCACACACACACGCACCACACAACCACACACACAACACACACACACACACACACACACACACACACACACACACACACGCACACACACGCACGCACGCCACACACCACACGCACGCACACACACACACACACACACACACACACACACACACCACACACACACACACACACACACACACACACACGCACACACAAATACACACACTCACACACACTACGTGTGTGCGTGTACAGACATACGTATCTAGATAAGAATGTAAAGATATACATTTACAGTTAGAGAAATAGACACACAGACAGGCAGACAGACAGATACATAGATTCTCTTCGTAGCAGCTCATCTGAATGCCCACTTCCACCTAACCTCTGTCCTTTCCATCTCCCTCCGCATTTCTCTTCGTCCTTCGTAGGAAATATTACCACTGTCCATGAAAAAGAAGATTTTCTATCCTCCCCACCCCCTCCCCCCCCCCCTCCCCCCCCTCCCCCTCCCCCCCCCTCCCCCCTCACCCACGCTTCCCACGGTCACATTTGTCTGGCACTGTTCGGATCTCTGCCTGTCTGGATCTGCTGTCATTGTCAGAATGGTCATCAAGAAATCGCCCGTCCAAATCTGTTAACTGGGCCCCTTTCCTGCTGTTTTTGAACTCCTTCGTTCTACAGTGGATATCTTCCCACTGCAACGTACTCGGCAACGAGGTTGCTGACACTCTGGCTAAAGAGGGAGCAACAAAGAAACAGGAAGACAGGTCCACAGCCCTCAAAGAAGCCAAAACAATCATCAAATCCAGACAGCAGAGCAAGTGGTTGCAGGAACATCCACATTTCAGTAGACATGACCCGTACTACCTGCTAACAAGATCAGAGCAGGTGGCCATCTTCAGGCTGCGGACAGGCCAGAACCGCCTTAACTATCACCTCTTGACCAAGTTCAGGATCGGTCAGTCAGACCAGTGCCTATGCCAGACCGGCAGTATGACAACAGCACATCTACTGCAGGGTTGCCCGTTGCATGAAGCTCTGAGACAACAGATATGGACGGAGCAAACATCAGTGGAGAGGAAGCTCTATGGTGCCCTTGGGGACCTACAGCGCACGGCAGCATTCGTGAGAGGAGCTGGCGTTCCCATCTAGAGTGTTCCAGAAAAAGAAGAAGAACTCCTTCTTCCTCCTTTTACATTGTTCATCACTCACATTCTTCTTTCTAGTGTTTTTCTTGCTGTCTTGAGATCTTTCCTCACTATACACAAACTTCCCTCACTAAGTCTCTTCTTTCTAGTGTTGTTCCTACTGTTGTCCTCAGATCTGCTGATCGTGACATCTCTCCCCACAGGAAAACTTCCCCATGATCTCAAAACAAAAACAAACAAAAAAACCCAAGATGCAAAGCATGTAAACGTACTCCCAGCACAGTGCCAAGAGGGGAGACAATTTTCAGTTAGTGGAAGGAAAAAACTTGACAGTGCAGTGGTTATTTCCCTTATCAGACTTGATTTTTTTTTTTAAATCATCATTAATAGCCGTGGGTAACGGTAATTCTGGTAAAATAAAACATCGGTTATCATCCGTAACCCATAATGAATATACCTACAAATTTCAGAAAGATCGGCCCAGAAGTTTTTGTCTGGAGCGATTGGAACACATTTTGACCAGGGATGGACACACAGACATACAGACCGACAGACCGACAGACACACAGACAGCATTTCTTCGTTCCCATTGTAAAGTACTCCCTGTTCTATAAGAACTGGGAGTACAATAACTACGGACCTGTGACTGACTTAACATCTGCTTTCTTTCGAAGATCACTGGGAAAAAAAACACAACATTCTTCTGCAACTTTATGGCCATGTTCCTGGCTCCTGCCTACATTGCTATGTCTTCAGTAGTTATTTAACCTATAATCATCCTGGCCCTATGGCTCACCAAGTATAGCGCATATGGGATAGTCCGCACGCAGTGAGGCATTCTGGATTCCGCTCAAGCGGAAACTTTCCTTTCTTCTTCTTCTTCATCGTCTCCCCCCCCCCCCCCCCTCCCCCCCTCTCTTTCTCCTTCACTAATTACTCCTTCTTCTTTTTCTTCTTTTGTTTTGTTTTGTTACTGCATCTTTTCTTTTTGTTACTGCATCTCTTCTTTTACTCGTTTTCCAGGTTCATCTTCTTCTCCTTTATATCCTTTAATCGCATTTTATTCCTCCCCAGCCTCCTCTACCCTCCCCCCCCCCCCCCCCCCCGCCCCTCCGGGCCCCCCCCCCCTCTCTCTCTCTCTCTCTCTCTGCCTGACTCTCTCTCTCTCTCTCTCCCTCTCTCTCTCTCTCTCTCTCTCTCTCTCTCTCACTCTCTTCAATTTTCTTCCTCTCCTCTCTCTCTCTTCTCCCACATCCTCCTCCTCCTCCTCCTCCTCCTTCTCCTTCAACTGAGAGATCAAACAATAAACCAAGTGTCAGTATTATGCACAGCTCCTTTGCATGTTTTCATTTTAAACGAAGCCATTAAACCAACACCCACCCATCCCCCCCTATCCCCCCTCCCCCCCCCCCCCCCCCCCCCCCCCCCCCTC
>JADBJO010001532.1:34125-36625 GCA_016801955.1 Conus betulinus | reverse complement strand
AATCAATGGACAGGGGAATAAAACTTTGTTTAAATCTGACACTTCTGCATTTAACAGATCGATATCTTCGTCCTGACTGAAGAAGGTCATACTGATTTGCAAGAACGTGGGTCTGGTCACACGTAATCTTCTTCGCTTTACAAACAACACGGCACCTGTACAGCTCACTCAGACCTTTTTGTCTCTCACCAACAATTTTCCTCCCACGTTCACCACTTTCTCAAGCACATTTCTACTCTTCACAGTCAACCCCACCATACCAACACATAAATGAGAAAGTTAAAACAGATTCCAAGAAGCATGAATAAAATGTCCGAAGAATGTCAGTATTCTCATGAATGATCACAGCTTGCGAATACAATATGATCTGGTTTGACATTTTTTTATGGACATAACATGGGATTTAAAATTCATCTTATTATCTATAAAAGTTCCTAAATATTTGTATGATTCAACACATTCTACTTCAGCACCTTTGATAAAAAGCGGTGGTACAACTTTTGGATTCTTTCTAAAAATCAATCAACATTTCTTTCATTTTTGTTACATTCAGATCAAGATAGTTATGATCACACCAGTCAACAAATCTTTGAACCTCCTTGAAGCAAACAGAGTCAGAGTTGGAAAAAGCACTGGAGATAAAATAGTACCCTGAGGTGCGCCAGTTTGAAATGACTCTGGAAGACAAAACACACTTTGATATCGAACAGACTGTGTCCTCTGTTAGAAAATCAATTATCCAAAGAATGAGCTTGTTACACACGTTTATGTTAATGAGTTTCTTTGCCATCAGATGTGGTTGTATGGTGTTGAGTGCTGATGAGAAATCAATAAAAAGAATGCGTACAAAGGAGGTAGGTATTTCGAGGTGTGAAAACGCATGATGGAGAAGTGTGAGTGTGGCATCATCTGTTGATCTGTTCTGTTTGTATGCGAACTGAAACGGGTCTTGGTACTGTGTGGTATCTTTTTAAAACAGAACAGAGGACAATTCTTTCAGGACATTTCATTGCAACAGATGTGAGGCAATTGGTCGGTAATCATTTAAACAGCTTGGGTTGTGTTTTTGGGGAACAGGACATACAGTGGCATTTTTCCATAAAACAGGAATTATACATTCTCTAAGTGACCAGGTAAACAAACGACTGTAAACATAGGAGAGCTGAGAAGCACACACCTTCAACAATTTTCCACAGATATTATCAGGGCCCATTGCCTTTCTCACATTTAAACGTTTGAAAAAAGACTGAACATCATTTTACTCAATCACAACAGAATCACTTCCATCATCTTATTTAACACTGCTTTGGAGTTCTTCCTTCACTTCCTTCATTCTTTACTAAAATCTTTTACATCAAATCTACAATAAAAATCGTTTAGCTTTTCTGCAAATTGCTTCTGTTCTTTTGCTGTTTTTTGTTTGTGTTGTTTGTTTGTTACTAATACCTTGATTTGAATATTTTTCTGAACCTGATAAAACCTTTATTCCTTTCCATGCATCTCGCATATTTCCAGTCTGGACACATGTTTTCTACTTTTGTAAGCTCTCTTTGATTCTTCAATCTTTCTTTGCAGTTTCTTTTGTACAACCTTACGATCGCTTTTATTGCCTGATTGAAAAGCTTTTGTTTCTCATTTAGAGTTACTTTCAGAGATTTTATAACCCAAGGTTTGTTGCTGGGAAATATTTTGATAATTTTAGTAGGTACAATCATGTGTTCACAGAAAGAAATGTAGCTGGAAATAAGATCAGTGGCTTCGTTAATGTCAAAACTAGAGTTTAAAAACAATTTCCAATGTCTACATTCAAGACAAGCCTGTCATTCATCAACACTTCTTGTGTCGAACACTGCACTTGCTTTTCAGTGATAGGTTGTGTTTTCACTTTTGGTCTGTAAGCTGGCAAGAGATGAATGGCATTGTGATCAGACTGACCAACAGGGGGGAACTGAACACACTTGTATGCAGATGGTATATTACAGTAACATAAATCAAGTATTTCATCCTTTCTTGTAAAACATGACACATACTGTTTTAAAAGAAGGCAGGCTTGAATTGAGGTCACAGTCATTAAAATCTCCGAGGATAAAGCACGGTGCGTCGGGTGACATGGCCTGCAGAGCGTGAACAGAGTCCGTGATTTCTGCGGCTGCACGTACAGTATTTGCGGATGGTGGCACGTAAACAACAGTCATGAAGAGCTGTCCAAACTCGCATGGCAGGTATCTCGGTCACAATGACACTGCTAAAAGTTCAACATCACGCGTACACACTTGACGACGCACTGTAACGTTCTCACTGTTACACCACTTCTCGCTCACGTACATACACCCCCTCCCCCCGCTTGATTTCTCTGTCACGCACTTGTCTCTGTCCATTCTCAATGGCTTACCAAATCCGTCCAAAGCTGAAATGTCATCTGTTATCTCTTCGCTCAGCCAGAAAAACACCGCACATTCGCATTTCTAAATTCGTTTAAATAACGTACGTTTGCTTGCAG
>JADBJO010001532.1:25000-30000 GCA_016801955.1 Conus betulinus | reverse complement strand
ACGTGCGTCCGTGCGTGCGTGCACGCGCGCGCGCCCATATATATATGTGTGTGTGTGTGTGTGTTGTGTGTGTGTGTGTGTGTGTGTGTGTGTGTGTGTGTGTGTGTGTGTGTGTGTGTGTGTGTGTGTGTGTGTGTGTGTGTGTGTGTGTGGTGTGTGTGTGTGTGTGTGTGTGTGTGTGTGTGTGTCTGTTGGTGACAATGATGAAATTATTGCGGCGTGCCTTGGATCTTTAAAATATCGGTGTTTTGTAGCCGGTTTACAAATAAACACATGGAAACAAAGAGCACGTATCACTTATTAAACACACAATACGCCATAAACAACAGACATAAACCATACATTTAACACACAATACGAGAGAAGAGAGAGAGAGAGAGAGAGAGGAGAGAGAGAGAGAGAGAGAGAGAGAGAGAGAGAGAGAGAGGAGAGAGAGAGAGAGAGAGTTTAATAAATATTCGATTTTTAATCTATCCTTGGAAATTATTCCATCTGTACACCTTCAAACCGGGATCGTGTGCAGTCAGCTGGTAGAAAAGCTGAGACAGCTTGACACAAATGAATTACTCTGTTACGTACTGCAATGTATGCCAGGGAATCTGGTCCAAGGTTGAAGTAATTGGCTTCAGTTACACTTATGTTTGTCTGTAATGTTAGTCCCTTTCCGTTGGGCACATTTCATGACTATCGCATGTTAAGGGTGGTGTTATGCTATATACATTTGTTTTGCAGCTTTGCTGTCAGCATCCTTGATTTGCATGCACACTGAGTGATGGACGACACGATGCCAGATAACAAGTTACAGCTTACATCTGAGAGCAATGCCGTGTTTCTTTAGAGCAATTATCACCCCTGGGAGAACAGTGAAGCTAGATGGATGTGAAATGTGGGGATGTGTGTGTGTGGGGGAGGAGGTGGGTGGGGGGAATGGAGGATAGGAACGGACGGCAGAGCGAGGGAGGGGTGGGGTGGTGGGGGGGAGGTGGCTACGGGCACCGTGGTGTTGCAGGGGGAGGTAACTCACTGCTTGAAGGACGTGTTCCTACTGTTGTCTTGTGAAGAAACCCTCAGTCATGTTTTCTTGGTTTAGGCCAGCTGCCACTCTTGATGTAGACAAACACACACAGGCGCATGTGTGTGCGTTTACACACACACACACACACACACACACACACACACCACACACACACACACACACACACACACACACACACACACACACCTCCTCCCACATACACACAACCCTCCCACATACACACATCTCACGAAAGAAAAGCAAACTCAGTTTATAAGAAACGGGCTGCTTGGAAAATCTTTCTTACCAACGCCTGGATGAACTACATGTGAATTAATGGAGAGCCCCCTGCAGACTGCTGTCCTAACAGAACTTCCTGCATGTGCTTGTAGAGTGAGAGTGGTGAGAGAAATGCCACTGGGAGGGGGGGGGGGGGGGGCAAGAGAAGTGAAACAGAAGGGGAAAAAAAACCAGAGTGCAATAGAGAAATAATTAAGAAATTCGTTTAATTTTGTGTAGCCCACCGCCGCTTCTTGCCTCCATTAAAAACATACATTTTTCTGTTGTTTTTTAGTATTTTTTTGTCTTAATTAATTCACATCAAATTTCGAACAATAAAAAAAAAAACCCCTCCGTTCAGGCTGCAGATTTAGAGGCGATGTGGGAGAAGATCAGACGGCATAGACCGCGGGCAGTCTAGAGGGGGTGGATGTTGGTGGTGGTGGGAAGCTGCAGGGGAGGAGAGTGGAGGGCTGACAGTGGTAGAAAGGAGAGGAGTAGGAGGATCACGATGCTGTCGATGGCTATGGGGGAAAGAGCTGGAAGGGAGTCTGGAAGAGGGGGGGGGGGGGGGGGGGAGGTAAATGTGCGAAGAAGCCAAAAAAAAAAAAAAAAAAAAAAAAAAAAAGGCAACCCAATAGCAGGTGCACAAAAATACGAGTATTTATCACTTTCCTTTTCACTGCAGCATCAGAATTTCAATAAACAACACCACTAATGCTCTAGAAATTATCCAGCCAATGATGGAAAAAAGAAAGGATGTAAGAAAGAAAAAAAAAGGAGGGAAGACGTATGAGGAAAAAAAAAAAAAAGAAAAAAAAAAGTAAAACAAAATATGCGTTGGGTGAGGTATCGTGGAAGTGAAGAAACAAGAGAGAGAGAGAGAGAGAGAGAGAGAGAGAGAGAGAGAGAGAGAGAGAGAGAGAGAGAGAGAGCAAGTACGAGCTTCTCCACTTCCCTCCAGAGGGAAAAGTATATTGCTAAAGTGTCGCGGTAGATTACAGGTTTGAATACTGTCCTTCAATGTCACTGAATTTGTCAGTAAACATTGGAATGGTTGGACGCCATTTGTTTGATAAATTACCATGAAGAAGGTTTTGAACCCCCCCGGATTCACTGGACCAGTATTTAGCATGAAAAGAGATTGCAAACAAAACAACTAAAGGAAGAAAATTCATTAGGCCAACATATAACTATGGCAAAGGTTAAGAAAATGAAAAATCATTTTCTGCGCCAAACTTTTAGGAAAAGAAATGTTTGAAAAAAGGATATATAATATGATTTTTGCCTGCATTTATTGTATGAGAAAGGATTATACAATCATTTGTCTATCATTTTAGCCACAAAAAAAACTATTTAAAATAAAAGAAAATACAAAATTCTTTGGCCCACTACTTCAGCATGGTAAAGTTTTTAGAAGCCCCCCCCCCCCCCCCCCCCCCCCACACACACACACACACGGTTGTTTCTTTGCTGTGTTGTATAAACCAGTAAACCTGTCAAGACTTCTGTGTTACTCTCTTCTAATCCTTAGACTTCATGATTTCAGTTCGCCTTTCCTCTTCAGACATGTTGTTTCTCTTCATCCAACAGAACATCCCCTCCCCAGCCACTTCTGCTCTTCCTCTTTTTCTCGTTAGACAAGCCCACTCTGTCTGCCACCCTCCGCACCCTTCAGCACCTTTCCACATCCTCCCTGGCATGGACTCACACAGCGGAGTGAAGTTCTTCCCTCTCTCCACTTTCTCTGCCATTAATACCACACACCACACACGCCAGGGCTTCGTTAGGCTCTCCACCTGTCAGGGTGAAAAGGTCAAGCCAGACACCTGGCTCGTTGGACACTTTGATGTGAACTTTGCTTTTGCTTGTAGTGACATGCAGCAGATATATTTCAAATATGTGTGTGGGGGGATCGTGTGTGTGTGTGTGTGTTGTGTGTGTGTGTGTGTGTGTGTGTGTGTGCGGATGGGTGTCAATATGCATCCTTGTCTGTAGATGCATGGTACATATTGCAATATTCATCTTCTTATTGGTTTCATTTATTGTTTTTAACCTTTTATGTATTGGTAAGGGTTTTGGGGCTTATGATGTAAGACATAGCGCCATGAATTATCATTATTTTAATTATTGAATATTTTCATCAAAAACTTTGTTCTCAAACAGTCTTATTATTTCATGTATAATACTTGACACTTTGCTGGGCATGCATTTTGGAGATACATATTTTTAGAACCTATTCTTTATCATTTTGTCAACAATGCCAAATATAATACGAGTTCGTGTACTTTTTAAAGGTCTGTTGAAAACAAGAAAGACTTATATATTATTATTTGCTGTGTTTGTGCTTGGCTGTACCTACATTTGTATGTGAGAGGTAAACTTTAACTTTGGCATCTTTTAAGCAAGTTACAAGTATTAGCATAATCAAGCTCAGTGGAATGATGAAAATGTATAAGCTTTTTACTGTCATCCTTTGCCTAAAGATCACCAAGTGGTAATGTTCACAAGCATTAATGAACATTTTCAACAATTACAGCTTTATTCATTGCAAAAAGACATATGAGACTGTCTGCAAAAATTGTAACAAACACAAAATTAGATTCTATTGATTTTGGACTTTTTGATGTCATTTTTATTAAGTAAAGGTGTAGCTATAATTAAATGTACCGCTCTAATGATCAAAGTAACATAACCACATGTAGAGATATTTTGTTGAATACTGCTGAACAATGTTATACGAGTTTGTCATTTATATGATACAAGATACAAAATACAAGAATACTTTATTATCTCAAATTACAATCGTGCTGCTGACTAACTATACATTGGTTACATAAATAAACATAAAAAAATCAATTAAGTTATAATGTAAAACTTCATACATGAAGATAAACACACACACACACACACACACACACACACACACACACACACACACACACACACACACACATACACGCGCGCGCGCGCGCGCGCGCGCGTGCGCACACTCACACACGCACCACTTAATGATCTTCAGAATTTGCTTAAAAATCAGAAACAGCACTGTCGGATTTAAATTCACATTAAAAGAAGCAATTAAGTGTATACATATACATAATAACTGTTCAAACAATAGCAAAACACATTTGAATTTAAAACAACAATGCAACAACAGTTTTTCAGTGTTGCACAATGGTCACACGTGATTTCACAGAATATTAAAATCTAAATAATAGTAAATAATAGCAAAACACATAAAAACAGTTAGATCACACACACACACACACACACACACACACACACACACACACACACACACACACACACACACACACACACACACATACACACACACACGCGCGCGCGCGCGCACACACACAACACACACACAAACAAACACAGACACAGACACAGACACACACACACACACACACACACACACACACACACACACACACACACACACACACACACACACACACAGACACACACACACACACACACACACACACTCATACTCATACACCCACATACACACATTTTCACATGCATGCGCGCACACACATGCACACACACATGAATAAATAAATGAATTAACATAAAAATAACAGACCAGTTGGTAACAGCCATGCCTTAATGACATTTTCATAATTGCACACAATGATAAAAATACAGAATGTAAAAAGACTGTACATTGTATAATTATGGCAAAGGAAAGTAA
>JADBJO010001532.1:15000-17500 GCA_016801955.1 Conus betulinus | reverse complement strand
CTCCTCCTCCTCCTCCTCCTCCTCCTCCTTCTTCTTTTTCTTCTTCTTTTTCTTCTTCTTCTTCTTCTTCTTCTTCTTCTTCTTCTTCTTTTTTCTTCTCACAGGGAATCACTGGGACACCACACCGAAGAACAGTTCACCAGCTTCCTGCAATTCTACTAGTTGTGTGCCAAGGCCAGTGTCTCTGTCAAAGGTTGTTCTTGTCCACTCTACAAGGTTGTCACTTCATCCTCTCCTCTGCCTTTCCTTTCGTCACCCTCATTCAACAGTGGAGAGCTGTGTTAGCAAGATAATTGGATCAGGAGAACTGTGTTAGCAAGGCCATGGGATCAGAACTGTGTTAGCAAAGCCACTTGATCAGGTTACATGCGCTACATGTTCATGTACTTGCTGGTTGGTGACATGATCGGTATATCTGATGTATCGTATCTTGTGGTAAGACCTCGTTTCCATTGCTCACATCTTTCTTTTCACATCCGCTGTTAGAGTTCATGTCTTGCATACAGGAAGATAAGATTTACAAGTACACACAAGCACACACAAAATCATATATACATTCATACGTACAGACAGACAGACAGACAGACAAACAGACTGTCATGCGCCCCGGGGAGGACAACAAGAAAGGAAGAAAATATGTTGTTGTTTTTTGTGCACTTTGAACTTGCATTGAAAACTCGCCTCTTCAGGGAGGTTGTTCCTTATTGGTCGTTCTTTGAGTGGTGATTTGTGTTCTTGGAAAACACAAAAGATTACTTGACACTTTGGTGGAAGCAGTAGACTAGACGGCACCAAGGTACCAACTTGGAAGAGAAAGAAAAGGTTTAGCTAGAAGGAGAAGAAGACGACGAAGCGCAACAGAATAGAGATAGTTTTTGAACTCTCAACTATTCATATGGTTAAATATCGTCGATTGTAGGGTGAGTATGGGATGTGTGAACATATTTGATAATATTCAATACAAGCTTTTATCGCAGATCTTGAATTTCAAATCTCTTCTTTCATTTTGATCGTGATCGGAATTATTTCAAATTCTACCCTGCTCACACACTCGATAGGTAAGATGTGAATCCTATGATCGATCATCAAGTAACTGATCAATTGAGGTTACTAACAGAGAGCCTTGTCTTTCTAGGGCAAGCGCCTGCACGAGGAAGCTGGTACCGCTACATCTGACGTCAGTTCTTGAAGGGCAGCGACTGACTTGCTGACTATTTCAGCTTCATAGTATACTTCATTTGATTTGAATTTGCGATTTACTATGAATATCTTATTCAAAACTGAGATTTGATATGAATATGTGATACGAACTAGTGATTTGATATGAACATGTGATATGAACTCATGATCTGAAGCAAGCATTGAAGGTAATTGAAGAATGTCATTTTTTGGCAAAGAGATGTCTTGTTGCACGGTACATTGGCCGAGATAAAGAGAGCGTACATCAAGCCCCCCTCGCGCCGGAAGAAGTGAGGCGCAGGTAGAAAGAAAACAAATGACCGGGGGGGGGGGGGGGGGGGGGGGGGGGGGGGGGGCGAATCTAAAATGAAGTTCTGGTTATTTATTGTTTTATTGTAAAGGAGTCAGATGTGTGGTTGCAAGTGGGGTGCATGATTATCTTGGTGTGCTTGTGAGTGTGTACGTGGAGGCACAGACAGACAGACAGACAGGCAGACATGAGCGCACGTGTGTGTGTGTGTGTGTGTGTGTGTGTGTGTGTGTGTGTGTGTGGTGTGTGTGTGTGTGTGTTGTGCATGTGTGTGTGTGTGTGTGTGTGTGTGTGTGTGTGTGTGTGTGTGTGTGTGTGTGCGTTCGTGCGTGTGTGTTCGTGTAGTGCAAGAACAGACACTGACAGTTTCCATTTCACTGGAAGGAAGGAGACAGAAAAAGTGATTAAAACTGTTCAATTATAGAGAGACGTAAAATAGACGTGACCCCTGGGTCACAGTTCAAGGCCATGCGCTCACTGTGCCGGACTCTGAGAAACAGGATGAAAGTCCAGGCAGGTTAGAGGGGATGGGGTGAGGGAGGGGGAAGCTGGCACTTTCATGAGCTTTTAACACCAGCACGGTTTGTGGGTGGTGGAGTGGAGAGCAGGGAAATGGGGAAGGAGGTGCGCTGTAAGGAATGGCGAGTGGTAGGCAGGGGAGACCATCGTCGTAAATTTGCATGGTAGTTATTGTCGTCATGTGACTAGCCACCGTGGACTAGTGGTTTGCAATTTTGGCTGTAAGCTGAGAGGGTTGTGGGTTTGATTCCCATTAGAGGCATTCACTTCAGGGATTTTCTGGCTTCTTATGGATGCTTCCCAGAGTGGCAGTGGATTCTGATGAGGAGACTAGAGCAATGCATTTGAGTTAGATGATGAGTGGGTTTTCTAAGAGCGTTCTGCTTTAGTTTTCTGACCAACACAAAGGCGTTTGTCTCAGGCCTGATTGATGCCAGGATGTATTATGAAAAGAAGCGTAAAGTACAGCGCTGTCATTCAGTTTTGAACAGA
>JADBJO010001532.1:7500-10000 GCA_016801955.1 Conus betulinus | reverse complement strand
TGTGTCTCGGCCTCTCCTCTCTCTCTCTCTCGCTATCTCTCTCTCTCTCTCTCTCTCTCTCTCTCTCTCTCTCCCTCTCTCTCTCTCTCTCTCCTTCTCTCTCTCTCTCGCTCTCTCTCCTCTCCTGGTTTGAATGTGAATACACTCCGTTCCATACATGTTTTCTGAAAAAAAACACGACGTTAGACAGATGAAGGATAGTGAAATTTAAGATAATACATTATAAGAGATATCTGAATGAATATTATCATTCATCGCATGTGGGAAGAGATCAGTAAAATACAATGTCATCATTTTAATTGAGTGGATGGTCGAGTCAGTCTTTTTTTCTTTTATTTTTTAACTTTACTGCATTACTCCTGTGCGTAAGGTGAGGACATAACGAAATGTTACGAATTTATTGTTTTTGTTAACTTTGATTTGATACACACTAGGAATGAAAGTGTACTATTTGTTTGCAGGAAAGGAAGAGGAAATGTTTTTGTTCTGTTACCTCTCCCCCCTTGTCAAAAGACCTCATTGGTAATGACATAAAATATCAAAGTGTCAAGTGTCAAGTCTCTCTCTCTCTCTCTCTCTCTCTCTCACTCTCTCTCTCTCTCCTCTCTCTCTCTCTCTCTCTCTCTCTCTCCCTCTCTCTCCTCTCTCTCTCTCTCTCTCTGTCTATGTGTCAGATTATGCATCTGTGTGTGTATCTCTATACCTTTGTTTGTCTGTCTGTGTGTGTCTGAGCTTGAGTGTGTGTGTGTGTGTGTGTGTGTGTGTGTGTGTGTGTGTGTGTGTGTGTTGTGTGTGTGTTGTGTGTTGTGTGTGTGTGTGTGACCGTGCTTTTGTGCGGGCTCGCGCACGCGCACGCGTTCCATCTGGTGCCAGAATCCACCCAAATGAGATGGAAATTCCAGTCTGTGGCGGTCTATGTAGGATGACGTGACTTCCTTTCTGTTCCAGACACAGCAGAGGTCAACACAGGGGGCAGACGTTGTTTGATCCTGCATAATCCACGGCATGGCGTTCACTGAGTGTTCCTCAGGCCACTGGAAACAGTGTTCACAGAACTGACCTCAGGGCCAAACACTTTGTTCCACTCTTAAAGTTTGTTAGCAAGAGACTAAACTGTGCTCTACAAACAGCCAGTGTGATCTTTATCTTTCTACAGCAAAACAACCAGTGTCAGCTTCATGGTTCCACTACAAACAACCCATGGCTAACTTTGTCTTTCTACAAGAAACACTCAGTGTTAGCTACACATTTCCACCACAGACAACCACTTCAATCTTCTTCTGTCCACTACAACCAACCATCCATCCATCAGTCCATCCATCCATCAGTCCATCCATCCATCAGTCCATTTCTCCAACTATCCATTTATCCTTCAGTCGATCGATTCATCCTTCCATCCATCCATCAGTCCATCATTCCTACAGTTCATCCATCTATCAGTTCATCCATCCATCCAGCTTTCATAAGTACATCAGTCCATCGCTCCATCCAACCATCAGTCCATCCATCAGTCCATCCATCAGTCCATCCATCAGTCCATCCATCAGTTCATCCATTAGTCCATTCATCAGTCCATCCACCCATCAGTCCATCCATCAGCGCATCCATCAGTCCATCCATCCACCAGTCCATCCATCAGTCCATCCATCAGTTCATCCATTAGTCCATTCATCAGTCCATCCACCCATCAGTCCATCCATCAGCGCATCCATCAGTCCATCCATCCATCAGTCCATCCATCTATCTGTCCATCCATCCATCAGCGCATCCATCTGTCCATCCATCCATCAGTCCATCCATCTATCTGTCCATCCATCCATCAGTTCATCCATCCATCAGTCCATCATTCCTACAGCTCATCCATCCATCAGTACATCCATCTCTCCATCCCTCCATCAGTACATCAGTCCATCAGTCCATCCACCCATCAGTCCATCCATCAGTCCATCCATCAGTCCATCAGTCCATCCATCAGTCCATCAGTCCATCAGTCCATCCATCCATCAGTCCATCCATCAGTCCATCCATCAGTCCATCCATCAGCACATCAGTCATCGGTCCCATCCATCCACCCATCAGTCCATCCATCAGTCCATCCATCAGTCCATCCATCAGTCCATCCATCCATCAGTCCATACATCAGTCCATCCATCCATCAGTCCATCCATCAGTCCATCCATCAGTCCATCCCTCCATCAGTCCATCCATCAGTCCATCCATCAGTCCATCCATCAGTCCATCCATCAGTCCATCCCTCCATCAGTCCATCCATCCATCAGTCCATCCATCCATCCATCCATCAGTCCATCCATCAGTCCATCCATCAGTCCATCCATCCATCAGTCCATCCATCAGTCCATCCATCCATCAGTCTATCCATCCATCAGTCTAACATCCATCAGTCTAACATCCATCAGTCCATCCATCCATTAGTCCATCCATCCATCAGTCCATCCATCCATCAGTCCATCCATCCATCAGTCCATCAGTCAATCCATCA
>JADBJO010001532.1:0-2500 GCA_016801955.1 Conus betulinus | reverse complement strand
CTACGACCAACAAGTGTGCCCAGATAGTTAATTCATATGGACACGACAGTATGTCCTGACGGTCAGTTACTTCGCTTCTTTATAACAACCATAGGTATCTTGACAGATAATGCATCTTTACAACAACCAGTGTATCTAGACAGGCAGTAACTTCACCTTTCTACGACAACCAGTGTGTCTACACGGTCAAGTAACGTGTTCATTACAAACAGCCAGAGTGTCTTCACACTCAACATCATCACTTCTGTGTCATGACACAGTTAGCCCCATTTCCTTTTCCGCCTCAATCTAGTGTGTCCAGACAGAGAGTTAATACCTTCTTTTCACCACAAACAATCAGTATGTCTAGACGGGCAGTCGGCTTGATCTTTCTCTTACATACAGCCAGTGTTCATGTTTCTCTGTCACGACCCATGTGTCCATAAAGTCAGCTTCGTCTGTCCAACTCAAACAACCCAGTGTGTTTAGACAGAGTTAACTTGATCTCCCATTACATACAACCAGTGTGTTCATATTCCATTACATACAACCAGTGTGTTCATATTCCATTACAAACAACCAGTGTGTTCATATTCCATTGCTAACAACCAGTGTGTTTCATATTCCATTACAAACAACCAGTGTGTTCATATTCCATTACAAACAAACAACCAGTGTGTTCATATTCCATTACAAACAACCAGTGTGTTCATATTCCATTACATACAAGTGTGTTCATATTCCATTACAAACAACCAGTGTGTTCATATTCCATTGCAAACAACCAGTGTGTTCATATTCCATTACAAACAACCAGTGTGTTCATATTCCATTGCAAAAACCAGTGTGTTCATATTCCACTACAAAACAACCAATGTGTTCATGTTCCATTACAAACACCAGTGTGTTCATATTCCATCACAAAACCGCCAGTGTGTTTCATATTCCACTACAAACAACCAGTGTGTTCATGTTCCATTACAAAACAACCAGTGTGTTCATATTCCATCACAAACCGCCAGTGTGTTCATATTCAACTACAAACAACCAGTGTGTTCATATTCCATCACAAACAACCAGTGTGTTCAGACAAACAGTTAACTTCATTTCCCATTACATACAAACAACCAGTGTGTTTAAAGACATAGTCAACTTTATCTTCCATTACAAACAACCAGTGCGTTTAGAGAAACATGGTTAATTTCATCTCCCTACTAAAACCAACCAGTGTGTTTAGGCAGATAGTTAACTTCATCTCCTGTTAACACCAACCAGTGTGTTTAGGCCGATAGTTAATTTAATCTCCCTGTTAACACCAACCAGTGTGTTTAAGCAGATAGTTAACTTCATCTCCCTGTTTAACACCAACCAGTGTGTTCAGGCAGATAGTTAACTTCATCTCCCTGTTAACACCAACCAGTGTGTTCAGGCAGATAGTTAACTTCATCTCCCTGTTAACACCAACCAGTGTGTTCAGGCAGATAGTTAACTTCATCTCCCTGTTACAAACAACCAGTGTGTTCAGAGAGACAATTAACTTCATCTCACATTAAATACAAACAACCAGTGTGTTCAGACAGACAATTAAATGTATCGCCCATGACATACACCCAGTGTATTTAGAGGGACAGTTGGCTACATCTCCCGAATACCATTGTTTCAAGACACTTAGTTTTTGGTCTCGTTCATCTCATCACTCCAGAAAAATGAAGTCCCAGCATGATTGATGACTTGTTGACAAGAGCTGTTCATCTGTTGCTGCTGCCTGTGGCCCTCTGACAGCTAGTGAAGGACAGATGTTTTCATCTGCTGCTGCTGTCTGTGGCCCTCTGACAGCTGGTGAAGGACAGATGTGTTTCATCTGCTGCTGCTGTCTGTGGCCTTCTGACAGCTGGTGAAGGACAGATGTGTTCATCTGTTGCTGCTGTCTGTGGCCCTCTGACAGCTGGTGAAGGACAGATGTGTTCATCTGCTGCTGCTGTCTGTGGCCCTCTGACAGCTGGTGACGGACAGATGTGTTCATCTGTTGCTGCTGTCTGTGGCCCTCTGACAGCTGGTGAAGGACAGGAGAGGTCACTGTCTGGGGTTGTCGTCCTACCTCTACTTATGTCTGACACTTTAGGTACTCAAGTGTCATCTTTGATGGCTTGCTTGAGAATGTTGCCCAAACTACGTGATCAACGCCGCAGGGTCTGTCTTTCTCGGGGCTGGACAAGAGCATAGCATTTCACGGTGGAAAAATGTCGAGCGACGGTGAGCATTCTCATCGCTTATCCTAAACTTTTCCGAAAGAGAGGGGGAGGAGAAAGGGGAGAGGAGGGAAAAGGGGGTAGGGGTGGGTGCTGGGGTGGCGAGATTCGGAGGCAACGTGTTGTTGTTGTAAGACGTCAGGGAGGGACTCATTTGTCAGCAATATGCTGCAGTTGTTTTTGGGAACAAAGACCACAGGTATCTTTTTCCTTGGCTGGGACCGTACACCACTTCCATATCACTCAATTATAAAGAAACACATTAGTGTGTG
>JADBJO010001531.1:395000-400000 GCA_016801955.1 Conus betulinus | reverse complement strand
GGGACAGAGAAAGGGTAATTGAAGACTGGTAGTCCAGGCTGAGGCTTGTGGATGAAACGGTCGTGTCACACGTGTTGCTTTTACGACAAATCCGCCCCTGTGTTGACGGAGGGACTCCAGCGTGGCGTGACCAGCTGTCACAGTCTTTTCTGTTTTCTGCGGGGAAAGAGCCCCTTGAAACTGAGAGATTCCAGGGGCGAAAGTGTACAATCAACTTGTTAGTGGCTCTCTCCCCCCATTCCCTAACTCAGTGTAACAATACTAAAAACACAACCAATGCTACCATTGATAACAAGAACAGCAAATAATATGATGATAGTAATAGTAACAAGAGCCTATATTATTATTATAATAAGAATAATAATGATGATGTTGATGATGATAATAATGATGATGATGATGATGATGATGATGGTGATGATAGTAATAATGATGATAATAATGGCAGTAGTAAAAATATAATAGTAATAATACGAATACTAACAATAATGATAATAGTAGCTAGTAATAATAGTTGTAGTAGTACGAGTAGTAGTAGTAGTAGTAGTAATAGTGGCAGCAGTAGCAGCAGCAGCTGCAATAGTTGAAGTAGCAGTTGTAGTACTAGCAATAGTAGTAGTATAGCAGCAGCAGCAGCAGCAGCAGCAGCAGCAGTAAAAGTAACAGTATTGTTAGCAGTTGTAGACAAAGGTTATGGCCCAGCCAGGCAAGCCGGTCACATCAGGCCTGCAATCAATCACGCAATTGCTAAATGCAAGCTGAAATCAGGACCATCCTAGCCAGATAATCGAGGGCCCCTTATATCCACTCGAGCGGTGCGATTTAAGATTTCAAGATTCAAGTCCTAACCAAAGCCAGAGCATGAAACTGGAAGACCAGTCGGAAATGACATTTATCACACCCCATATTTCAGTCATGTCGAATGCAAAACATTGATATCTTTGAAAAACAAAACTACATCAGGTAAAGCATGCTGGAGGGTCAGTCGGCTTGTTTGTCTGCCTGTTCCCAACATGCTACATTAACACTACCAAACCAAAATTTGGAAAAGAGAGGGGGTTAGCTACCACCGAGGACACAGACAGAGTACAGGACAAGACACAATGCATTTCGACCTCTTGGTCTTCCTTAGGTGAAAACAAATAACATTTAAAACAGTGACAAGAAGAACATGTAGCTACTCAGCTTCGCTTCTCCTGTTCGTCTCCAAATCAGAAATGGCCGCCAGACGGAAACGAGGAGGCTGGGCAGAGGAGGGGGAGGGGGGAAGGGGTCTTTTCCCCCCTTCCTCCCCCTCTCCCTCCTCCCCCCTTCCTCCTCCCAACCTGCTCAATACTTTCTCTCCCATAATCCCCTCGTTTCTGTCTGGCAGCCATTTTTGATTTGGAGACGAACCGGAGAAGCGAAGGTAAGTGGCTACATGTTCTTCTTGTCACTGTCCTAAATGTTATTTGTTTTCGCCTGAAGAAGACCCAAGAGTCGAACTGCATTGTGTCTAGTCCTGTACTCTGTCTGTGTCCTTGGCGGTAACTAACCCTCTCTTTCCAAATTTTGCTTCATTTTCCGCCCTAAGTCACTCCGTTTTGAAACTACCAAACCAATTTCAACACACTTAGAAGAAGGAAGAATATAGCTCAATAACAAAGTCATAAACTTTGGGTGCAGACAAGGATCTGAGGGGGAATTTTTTTTTCAAGAAAGATAGCATGTAACTCGATTACGAAGTCATTAAACTTTGATCTGTATAAGGATATAAGTGCAAATACAGATTTTCTTTTTCACGAAAGACAGAATGTAGCCCAAGAAAAAAATCATCACATTTTGATCCTGACGAAGGTCTAAAGGCGAATCCAGGCTTTTCATTCACTTTCTTATGTATTGAGAGATGAGATTTGTTTTTACATTTTTTGAACATTTGTGAAGAAACAATGCTTGGATCTCAGTGAAAGAAAAGTCCCGATCACTAGATGTAATCATATATAGGAATCTGCAGAGTTTGTTGACGATCCGGATTATAACCTCATCCAGTGAACAAAGGCATGATCGACCTTGGCAGATGTCTGCGCTCTCCCAAGCGTCCTTCGCACATATGGGCGTGTATTTGCCCGCACAGCACCGCACCGTACTTGACCTCTTGATGGGATAGTTGTCGGTAGTTTGTCATAGCACTGTGGTCAGCAGCAATGCCGTAGGTATTTAAGGCAATGGTACTCAACAACCTGTGAAATACCCACCAGGGACATGTCGCATAACCAGGCAAGGCGAGGTGAAGGGGTGAAAGAGAGAGAGAGAGAGAGAGAGAGAGAGAGAGAGAGAGAGAGAGAGAGAGAGAGAGTGTGTGGAGGGGGGGGGGTGCTAATCGTCTGCAAAATGTCACGACACTTTGTGGCACCTAGACCCCCCCTTTTCAAAGTAATGATTGCAAACACTGACTGGCATGAGAGAGAGAGAGAGAGAGAGAGAGAGAGAGAGAGAGAGAGAGAGAGAGAAAGAGAAGTCCAGGCTGACAGAGACAGAGAGAGAGAGAAAAGAGGCAGAGAGAGAGACAGAGAGAGAAAGAGAGTCCAGGCTGACACAGAGAGAGAGAGAGAGAGAGAGGAGAGACAGAGGAGAGAGAGAGAGAGAGAGAGAGTCCAGGCTGAGAGAGACTGAGACAGAGAGAGAGAGGAGAGAGGAGAGAGGAGAGAGAGAGAGAGAGAGAGAGAGAGTCCAGGAGAGAGAGAGAGGAGAGAGAGAGTTCCAGGAGAGAGAGAGAGACAGAGACAGAGTGAGAGAGTCCTGACTGACAGAGAGAGAGAGAGAGAGAGAGAGAGAGAGAGAGAGAGAGAGAGAGAGAGAGAGTGAGTCACTGAAGACTGGTAGTCCAGGCTGAGGCTTGTGGATGAAACGATCGTGTCACACGTGTTGCTATTACGACAAATCCGCCCCTGTGTTGACCGAGGGACTGCAGCGTGACACGTCCAGCTGTTACGGTCTTCGTGTCTTCTAGGGGAAAGAGCCCCAGAGCGACCACTAATAACAACAGCAACAACAACAATAATAACGACAAAACTAGCACCACAACAACAACAATAACAACTATAATAATAATAGTACTGGTGATGATGATGATGATGATGATGATGATAACAACTATAACAATAATAATGATGGTGATGATGATGATGATGACAACGATGGTAACAATAATGATAATGATAATAAGAGTAATAATAATAATTTTTTCTTTGGTGTACGCAGGCTGATACTCCTGCGGACATTCCCTGTATAGACAGGCAAGGATTAATTCCATCTACCCAAACAAAGGGAGTGGAGTTTTGTGTGTATGACCGTTTTTCCCCCGCCCATAAGGCAGCCATACTCCAACTTTGGGGGAAGGTGCATGCTATGGGTAACGTGTCATCCTTACCAACGGCCAAAACAGGCCTTCTCTTCCAAAAGTTGGAGATGGAATTTGACGTGTGCGCAAGATGTTATGCGTGCGTTCACACACACGGAACCTCGGTTTACAGTCTCATTCGAAGGACTGTATGGGGAATGGAGTCAGAACCAATGTTAACTCCGAGGGTACCCCCCCCCCCCCCCCCCCCCCTGCACCGAAACGGCCCGGCGGAGATTCGAACCTACAACCCCAGGATCACCAAGATTACGAGTCCAGTGCTCTACCACTGGGTTATTCCGGCCCACTTTAATAAACACAATAATGATCATAATGATGATGATGATGATGATAATATATAGCAGCAGCAGCAGCAGCAGCAGCAGCAGCAGTAGTAGCAGTAGTAGCATTGGTCGGAGTTGTAGCCAAATGGTGTTAGCGTTCAGCCGGGCACGTCAGCCATATCAGGCCTTCAAGCAGTCTGGGAAGTTGCACAATGCAACTGAAATCAGGTCTATACCAGCAGCGACAGTCCAATAGAATAGTCTTTATATCCATTTGAGTAATATGAATACGATTTAAAATTTCATGCTTCAAATCCTCAACGAAGCCAGTGCATGAAACAATACACGAACGAACTAATACGCTTTTTGAAGTTATCATTTATCTTGCTCCACGTTGAGACAGGCTTACCGATAGGAAAAGGGTCTAAAATATGTCGCTTTGCTTCATATTGAAACTGTGTTCAAAATGTGTGTGTGTGTGTGTGTGTGTGTGTGTGTGTGTGTGTGTGTGTGTGTGTGTGTGCGTGCGTGAGTGTGTGCGTGCATGCGTGCGTGCGTGCGTGTGTGTGTGTGTGTGTGTGTGTGTGTGTGCGTGTGTGTGTGTGTGTGTGTGTGTGTGTGTGTGTGTGTGTGCGTGCGTGCGTGCGCGCGTGCATGAGTCCGTGCATGAGTCCGTGCATGCATGGAAGCATACGTACGTGCTCGCGTTTGCTAGCTTGTGTGTGTGTGTGTGCGTGTGTGTGTGTGTGTGATATCTTTATGGTATCAATCAACTATACTGCGGTGATCACAAAGAATGTGCAGTATGTTGTGAGCAGTGCTTACTCAGTGACGTTTTAGAAACATGTGTTGTTCGTCTGTATCGTGTTTTTTTTTGTTGTTCATTCTAACGTGACATTTTTCATGGGTTGTCGCTCCCAGTATATTGTTGGTCATGACAAATCACTTGACGAGAGGTCAGCTCTGATGTGTCCCTCCCCCCCCCCCCCCCACACACACACACACCACCCCCCCCCCCCCACCTGACCCCCACGGTCGGCCGGGCTTTAAACAAACAGTTACTGAACTGAACTGAACTGAACCCTGTCACAATTCAAGTAGTTGTTTAGAGTGAGGGAATTCCTTACAACACCTTTACCCCCTACCCTTCTCTCTCTCTTCTCCTCTGTGTGCTTGCGTGCGTGTGTGCGTGCGTGCGTGCGTGCGTGCGTGTGTGTGTGTGTGTGTGTGTGTTCAGATTTGCTCAAAAGACCATTATCTGATAAAGACTTGTACTTTAAGACCTCAAAAGCGGCGCACTTGGGGGGGAAAAAAGAGACTAACAAAATGACAGAATT
>JADBJO010001531.1:367500-387500 GCA_016801955.1 Conus betulinus | reverse complement strand
CAAGCGTAGGAGACATTGTCTCCAAAACTGTGGCGCCTATAAGAAGACAGACAATTTTAACTTTAAGAAAAGGGGGAGTAGGAGGGAGAGGGGATCCGGATGGGGGTGGAAGGAAGGAGAGTTGGTGGGGGGGGGAGGGGGGGGGGGGGGGGGGGGGGGGGGGGAGGAAGACGTAAATCCTGCTTCACGTGTGCACGTTCTTGTACGTGTGTATGTTGCATATTTGCATGTGCGTAGTCCCGCCTGTGTTTGTGTGTGGGCGGCATGCGTTCGATGTTTGATCAAGTTTCCAAATATGTTTTAAGTCCATCCTGAAGAGAGAGAGAGAGAGAGAGAGAGAGAGAGAGAGAGAGAGAGAGAGAGAGAGAGAGAGAAGAGAGAGAATCAACATTGGTACAGCTTTTTCACAGGATTATACGATGCGGCGAAACAAGTTTACCAACAGAAGAACTTCCAGTGAAGCGAAGCGACTGACCTGGTCATTGAGAACGAGATATATATCCGGGCTGAAACCGAAGTTAATCCCGGGCAATGGAGTAATGGGGAATTAGGAGTCGGTGTCCGCATTGTGGGCAAAATGCCCCAGTTCAGGCTTGGTCAGCCGAAGGGATCCTGAGGGTACCATTAGGTGAACGGGTTGGTTCGTTTGGTGGAGAGGAAATGTGGCATTTTTTGTCCTGCGATGTTGATGATTTGGTCGTGATTCTAAAGGATTGTGTGAAGTGGAGTGAATGAGTGTGTGACGGGCTGATTCATAGCATCTGTATGTCGGAAGCGTCCCTTTCCACTCTTCTTTCAACTTTTTTTCCCACCACCCGTCCCCCCCCCCCCTCTCTCTCTCTCTCTCTCTCTCTCTCTTCTCTCTCCCTCTCCCCCCCCCCCTCTCTCTCTCTCTCTCTCTCTCTCTCTGTTGGTAGTTTCACAGACTATTTTGTTATTTCAGAAGGGTCATGTTTAAAACATCGCACTGGTATCCTGCGTGTTTTTTTTTTTTTTTTGTTTTTCTTTTGATTTACTCGACTACCTGATCACGCCTACCTGTATGTTTTGCTTTAAATAATGACAATGACAGGCCATCGGAAAGTAAAAACTCGCACAGTAATAAATGGTAGGTAAATTGTGTTTGGAATCAGATTTTTGGATCATCGTTTTCTTAATTGTGTACCCACTGATGCAACTGAGGACTTTTTTTTTCAAGAGCATCGTTATCTCACCGATTCTGATGTGAATTATGCGTTCCTCTTGTTTACGGATGCCATGTACGTTCTTGTGAATTTGTGGAAAAAAAAAAACGCATCCATAATTGAGAGCTTACTAGAAATTTTGTTGGTTTGACTGAGAGGACAAAAAAGTCAGGTAGACAATCAATGCCGATCAGTGCCAAACAATCACTAACACAGTTTAGGTGAACTAAACGAGCTGAACTTAAAGAACATATCTTGACGACAAGAGACAAGATAAAACTCTGCTTAAGAAGAAACGATGGAGTTTTAATCGTGACAAGACCAAACAGCTTGCTTCTTACGATAAGGAGAGCAGATCTTTTGTAAGGATGTTAGACAATTTTCTGGAAGGAGAACGTACATGCACATCCAGGTATAGCCTGAGATCAATGCATTGATCACTTTCAGCGCCTTTTAAACGACAAAAGTGAGCAAAGAAATACCGTCGTTTTTCGATCTACAGACTTAAAATGTGAGGTGTGATGATCCTCATAGACCTGTAATGGAAAATGAAGTAGTAGAAGCAATCTGTGAACTGAAAAATGGTAAAGCATTGGCATTGGCGGAATAATATCAGGATAGTTAAAATCTTCTGGACAATTCTCAGTTGCTTTCATGACAAAATTATTCAATACTGCCTTTGATGAAGGAATTTACCCCCACTGAATGGGCAGAACTATTCTTATTCTTCTTCTCAAGAAAAGGCGACCAGGCTCTACATGACAGTTACAGAGGATTTCCCTGTTGAAGTTAATAGGCAGATGCTACACTGCCACACCGAATAACAGGCTGTTAAATGGGGTAATACACATAACACGCCGATCCATTCACAGGCAGGCTTTAGGAAAGGACATCACATTTGGCCCTATGTTTATGTTGAATGCTGTTATTGACAAATGCTTTTCTGGAAGGGGACGGAAACTTTATTTTTGTTTTGTAGATCTGAAGAAGGCCTTTGACTTTCTTCAACATAAGCCTCTATTTGATATATCATTGAAACATGGTGTGTGTTGGGAAATCTAAGACCATCGTCATGGCTGTATGCGATTCTGTACTATCCTGTGTAAGAGTAAAAGATAAACTAACAAAATTCCAGTCGGTTTAATGCAGGGCTGCATACTAGGTCCATTCTTTTTGTATTTTTGTACACGGAATTGCAGCATCTCTCAATATAAATGGTAAGCTTGAAAGTCAGCTGTCACTTGGGATTGTACAACTGTTTCTTCTTTCTGCTGACAATATTGTTCTCTTGTCAGACACTGTCATAGATCTTTACAATCAGACTGAGTTTTTATTAATGCTTGCAAAAAGTTTTTTTGTGATATCAATAAAGGGATTTTTCAAAAATTATTTTTGCTGTAAATATGGAAAATGAACCGCAGGTGAAACATAACTGGAAAGTGAATGAGTATAATTACTTCAGATTTGTTTTTACAACAGAAATTAGTTTGGACAGATGAGTTTACACTCTTCAAATAAAAGCGCTGGACAGCATGTGTCCCGAATGCATAAAATGAGTTTGCATATTTTCTTTTACAGAGTTTTGATACTCAGCAGCAGACTGTGTTAATGTAAGCATTTGAAATGCGGGGGCTTTACATATTAGACAACATTGAAAAGGTTCATATAATTTTTCCCTGCAAATGATTTCGTGGGATTCCTTCAAAAGTTCCAAGTAAGTTTGTGTTCTGTGAAACTTCCAGGTATCCAGTGTACATCAACAGAACAATCACATGCATGAAATATGGGCAGAAAATCTTGAAAACGGGTACGTCCCAAAAATCCACGCCAGGTATATTGAATGCTTACTCAGACGGAGAGTTGAGGAAAAGCATGCTGGAAAACATTGATAAAATACCAACAACCTTATTTAGTTTTAGGAATCGATCACGCATGGTTAAACTAGGGGGGGGCTGTAAAACTTCGTTCATCTCGCTGTTTAAAACACAGACTGATGGATAATGAATTGTAGGATAGGAACAGCTCGATTATGAATTAAAAATAACTTACCTGACATATCATCTGCTTAAAATCACACTTGAAATCTAAGAGGTAGTTTGAATCTTTAGATCCCAGATGTTTTCGAGACTGTCTAGGGAAGCTGCGGAATGGTGTCCTTCCGATAAGTCGTTCGTCATTCAGAAGAACGCGAAAGCCTTAACAATCTTTGTACTATATGCAATACCTTAGAAGATGTACGTAAGATCATTTTCACTTGCCCGTTACATACAAAGGTTAGAATAAGATATTTGGATGATAGCAGTATACTCTGCATGCAAAACTTCCGAAATGTAGATCAATCGAATACTTTCGGAAACTCAAGATGTATCTTTTCTATATTCTTCATTAAGTGAAAGTCACAATGAAAGTGGACTAGACTATTATTTTTTGTGAAATCGAGTGAGTTATTGTTTATGCGAGTCATCTAAATTGATATCTTTATATCTGCATAAATATCAGGCTCACACACATACACACACACACACACACACACACACACACACACACACACACACACACACACACTCACACACACACACACACACACACACACACACACACATACACACACGCACGCACGCACGCACGCACGCACGCACGTACGGGCGCACGCAAGAATGCACACACACACACACACACACACACACACACACACACACACACACACACAGAGCACGTGCGCGCGCGCTGCGCTAAAGATACATGAACTTTGTTTACATAAACCTGAAAACAAATTCTCATAAGACTGTCGAGCGGAATCATTCTGTGCACAATATAGTGAAACCTTACGGTAGTGTTTCTATCAAGGAAGAATGCGTTTACATATTTTCAGTCATATGAATCCGTCATTTTTTTTTCTGAGCAAAGATCACCTCTTTGAAGACAGAAATCACAATGCTCTTGAGATCCAAGATTTATCCATTCACATCGTACTTCTGGAAGGCCCAGCATTTGAAACATCTTCATGAAACGCCATTGTCAACCATTCTCTCCAGCTCCGGTATTGTTGAGAAATCGCTCTGTAGTGGTCAGTTCTTGTGGTCATCGGTTGATTCCAGAATTTTATTTGCCTGTTGTCCGGAGCTTGTAGGTGAATAGACATTGACTTTAAGGAAATAACACATTGAGAGAGAGAGAGAGAGAGAGAGAGAGAGAGAGAGAGAGAGAGAGAGAGAAGAGAGAGAGCATTTAAAACGATAGTTAAATATCAACAATTCTACACAATTAACATCAAAATAACACAGTTCAATCTTTATTAAGAAAAAAGTCTTTCATTTTTATCCCGATTATCCAACCATAAAAAAAAAGAATCAGCTGCAACATGTCAACATGAACAACGTAGTCGACAGAATTATTTGATCACTACTTTTAAGGAAACTTTATTATCAGATAACCTTTGGCACTTCAGTAGTTTCTTTGTTTCAAGGTGACATTGTCACTGTCTTCACACAGACTCTCTCTCTCTCTCTCTCTCTCTCTCTCTCTCTCTCTGTCTCTCTCTCTCTGTGTGTGTGTGTGTGTGTGTGTGTGTGTGTGTGTGTGTGTGTGTGTGTGTGTGTTTGCTTTGATATACCCCTTGTACGCGTAAAGTGAATGATAGACCTGCCACCCAGTGCGAGCAAACACCGTGCTTTTCTTGGGCTCAGCGAAATCCCTTTAGCAGACAATGTGACTGATAGCAGTTCGTCTGAAGTCCGCTCGCTTTATTGCATTGTCTAGAGCTTAGTATCACTGTGACGTAACTTCCCAGCCCGCCATGGCAAGCAGCGGGATTAGGAGGACTGGACACTCAAAGGCACGGCAAACATGATAAGCTCTGACACCATCTTGAAGATTTACTCATATAAAGGACAGACACTGGCCCTAATTCTGTTGCATCAAAGGTCTGATAATGATGTTCAGTCATGCTTGTGTTTAGATCCCCCGTGTATGGCAGCTTAACGAAGGAGGCCTAGATGAGGCTTACCGTGGGTTATGTGTTCCACGACAAGACCCAGTATCATCTGCAAAACTGTCGATCCAAGGATTAGAGGCCGAGGATCGGTATCTCGTCTAGTATTCCCACTATTCGCTTTTGATGGAGTCCGTCCGCACCTTTACTTGCCCCAGAACCACCGTGTGTATGTTTCAAACTTGACAGTTTGACACCGTCAGCTGTGAAGTGTAGTGAACAGACAGCTAACCCATGAACAGGAGGTAGATACCAAGGCGGCAAGATCAACAGGAAGTAGTGAATGCCTACAATGCGGGTGATGCAATTCCAATGGGAGAAAGTCAAGGGTAAGTCCTGTCCCCTTTTCATCTTTGGTTTATCACTGGCATAAAACTCTACAAGTCACTTTTCTCTAGGAATGTGAGTTAGACACTGACAAGAGGTGTTCAACGAAAAATACTGGCGTCAGCAATTAGGGCCCTATATTGTTCAAAGGGCTTTCCGTTTCTCCGAAAAAAAAGAGCATAAGACAAAGGACGATGGCTGGGAGTTAATCAGCACACACGCTGTCAAACAGATACCTCTCTTCACAGTTGCCCCATAAAACCTGTCTGGTAAGGGTAAGACATCTCGTCCGAAACACTGGATAGAGTGCCGGGTGGATCGACGTCCCAGTCACAGTCCTGGACGAACAACATGAACTACTGGACTGTTGTGACATCTCTGTTGTGCGTGACTGACAACAGAGCGGATCAGGATGGGGGGCGGGGGGGGGGGGGGGGGGGGGGGGGATATATCTCCCTGGCTGCTTAAGTCCGTCACGGAGTTTCTACGTTCTACTGTCACCAGACAATGATGACACTAATAGTAATGATGATTAAGCTCAAAACGCACTCGATGGTGTCCTTTTGGAAGCCAGGTTTTTCAACCGGTCCACTTGTTTCATGGACCTTGCTGGAATTTTACCAACGTGCGTGTCTGTCGTTGTATTTGTAGGCCCTTTAGCATAATGGACTGAAACATTAGGAATTCATCCATCCTCTGGTCGGAACACCGATTCCAAAGTGCTGAGCATTGCAAGCATCCGGGTCTTTGAAACAACAACAACAACAACAATAACAACAACAAAACAACTACAACAACATCATCATCATCATAACCATAGGTCTTCAAACAGCCGGTACAGACCAACAATGTTGTCATCTGAACGTTCATCACAGCATTTGAGCGAGAAGGGAGGAATGCAAGGATGGCAGACCTATCTCCTCTCCTGGTATCCTAGTGCCTACGTTGTACGTCTGTGTTTCCCTCCCTACCCCATCAAAGGCCAATGTGCAGGACAGAATCTTTAACGTGCGCAGATGTGTCTACAGACAAAGGGGGGTTCAGGCATCAACAGGTCCGCACGTCATGTTGATCTGTGGGAAGGGAAAGCTTCCGATTCATACTTCACCCCACTGCCGGAGATCGAACTCGCGACTCTAAAGACCAAAAAGGAAGTGTTGTATATAATCAATCGACTATCACATTCGACATACCGCTCTGTTCTCCATGAGATGTTAGAGGGCGTCTGGGAGAAATGCTTCCAACCTCTCTTCATGGGTAGGTCTTAGCCTACGGGACTGCAATGCAGTACAAGTATTGCTGATAACAGATGCTTCGTACATCTGTAGCTGTACTTCTGTACGCAGCGTCACCGGTCACTGGCACCCACACGGCCAATAGGTTGAAGTATTGTCGGTGTGTCTGTGGAGTACGGCATGTAGATGCAAATTGTCAGACACACACACACACACACACACACACACACACAGTGTGTGAAGCCATATAATAGCGACAGAAGAATTGTTCGCTTGTACTTGATTTCCCAACCATTCATTTCTTTTGCAGTGGGTCATGTAATGTACCGTTACTCTGTTACATGATGATGATGATGATGATGATGACGACGACGACTTGACGATGATGATGATAATGATGATGATGATAGTAATGATGATGATGGTGAGGAGGAGGAGGAGGAGGAGGAGGAGGAAGAAGAAAGAAGAAGAAGATGACGACGACGACGACGACGATGATGATGATGACAATATTGATGATTTTGCATCATCTACAGTAATCCTAATCCTAATAGCAGATGGAAAACGAAACTGATCCAAGTCCGTCCAAACCTGAAAAGAGTTTTTACCACGTTCCAGGAGCGGCCGTAAAGAGAAAACAGTCTTGTGCCGTTAGCATACAGGCCACTCCTTTTACACCCATTTTTGTCTTTTAAACGGTGAAGAAGCTCTGTGGTGCATTCCATGTCATGTATCTCTCACAGTAAGCATGTCCTTTTAGAGCGTTGGCACTTGCATGATGTGAGACAAACACTTTACAGCAGCCGCCATCCAAACCTTGTTCAGAGATGTCCCACCTGACGTGATGTTTGAATTTCTGAAAGATCAAAAATTTTTTATCTTATCTAAGTTTTTACGAAAGAAAGATTTTTTTTTTCAAATGAATTTCTGGTTTGTTTTTAGAACGTGTATTTTAAAGGCTTGTGTGTGTGCGTTTTTAAAAAACAAAAACAATTGAGTTGAATTCAACGCGGTGACAGTCCAGATATGGCCCTTTGGGCTATAAGCAACTCTCTCTCTCTCTCTCTCTCTCTCTCTCTCTCTCTCTGGGGCCAACTGAAAAGAGGCTAGGGATCGGGTGGGCGGAATGGGGGTAGGGGTGGGAAGAGGAATGCTTTTACTGAAAGTTTGCAGGTGATGCTGTGACGTCACTAAAATACAGGAGCGCTGTCTTTTCTCTGCTTCGTCTCCCACGCTTATGTCGGTGTCTTTATTCCCTGCACCGCTGCTTCTGGATTCCACACACACACACACACACAGCCACATTCAGGAACTGTTGCTTATATAGCCCAGCCGACCGCAAAAGGCCATGTCAGGGATGTCACCGCGTTAAAATCAACTCACAAGTCATCAAAAAGAAAAAAGAAGGAAAAGAAAAAAAAAGAGAAAAAAAAAACTTTCACACATCTCTTTAAAATACATCTTCTAAAAGCGTACCAGAAATTTCGTGAGAAAGCTTTCTTCCGTAAAATCCTAGATCAGATGAAAAATGTTGATCTCTTTCAGAAACTCAAAGATCACGTCAGGTGGGACATCTCTGAGCGGGGTTTTCATGGAGTCTGCTGTAAAGTGTTTATGTCTCACATCGTGCAAGTCTCAGCAATCTAAAAGAATATGTTTCACTGTGAGTGGAACATAGCCCCAGCATTGTAGTACACAGCGAGCAGTCAGCTTGAAGTCGTCGTGAGACAACCCACTTGAGAAGACACTGCGTGCTTTCGAGTCACTTCGACATTGTTCAGTGGTGCGTTTTCTGATACAAGATACGAAGGGATTTTCCTCGTGAGCCCCCTTCTGACGACAATGATTACTTAGTGGGGACCATTGTTGATAACAGAAAATTGTTACGATAAAAAAGCGAACCACAACACAAAACGTCCGCCTATTGATGTAAGCACATTTCAGAAGTGTCTATGGAATTTCGTGTTAACATAAATTACATTGCGTAGTTTAGGGAATACAAATATGAAACAGAGAAAATCCTCCTTTCACTCATTCCAGCAAATGCAAAAAAAAAAAAAAAAAAAAAAAAAAAAAAAAAAAAAAAAAGTGTTACAACCAATAAACTGCTTTGATATATTTTTAATGTTTGTCTCTGTGGTTAAAAAAAAAAAGTTAAGCAATTTCGCCTTTCCTTCTTTCTGTGTTTCTAAGTGAAGCGTTTCTGTTGATATGACTGTTTGAAGCACCACGACAAAACAGAAGAGGGCTTAGCCTGTCACATAGCATATCGATACGTAGTTCACACGTAGGGAGAACTAATCTGCACTTTCACCACTTTCCCAAGCAGTTTCTTATCTTAACAGTTTATTGAGACAATCACGCCGACAAGTTCTCTCTCTCTCTCTCTCTCTCTCACACACACACACACACACACACACACACACACACACACACACACACATATATATATATATATATATATATATATATATACATATATATATATATACATACATATATATAGAGAGAAAGATATATATATATAGAGAGAGAGACAGACAGACAGACAGACAGACAGACAGACAGACAGACAGATGGACAGACAGACAGAGAGTTTTCTGCAGAACTAACGACAGAACTAACAATACGAACACGAACGGCCTGAAAGTTCTGTTTGTCCAAACAGATCAGGACATACTGACCTGGATTTCTGTTTGTCACCCCACCCCACCACACGTTTTGTTACCTGGTTAGCCGGCGAGGTATGAAGATGACACGACCACTCTCACCCCCCCCCCCCCCCTCTCTCTCTCTCTCTCTCTCTCTCTCTCTCTCTGTGATGTTTCAGTCACTCTCACTCCCACCGTTGGTGGCAAACAGCTGGGGGGTGGGGGGGGGGGGGGGGGGGTCGTGCTACAATCGGCAAACATTAGCGTAGCAGCCCCTTATCAGCTGTTTCATCAGCGATCGACATGATCCGCCAGGTTTGCACAGCTCACCGAGTTTGGTTGTATCTCTTTTTCAAATCCAGCGATGATGTTTGTAGCCCAGCCGACCACAAAGGCCACATGTGAGTTGCAAGTCACAAACACAAACTATGTACCAGATTAGTTTCAAAGCGAGGCGACCGAAGGCGGTAACTGAACCAAATTTTTTTTAAAATGAAGGATGTTATTTCCGCGGACAAAACAAATAGATTACAGGACAGTTGTCCTGCAGTCTCTTTGTCTGTTTTGTCTGCGGAAACAAGATCTTTCCTTTTTAAAAGCTATATACAGTTTAAGATGCAAAACCTTAGATCCGAACCAAGTACTGAAGCAAAAAAGCAAAAACAAAACAAAATAAAACAATCGAGCAAATAACGATCTGAAAAGATATCACAACCACGTCTGCCTGCCCGTTTGTTATTTGTCTTTATGTGTGTGTGTGTGTGTGTGTGTGTGTGTGTGTGTGTGTGTGTGTGTGTGTGTGTGTGTGTGCGTGCGTGTACATGTGTCAAGTTATGGGTTTTTTTTTTGTCAATCTTGTTTTACAATTTCAGTCAATTCTGACACCTACCAGAAATCTTATGGGCGATCAGGGGGTGGTGGTTGAATTTAACACGTAAAGTGCTGTCATTCAGAGATAATAACATCAATGTCTGCGACCCCATGAACAATGTTTGTTTCCCCCTCTCCTCCAACCCCCTCCATCATCACTTTATTTTGGGAATTAGGTTCCTGTCCATTCCGCCCTTTCCCGTTTCGGGAAACAAGACAAAGACAATGGAGAGGGCACAGTGGCAGAACTGTAAAACGAGTTGTCCGCGATTTTTTTGTTTGTTCGTTCGTTTTGCATGGAGACTTGATAACGATCTGCAGAAGGTCATCACCATGCGTTTAGAACAGTATCACCAAGGGTAGTGTCTTTCCATGAACAACGAAAAATGCAGCTTTTGGGCTTTGTCGAGGCATAATCCAAACTGAATCTTATCAGCGTTTAGTGACGACTCAAACTTAGGGATGTTCAATCCAGGCGGAGCGTTCACAGGTAAGCTAACACATCACAAGCATTTCCTGTCCCTAACATTAGTGCTTTCCCTATGCATGGTTTTCTTTTCATGCAAACAAACCAATAAACAAACTTTCCCATGTTATGATATAAGTTTGAACACACACACACACACACACACACACACACACACACACACACACACACACGCTCGCGCGCGCACACACACGCACGCACACACACACATACACGCGCGCTCGCGCGCGCGCACACACACACACACACACACACACACACTCCAGATTCTTATCAACAAGGTGCAGTCTAAAAAAAACAATGACAAGTGCCAGGTTGCATAACTCTTCGTCACAGCAGTTTTGTCACGACGTATTTGGACTGCTCTCCCTGTGGAGAGTGTGTCGCAGGAGAACAATGCACCAGTGTTTGTTAATAACTGTGCTCTACGTATACATTCATGCATCATACGTTGTATCTCCATTCCCCACAAAAAGTTCATCTTGAAAATGATGCATCCTCACAATTATCATCAGCTTGCGCGAGACTTCTATACCTATCCTGTTTTCAAGAAATCACTAAAAAAAAAAAAAAAAAAGGGACATTTCCAAAGAAAGCACATTTGTTGACTCTATAATCATTAGTTTACTCGCCATGGAAGAGATGTATCCCGTGGTTAGATTTGGTTTATTCTACTGCTTCTGTGGTCTTGTTCCAGCTTGCTTAAGACCCATTGTTCATTAGTCTACAAACCAAAGACAAAGATTACATCTGTGGTTACGTTTTCGCTTTATTCTACTGCTTCTTCGGGCATGAGACACGATATTCAGAACAATGAAGCACAATCTGGCCTGAAGATGACCTAAGAGGTCGAAACGCGCCGTGTTGTGTCTTGTAACTTGTTTGCCCTTGTTTTCGGCGAACTCACCAACAATGTGTTTCAATTTTCGCCGGCAGTCAACTCACGTTGGGACTAACTCATCCCAGCTTGTTTGGCATGACCGCTCACCATCACACAGGATGTGTCTGTCTCTTTCACTATCCAGCCCAATGGCTCAGGAGGATAGGCGACTCAACCAGCCAGGTATTGTTCATGTCTTCCCATAGTCTGATAAACTGATCAACCAGCTGCAGAAACTGTGATACGTAATTTATGCCTGCGTCATTTGGACGAGAAGAGCTGTTGTGCTGGGGAATTTAGTTCCGCTTTTCCAATGCATACTTCTGGGGTGAATCTAGTATCAAGGTCTTCATTACGATGAATTGAGTCTCCACTTAAGAGAGAGAGAGAGAGAGAGAGAGAGAGAGAGCTGTTAAATCCAGATAGTCATGTCTTCAATATAAAAAAGAAAAAAAATAAAGTAAAGAAAGAAAGAAAAAAAAAAAAAAAAAAAAAGAAAAAAAAAAAACTTGAACATAGACAAACACTGTCTGGGCATAAATTCATAACCTTAAATGACAAACTTGTCCTAGAGGAAAAGGGTCAGATTTTTTTTTTTTTCACTGATGTTCCGAAAGTGAAACGTGTTCCCCCCCAAGGGAAGTTCAGTGGGTCAATCAGCGACAGCTGCTGTTTCCCGCTGTATACAGTTCAGTGGATCATTCAGCGACAGCTGCTGTTTCCCGCTGTATACAGTTCAGTGGATCATTCAGCGACAGCTGCTGTTTCCCGCTGTATATAGTTCAGTGGATCATTCAGCGACAGCTGCTGTTTCCCCCGCTGTATAGTTCAGTGGATCATTCAGCGACAGCTGCTGTTTCCCCGCTGTGTATAGTTCAGTGGATCATTCAGCGACAGGTGCTGTTTCCCCGCTGTGTATAGTTCAGTGGATCATTCAGCGACAGGTGGTGTTTCCCGCTGTGTATAGTTCAGTGGATCATTCAGCGACAGGTGGTGTTTCCCGCTGTGTATAGTTCAGTGGATCATTCAGCGACAGGTAGTGTTTCCCGCTGTGTATAGTTCAGTGGATCATTCAGCGACAGGTGGTGTTTCCCGCTGTATATAGTTCAGTGGATCATTCAGCGACAGGTGGTGTTTCCCGCTGTATATAGTTTAGTGGATCATCTAACAACTGCTGTTTCCCGCTGTATATAGATCTCAGCAGTTGTGCTGCTGTTCTACCCAACGGCGTAAAGCACTTCCAGGTTGAAAAAATCTATCTGTCTGTCTATCTATCTATCTATCTATCGATCGATCGATCGATCGATGGATGGATCTATCTATCTATCGATCGATCGATCCATCTATCTCTCTGTCTATCTATCGATCTATCAATATATCGGTCGATCAATCTATCGATCTATCTGTCTGTCTGTCCATCTGTCCCCGTTCGTTCCATCTATCCATCTATCCATCCATCTATCCATCCATCCATCTGTCTATGGTTTCATCCATCTGTCTATCTATTCATCCATCCATTCATCCATCTATCCATCCATCCATTTATCCCTCCATCAGACTGACTGTCTGGCGGTCTATCTATCCATCATCCATCCATCCATCCATCCATCATCTATCTATCTAATTAAGTGTGTGTGTGTGTGTGTGTGTGTGTGTGTGTGTGTGTGTGTGTGTGTGTCCGACAAAAACATTGGAAAGTTCAATAATACTAGACGAGTTCCAAAGAACTATTATCATGTTTCAAAACCAAAACATCTTTAACGACAAAACCAAATCTCATTGAAGCTGAACCATAAGCTGTGTTACTAAACACGCACCATATTCATATAACGCAATGCTCTCCTTGACTTTGACATGGTGTTTGTTTGAGAAATGCAAAAAAACCATCACAATAGTGTATCATCACACGCACACAAGTGGCATACCGCAGGGCAGCCTACCAACCGATGAGTGACCAGCCTACCGCACAACGCTACGAAGTGTTCCTACCCGGTACATAAAAAAACCGCCGCGTGGTGGTAGCTCTATTCAACCACAGATAACACTGGCCACTTGAGATTGTTACCTTCTTCCCTGAACGCCTTCAGTTACCCGGTAGCAAGGGGGGGGGGGGGGGGGGGGGGGGGGGGGGAACACGGGATCTTGGAACTGTGTGAACGGGTTGATAAGCGAATCCCAACCAAAACCTATATGAAAAGTCAGGGCTGGAGGGCTTGTGCCGCACTCAAGCTCAAACTGGAGTGCTGACTGGGATCGTGTTTGTCTCTTTATCAGCCTCTGAAGTGCTGTCAGAGGGTGACCCCTTGTCGATAACCCCTCGCCCCTTTCCAATACCACCAGCTCCATCGAGTGTCGAAACGTGACATAAAAAAAATACAGCCCTCCGTGATAAATTGTCTACTGTCTACCTAGGTGAAAACAAGCAGATGATAGTAACGAAGCGCGGTGCTTTAAGGTAAGAAGGTTTAGTTTGTGTCAACGTAGTTTAGTCTGACATTAATTTTGTTTGTGTGAAATGAGAAGTGAAGGGTTTCTTACAACAAAAAAAAAGGCTAAAGCAATAGGTAATTGAGATGTTTGGAAAAATAATGTTTGAAGGTAGAGTGTGTTGACAATTTCTGGACGCGTTTAAAACGTTTCCGCCCTCTCAATCGTGCAGGTCGTTTCTCAATCGCATCATGATTTTCTCCGTTGCTGACCTGTGCTTAAATTATGATCTATAGCATTTGCATGCTGCCTAGATTGCAGAGGAAAATACGTAGCCTTTGAGCGATTGTGCAAGATCAGTAATATGACGGGGAGGGGGGGGGGGGGGGGGGAAGGGGGGAGATGTCCAAATGGAATCTATCTATGGGGCGTTTTCAGTGAGAGGAACCGGGGGGGGAGGGGGGGGGGGGGTGACAAAAAGTCATTTTCGCTGGCCAGCTGGAAATCCTGGATCCCCTCCCTCATCTTCAGTTCTGGTGTCCATTACGGCATTTCCATCTGAACAGGATTCAAGACTCAACCTCTTCGTTCCTCAAGACAACGACGATTTTAATCAGTGTGCCTTCTGGCACAACCTGTCCTTGCTATTGAACAATGTTCCACTAAAACACACAGGAAGAGAACAAGGTGGTTACCACAAGAAAAGTGGAACAAATAATGCTACTACTAACAGTAATAATGATGGTACCAAGCATGACTAGAACTCTACAAGAAGAAGCAGGGAATTGAACCTTCTTCTTATAAACACGGTGCTCAAACCAACTGATCTGCTGGACCAGCTTAGCTTGGAAGGAAGTCTTCATGTTCTGGTTCTGTTGTCTTAATAAACTGTGTCACACACGTTAGACGAATCATATCGAAACACTGTCATGTTTTGTAACTGGAAGAGATTCATCACAAGTCTTGGCAATGTGACAAGACTTTCAGGCCTTATATTTTGTCAACCAACAAAGAGGCGGGGGGGGGTGGGGGATGGGGGGGGGGGGGGGTGATTCCTGCAACCGAATTTTGCGGTGTGATGGGTGTGTGACACAGCTGAGATGGGCATCGCGTGCTCTCGTGAAAAAATCCTCCCACGTGACCTCGCTAGCTGTGCTGCTCTCTTCTGTTCTGGAAAAGAAAAGACAGTGGTCAGTGTGAAAGGTCCAGCTTCACGTGGTCAAAAACTTTTTTTTTTACTGGAAAAAGACAACTTTCTTGGCTGAAATCACCACAATAAAAAAAGAGAACAAAACTGAGTGGTGAATATAAACGAATTCAAGATCTACCCGCTTATCAAATTTGAACTAATTCAATTCAGTGGCTTATAAAGAGATATGCCTGTCAAATCACGGTAAGTTATTATACACAAAGATAATATGCTCTGCTTTAGATCTACAATAGTCACAGGAGTGACTTCATCACCAGTGTAGGAGTCTTGAACATATACAATGATAATATACTCTGCTTTAGATCTACAATAGTCACAGGAGTGACTTCATCACCAATGTAGGAGTCCTTGAATACATACAATGAAATATACTCTGCTTTAGATCTTCAAAAGTCACAGGAGTGACTTCGTCACCAGTGTAGGAGTTCTTGAACACGTGGAATCACACAAAGATATATATTCAGCTTTAGATCTGGGCAAAAGTCACAGGATGAGGACTTCGTCTACCAGTGTAGGAACTCCTTGAACACGTGGAGAGGGGCACCAGCATCGAGGCCATGCCAAAAAAAAAAGCCCCAGCCTGTACATTGGGCAGGGGATGTCTCCAGGATGGAGGATCGCATCGCCTGGCGTCACACCTAAAAATTGTTCTGGCCATGGCAACACCTGAGGGGCACCAAAGAAGCGATAAGGGCCATCGAATTGTGAGGAAAAAAGCCCTCAATGCCTGTCATATGTGACCATCATCAGTGGTCCTTGTCAGCTAAGCTGGCTGGCCCGCATCCTGCATTGGCGTCACCACCTTCAACAAAATCCTGCATTGGCCTGTCAGCCCCTTTGGCTGGCCCTGAAAACCTGCCTGAAGGGCCACCCTTGAGGACTAAAAGACGCATCCATCGAATTGTGATGCTGCGACATCGAACCCTGGTCAGACCTTTACCTGCAGCCACTGTGACCCAGCCTGACTATCCTGCATTGGCCTTGTCAGCCACTGTGGCCCTGACTATCCTGCATTGGCCTTGTCAGCCATTGTGGCCCGGCCTGACTATCCTGCATTGGCCTTGTCAGCCACTGTGGCCCTGACTATCCTGCATTGGCCTTGTCAACCACTGTGGCCTATCGGCCTGCCACTATCCTGCATCCTTGGCCTTGTCAGCCACTGTGGCCCTGACTGACTATCCTGCATTGGCCTTGTCAGCCACTGTGGCCCTGACTATCCTGCATTGGCCTTGTCAGCCACTGTGGCCCAGCCTGACTATCCTGCATTGTCAGCCACTGTGGCCTGGCCTGCCTATCCTGTGTTGGCCTTGTCAGCCATTGTGGCCCGGCCTGACTATCCTGCATTGGCCTTGTCAGCCACTGTGGCCAGGCCTGTCTGTCTCTCCTGTACTGGCCTTTTCAGCCACTGTGGCCCAGCCAGCCTGTCTGTCCTGCATTGGCCTTGTCAGCCATTGTGGCCTGGCCCTGACTATCCTGCATTGGCCTTGTCAGCCACTGTGGCCCTGTCTATCCTGAATTGGCCTTGTCAGCCACTGTGGCTGGCCTTGCCTATCCTGAATTGGCCTTGTCAGCCATTGTGGCCTGGCCCTGACTATCCTGCATTGGCCTTGTCAGCCACGAGCTCGCCTGCAGTCGATGTGGGCCCACTCTTCCATAATCTTTGTCCCCGATGCCAAGCCTATAAAGATACTACACTCCACTTAGACATGAAGTAAGAGACCATAGCATGATGATCATAAACAAGGATCTGTAAGACTGCTTCTCTTAAGTGGATAAGAAACCATGAAAAAAAATGCTCGTGTTTAGTTCCATATTGTTTTTTTTTTTTTCAAATTTGATAAGGCATACAAACTAATTTGTCCATATCCCTTTTTCTGTTCTACGACGCTTATCTAACGTATTCAAGCTGTAACAGTGCAAATATTCGAAATAATGTTTTGTTGCTGTTGTTGTTGCTGCTTTGCTGTACTTGTTCCTGTTGCTATCTAGTTTAGTTGTTTATTTTCAATCGTTCGCAGTCTTGCAGACGCTCCACTTAACCGTCCTCGTGATAAATCAGCCCTGTTTATGTTTTATTGTTCCCCCAACGATCCAGAAAAAGGGGGCCCTAGAATCGTGGTGAAGTACCCGTGGTTTCCTTCTGGGACACTGCACTGGGTAGAGTTTGACACGTCCCTGTCGCTCTGTCCTCTGTCAGCCCCTGAAAGCAACGTCAATGGCAAACGTTCCTCAGCCAGGCGTGGACGACGCGCTATCAGCGTGGCATCTGGCTCTGGAGGGCGTGACGTGCATGTCACTGTTGGGTGACGCCTTCGGTCTTTGAACAGCGCTGTGAGGCGTGACGACAACACGCCTGATCTGTATTTTTCGTCGTGTTTTTTTTTTCTTTTTCTTCCTCAGTATTTTGTTTAACTAAGTCAAGCTGGGTAGCACAGTGCGATGTTGAGGAATCACTCGAGGGTGTAGGCCGTTGCGTTAGGAGGTGACAGCGTGGAAGAATGGTTACAACAACGGCGATAACATCGCAAACAGCGCCACGACAGAAAGACTTTTATTGGTCAAGAGCTGTCTATGGTTGTCTCTTTCAACTCTCTCTCTCTCTCTCTCTCTCTCTCTCTCTCTGTCTCTCTGTGTGTGTGTGTGTGTGTGTGTGTGTGTGTGTGTGTGTGTGTGTGTGTGTGTGATTCCCTATTTTTCATGTACACAAATAGCCCTTTGACAGTCTGGATTTCTATTTGGCGGTGCTGCCTTCTCCTTCTACTCCACTAACCTGATCACCCAATTTTATTTCGGTTTTCTCTTTTTTTTTTATCTTTATTTGCTGAAGAGTTTGGCAATATGTTGCAGATTGATGTGTTACTAAAGGATGGATAAATTAATTGGAGGATTAAACTTCCAGAACTGAAATACGTCTACCTATCTACCTACTTATCTATATATCTATCTGTCTGTCTGTCTATCTATCTATCTATCTATCTATGTTTGTGTAATTTTCCCTGTGTATGGGTGTGTGTGTGTGTGTGTGTGTGTGTGTGTGTGTGTGTGTGTGTGTGTGCGTGCGCGCGCGCGCGTGTGTGTGTGTGTGTGTGTGTGTGTGTGTGTTTGTGTGTGTGTGTGTGTGTGTGTGTGTGTGTGTGTGTGTGAAAATAAGGCAGGGCTCCGATGTCTCTAATTTCAGTGAATAATGAACAGTCAACAACAATTCATATCATATTAATCGGTATAGAAACAAAACACATAACAAGCAATTCCTCTCCCCCTTTCATTTTTTTTTCTTTCGTTTTGTAATCGGTGGATTGTGCATTTAAAAACACATGACAAACAAATAAAAATCCATAAGGTTTAAAAAAAGTGTCTTTGAAAAATCACAGTTTTAAAAATACTGGACACCGTCCAACGACAGTGTAGACCAGCGGCTAAATAGATGTAATGGAGAGCTTGGACAGTAGTAGCGAAAATAAATCCGGGCCCAAGTGTATTCGTAGTGTTTTCGTGTGGTATGTGGATGGCTTTCACACACACACACACACACACACACACACACACACACACACACACACACACACACACACACACACAGTAGTCCCTGCCTTTCAAGAGAGATCAGGGAACCGTGTAAGTTATTCTCTCCCCTGTGTAAAAAGAGTGCCATTATTGGCGTATTGTGCCCGTTGTGTGTGTGTGTGTGTGTGTGTGTGTGTGTGTGTGTGTGTGTGTGTGTGTGTGTGTGTGTGTGTGTGTGGTGGTGTGGGGTGAAGGGGGATGGGGGAGGGGCCGGGGGAGGGTGGTGGCAGGGGGGACAACCGGTAATCCAACACGATCAGAAAGTGGTCCTCACCCTGTTGACAGCTGAAGGTCAGCTACACAGTTGATCAGACATTCCCTTCCCTGCAGTGGGAAAAAAAAAAAAAAAATTTCTGGTCATCTAGAAGATGCCCCTGTCTTTCATAAATTCAGTGCCATCTTGGATCCGACCGTCTACAGTTCATGGTCATTTCGTGTCTAATTATACCACACAAAATTATTTAAGGACTATAATATTTAATATTTGCTTGTCTATAGTGCCAAGCTCGCCTTGTGTGACTGTATACTCTACTCAAGATAAGTTAAGGATCTCACAACAGGTGCTTTTTCTATGTTGTTTCTGAAGTAAGTGGCATGGTTATTAACAAAAATCATATAAACAGCACACATGAGATGTAGAGAAAAACGCGTATGGCACTATGGCACGCCGTGCGCGCGCGCGCGCGCGCGCGCGCGTGTGTGTGTGTGTGTGTGTGTGTGTGAGAGTGTGTGTGTGAGAGAGAGAGAGAGAGAGAGAGAGAGAGAGAGAGAGAGAGAGAGAGAGAGAGAGAGAGCACGGGAGGCCATCGTCAGCTTAAGAAGGCAACTGAATGTACATGGTTTGTTTTTTTGCCCACGCCTACCGCTTCTTTCATGATGATGGTGAAAATGTTTGGCCCAGTGACAATGTAACGACGCTGTGAGCGCTGATACTTTGTGACATGATAACCATCCACTTTTTTTTTTTCAATACATTTTTGGTCACTTTTTTTTTCTGAAAGTGACTCATATTTACCATGCATTGTCTGTGTGTGTGTTTTTCACAGATGGACATTCTCTCATTCTTAATGGTTCAGCGTTTGGTACAAAGCATCTGGGTTATTCATGTAGAGAGACACTCAAGGGATAGCTTGACAGCAGAAGGTCTTCAGAGAAGAACACCCCCCCTTCAGAC
>JADBJO010001531.1:355000-365000 GCA_016801955.1 Conus betulinus | reverse complement strand
ACAGACAGGAATAACTCTCTCAGCAGTGAGGAAGGACGACAGGAGAGAGGAAAGGGTGTCTCACACCACACTGGAATCACCAGAACGATAACATATTAACAAAAACACTATTTTCTTTCGAAATCGTATTCCATAGTTCTAAATTTTGAATTTTATCGTCGACAGTTAAAGAAACACAATCGAAGGGAAAATACCACTGTATTAAACAACAGCAACAAAGTAGTATACCGTTTTTTAACAGGAAAGTTGGAAATATTGCGGTTTGCATACATGGTACATGCCCTTTAAATTAGTTCACAATCAAAGGCGTGGAACAACGTTCAGTCATCATTCTGTACGAAAACTGTGTAGGCTTTTCCCCCCTTATTTTTGTACTCCCAGTTCTTATAGAACAGGGAGTACTTTAGAATGGGAACAAAAAAAATGCTGTCTGTGTGTGTGTGTGTGTGTGTCTGTCCGTTGTCAAAATGTGTTCCACTCGCTCCAGACAAAACTACTGGGCCCATCTTTCTGAAAATGTGTAGGTATGTTCATTATGGGTCACGGATGATGCCCGATGTTTAGCTTACCGTTATATCCGTTACTAACGGCTATAACGGCCCATAACGGTTTTTTCTTCTTTATGGAACATCTCAGTAAGTACTTGGCAGATCTTTCTGAAAATTTGTAGGTATTTTCATTATGGGTCACGGATGATGCTCGATGTTTTATTTCACCGTTATATCCGTTACTAACGGCTATAACGGCCCATAAAGGTTTTTCTTCTTTATAGAATGTCTCAGAAAGTACTTGGCCGATCTTTCTGAAAATTTGTAGATATTTTCGTTATGGGTCACGGATGATGGGCGATGTTTTACCAGAATAGCCGTTACTAACGACTATAACGGCCCAAAACGGTTTTTTCCTCATGCGTATTCAAGATAAACTGGGAGTACTTTCATATGCTTTGCATCTTGTTTTAGATTTGCTATCTCATCTTCTTTGCCATCCTCAGGCCATACGCCACAATTGGGATGTTGCACTAAAACACAATATAATCCATGTCAGCACTAAAACACTATATAATCTATGTCAGCACTAAAACACTTTATAATCCAAGTCACCTTTTTGAGGCCTACCATAAGTTTGACCCAGCATTTAATGTTAAACTGATAACTGATCTAAAGAACAACTCCCCACCAGTTATGTCCCTTGTTTTTTTCAGGGGGGGGGGGGGGGGGGGGGGGGGGGGGGGGGGGGGGGGGGGGGGGGGGGGGGTGGGGGGGTGGGGGGGGGGGATTTCCACCTGTGAAATCACAAACAATCTACAACCTGGCTTGTACCTTGATGGCCACATGAAAGAAAATGTGGAGAATCAATTTGCAGACACAATAAAAATTATCAAAGCAATCTAATTTCGCCAGTCTATGAATACTCGACTCCTTAAGCGAAGCCTTGGCGCATTCATCTTGGTGTGCAGCCACAGCCATTATTCCAACTCCTCTCGTTCCGATGATGTTACGTTCTGTAATAACTCCACGCCCGAAAGTACTCCCGAGCAGGTGAGAATGGACACTTGCCCCCCCCCCCCCCCCTCCCCCCCCCCTGTATCTTCACTCACCAGACTGACCTCTCCATTCTGTTCTAAAATAAATGTCTTCCTCACCATTCTCAATATATCATAACGAAAAAGAAAAGGAAAAACATACCAATTGAAGAACATTGCACCTAAAATTGAGGGGACGAGGCGGGCGGGAGTGGAGTGGGGGGGGGGGGGGGGGGGGGTAGGGAAGGAGTGATTCTGGACCTTGGGCAGGTGCATCCCGATCACTGTTTGGAAATCACTCCCCGGTGAAACGATTTGGAGCATGGTCCAGAACCTCCCTCCCCCCCCCCCCCCCCCCCCCACCCTGCAGCACGTGCCCAAGGATATTCGCTCTGTGTGACAGGGAGGTAGAGATGGGCACCTGCCTACCTAACTCTACGGGGGGGGGGGGGGGGGTTTAATTCTAGAGGATGCCTCAAATTAATCAGCAAGGAATAGCTTTTAGAACTGAGGTATAGGATAATCTTACTCGGGTCTCCCCCCCCCCCCCCCCCCCCTCCCTTCCACACACACACACCCACAAAAATTTAGGTGGAGTGTGCTTCCATTGATAAGTTTTGTCTTTGGGGATACTTTGATGATTCTGAAGTAGGATGTTGATTCTGGAGTAAAAGCGGAGGAGGTCAGGGAGTGAGTTATTGCACAAACCCTTTCTCGACAGAATGGGGGGGGGGGGGGGGGGGGAGAGAGGGGGTGAATTTGGTTGTGGCATGATTACAGAATCTTACACTGGCTCCCCCAATACATCGCCACACCACGTTTCGTCCATTCGTGGCCCCAGCCCTACAGTCCACAGGGTGTGATCTCAGTAAAACGGGGATTTCAATGAACCACGCAGGTACTATTTTGGGAGACAGTTCAATACCCTTTTCCACACTGGGATAAAGTGATCATAAACCATTTCAAGTCCGCTTACAGTTTGTGCGTGCTCTTCCATCAAAACAGCAAGGCTTAAAGACCACATTTCTCAACATGGCAGTACAGCCGCTCGTACCAGCAACCTTTTGCCTTGCACTGTGCGCGCACGCACATAATGTTGGTTGAATAAAACTTGGCAAGGAGGACCATTGAAAAGACCCTGGCTCTGCTGATCGTTCTCCAACAGATGTCGGACAATGCATTCCTTTTCTGAACGTGACTCGCTAAATCCACACGCTTGATCAATATCTCATAATGTTTTATGCATCATGGGGATCAAAGGTACCCGAGATTGTCATTCTGGCTGGGGATTTGAAAGACTGGACCTGGGCAGACATGTTGTGGTGGAAGAGAGGCTCAGAGTGAGAGACTTCGAGAGGAAGTGGTTAAGAACAGAACAGGTCTGCAGTGAATCGGAGCCGCAACACTCATTGGGTTCCACACAGGTTTCTAGGGTCTATTGAAATTGTAGATTTAATCTGTAGACAAAGCTGATTTCCGTCTTTAACTCCCCTCGATTGTGTGTGTGGTTTACGTCGTTGACAGGTGCGCAAGGCCAGTGGTTGGAAGTTTTGACTTTCAACCTCAGGAGCGGGATTCGAGGTTCAAATCTCGGCAGTGCTGGGTGGATGAAGTGTGGAGCGGTGTTCCCACCTCCCAGGTGGACAGCTGCTGCTTGGGGAACTTCCTTCATGCACACAAGATCACGTGCGCACGTTAAAAATCCTTAGACCCATGTCAGCGTTAGGTGAGTCATGGAAACACAGTAATACCCAATGTGCACCAGGATACTGAGAGAGGAGATAGGCGCCGTCCAAACATCCTCTCTGCCTACTGAAATGTCGTGGGTATCCAGAGAGCAGCGTTTATGCATCTGTCGTGGCATCCCTAGGAACTATTTGCCAAGGGATGATACTCTGATGACTCCTTACCCTCCCTGTCTCCCTCCCGCCACCTTCTGCCATCCGTCCCAACCCCTGCTTCTTAGCGCCATCTCTGCCTCCCATTCCTTTAAGAATTACCGTCCTGCAACTTTAATGCTACGCGTTGTCTCTACGTGTTTTCTCTTCAAAATGTATAAGGACTGTAAAATGAAAAATGCCATGATAAGCGTTCTGTTTTCATTGACCAAAATGTTTTGCAATACGTTATCGACGTGTTCTGAAACAATGTTTGAAGATATGCCCAGTGTTTTGTCTTTGCAATTTGTCAAATAGTTCGAGGTGGTGCTTGCTACGAATGTTTACTTCTTCAAACTGTGGAATGTACTTTGACAAAATGCAAACTTTTTTTTTTACTGTTCTCGGCTGTCCATACTAATCTCACTTATATTACTGGCTTTCTTGATATTCATGCACTTTCTGTTTGCTTTATTAAATGTGGTTTCAAAGTTGCGGGGGGGGGGGGGGGGGGGGGGGGAGGGGAGGGGAGGACTGCTATGTATTAAAATACGTTATTTTTATACTCGCGAAACCAGTCTTATGTTCCTCTAAGTTCTGGCTGCTTTATTCATGTGGTGATTGTAGCTGTTTGTTCGCTGGCGTTATCCACCATACAACAAACATTGGATGAAAGAAAGTAACCATTGTGGTTTGTTGGTGTTGGTATTGTTGTCGGGCGTCAGTGGTGTGTGTTGTGCGTAACTTCAGTTAGCATGTTCACAACAACTGTGTTTTCAAACAGCAGTCTGCCATTCAGCCATTCGTTTTATGTCTGTCCATCTGTTGACCATCCGACGTATTTGCATACTTTTCTTTCTGACTGTTTTGCCTGAATCTCTGTCAATGTATTTTTGCATATTTATGTATGCATATATGTATGTATGTATGTACGTACATTTGATCACGTGCGCATGTGCGTACATTTGTATGAAAGCATATGTAATCTCTCTCTGTCTCTGTCTCTGTCTCTGTCTCTCTCTCTCTCTCTCTCTCTCTCTCTCTCTCTGTGTGTGCTGTGTGTGTGTGTGTGTGTGTGTGTGTGTGTGTGTGTGTGTGTGTGTGTGTGTGTGTGTGTGTGTGTGTGTGTGTGTGTGTGTGTGTGTGTGTGTGTGTGGTGTGTGTGTGTGTGTGTGTGTGTGTGTGTGTGTGTGTGTGTGTGTGTGTGTGTGTGTGTGTGTGTGTGTGTGTGTGTGTGTGTGTGTGTGTGTGTGTGTGTGTGTGTGTGTGAATTCGATGGTGTTCAACTGTGACGGAAGATCAGAGAGAGGTCCAGAAAGATCAAGCTGATTATCATCAGAGACACCGGAATGACCGTTCAGGCTGTTGTTATGGACGGACAATTTTTGAAACCTGAAGAGCCCATTTCGCCCTACAGCCTTTTTTGTTTTCAGTTATACCCACAGGCTGGCCAGTATCTGTTGTCTATCTTGTTGTCTGCATCGTTGCATCATGTTTCTTAAAGGCTGTTAATCTGGTGTTAATAAAGCTTGGCTTCTAGTTTCGTTACTATAAGCTTTTTAAAGAACCCAGTATTCGTGAATGATTTCCACTGCAGAATTTGCTTTTTACTTTTGCTCGATTTTGACTTCATTATTTGACAAGGTGCAAATCAGTTCACGACATCCAAAGATACCAGAACATTTGGAAAAAGAAAACCTTAGTTGTTTTTCTTTGCAAGTGACAGAACAACAATAATTCAAATAGAAACCTGTGAGCATTGGTAAATTATAAATTCATAGCTTTTAGAGTAACAGTAAACCGACACAGTTTAACAGCTTCTACGAATCATTGTCCAACAAAAGTAAATTGCATTTTTTTAAAATGTTTTCATTGCTTATATTGATATCACATTGTAAAGTAGGATATGCCCCCACCACATGTCAACACTACACATCCCCCTTCCCCCTCCATTCCGCTTCGTTCAATTACCCTCAAAGCTGTTATCAGACAGGTATACAGGAACAGACGACATTTAGGACACCGTTATTGACAAAGGGCGCCGCGAACAATGGCAGGGTGTGAGATTCCAGCTATCTCTTACCAGCAGACATGCCAATCTTCCCGCCGTTTGCAGGCATTCCTCCTTTTATTAGTCAGTCAGATTCTCACTGTTAGATGCCAGCCCTCGTGTGGTGAAAGACCTTTGGACAATTGATTCTTGAATACGTGAATTTTTATTTTCATTTTTTCTCTCCCGCCCCCCCCCAGTAAAATTGAGTTCATAAGCAGGGACATTAGAATTACTGAATGCTGAATCGCTCTCTCTCTCTCTCTCTCTCTCTCTCTCCTCTCTCTCTCTCTCTCTCTCTCTCTCTCTCTCTCTCTCTCTCTCTCTCTCTCTCTCTCTCTACTTGTTTGGTTAGCTCACTGGATAAAATCCTAACCAGAAGGTCAAGAGTTCGATTCTCTGAACGACCAACACAAATCAAATGGCATTCTGTCTGCCCGTCTGAATGTGGTGTTCAGGTAGTGTCTGTGTGATGTTAGATAACTTCTTTCCTCCATCCCACAATCCACGCTCCTGGGATGATCAGTTTTCGCCCATTGACTACATCAAATGCTGGTCTGTGACTGCGATATACTATCTCCCCTCTTTCACTCCCCAAGGGTAGCATGTTATGTGGTTTCCGTTTTCCGCTTGGCCAATATGGATTTCTTCTCGTGTGTTTCTGCAGGCAAGGTCGGAGCGCTGATGGAAACATTGAACGGACATACCCATTGTCAACATTTGAATGGGAGGTAAGGGTCTGTCTGCTTTCCATGCTTTTTAGTCACCGACGCCTGTGTCTTGCAGATGCCATTCTAGAATGGACTTTTCCGGAAGTGTCTTTTTACTGAGCAGGAGTCGTCTGTCCCGTGTAAAGTTCGTTCACTCCTGCTTGTGGAGAGGCCTTCCAACGTGCTGCGCCAGTGAAACAGGGAAGGTTTACTGTAATGTATCCCTGGTCCTACATAGCTTCAGCATAGTTTTCAATAAGCATGAAGCAGCGATCGCGCGACAGGTCATCATCATCTGAGGTGGATGTTGACATTAATTTGAATTTGACCAACCGTTCTCTGTCCCCTCCCCTCTTCTCTCTCTCTCTCTCTCTGTCTGTCTGTCTGTCTCTGTCTCTGTCTGTCTGTCTCTCTCTCTGTCTCTCTCTCTCTCTCTCTCCTCTCTCTCTCTCTCTCTCTCTCTCTCTCTCTCTCGTTTCAGCTGAGCTATAGCCCTGCTGACCACACGGGCCTCTTCAGGCCTGTCATCACATAATGCGAAAATCGTCCTGCCTTGAGAAAAAAAAAAAGAAGAAAGCAACAAACAGTGGTATCTATATCATTCAAAACTATTCATTACATGACAGTCACACTACTGGCATCCCTAAAGCAGATCAAACTTGGCCGTGCTGAGAGTGACTGGAATTCTCCTTTGTTTATCGCTTTCACTTTACAACAATGGATACAGAGAAATGATGAAAGACATAATGATACAGAAAAAAAAAACATTAAAAAAACAACACGTAGGTAAAGAGACACTGCAGAACAGACAACTAGCAGCCACTCTCGACCACGTTTACGGTCTTGCTACCTACTCGCCTGATTACATTAAAAAGAAAAAAGAAAAAAAAAAAAAAAGAAAAAAAAAGCTGACATGGTATCACCTGTATCGAGTGACCACGATGTTTATAGAACAAAAACAGGTGAACACGCCACAAATGGACAGCGGAGTCCACTCTTTACCGTGTTTACAGCCTTGCTACCTACTCACCAGATTACATACCAAAAAAAAAAAGATGAAAGAAGAAAGAAAGGAAGAAAAGAAAAGGAAAAAGAAAAGCTGACATGGTATTACCTGTAAAGAGAGATTAAAACATTTCCAGAAGAAAAACACAGGTGAATGGGCCAGAAAGACAGGAAATACAGTGAACGACCACAAAGAAAGGTGAACATTGAAAAGGATGAGTCCTAGAGAGAGAGAGAGAGAGAGACAGGGAAGAAAAAACCCGCCAGCACAGAATCTCCGTAAGGTGGCCATGCAATGATGTTGAAAGCTCTTCCGCCCCCCCCCCCCCCCCCCCCCCCCCCCCCCCCCTTGTTCCTGGCTGGATTATTATGATGTTGGATCAATAACTTCGCATGTTCTTTGTGCATCTCTCTCCGCCATGTTTTCCGCCACGCCTCATTGACACGGAGCTGGGTCAGGTAATCTGGATCACGACAGACGGCAATCAAAGAGCGTTCAGAATTGTAGCAAGCGGTCACCCGTACCATTGCTTCGTTAAAAAAACATCATAGTCATCAGCTGCATGCACTCACCCGTGTCACTCGCTGCTTCATTCGTTGTGTCACGATCATCAGTTCATGCCGGCACCTTATCACTTGCCTGTCATAGTCATTACTACGTGCAGTCACCCATTTCACTGCTTCAGTCAGCTGTCCGAGTCGTAAACGCATCCAGTCACGCGTATCACTACTTCCTTGGACCTGATGGCTCAGTGGATAGTGCACTGCTCTCTTGATCCGATGGTTCTCGGTTCAGTCCCTCGCTACTTGGGATGTCTATGTAGACGTCAATCCACTACTGGTCAGAATGAGACTTTGAGCCACGGTGTTGTGCGTGAACGTCTGCATTAAAAGAATACAAATAAATAGATAGATAAGTAAGTGAATAAGTAAATAAGCTAATAGATAAACATACTAACAAATGAACAAAAATAATCAGTTTGTTTGAAAAGCCTGGACATGTCAAATCCTAAATTTCAAAGCTTCGTGGAAACATGTCTCCGTGTGTGGGGGGATGGATGACACACACATAAACACCCTGCCCCCCCCCGCCCCCCCCCCGCCCACGCATCACCCACCCCACCGCAGCCCCATCCCGCTCTTCCACTCCCACCTTTCAACTCCACTTCTCTACACCACCACCAGCCTTACCACATGTTTTGGTGGGAACAAAACATTACTAAAAAAAAAAAAAATGTTAAATATCATCTCAGAAGACGGAGTACTGCAACCTCAATGGTGGGATTTAGAAAGGCTGACCTCTGCAATTCGCCAGTGGACAACGTCGGTCGTATATGTGACGAGAAAGAAGAAAGAAGAAGAAGAAGAAGAAGAAGAAGAAGAAGGAGAAGGAGCAGGAGAACGCGCTTCTTCCAGTGGTGACTTTCATGGTAGGCGGTTCCATGTCCAATGACCAGCAATCTTTGGGAGTTAACTGGTTAGATTTCCATAAAACCAGATCGCTTAACGCTCTTTGTAAACACTAAATGATGAGTTAACGTTTTGGAGAGAGAGAGAGAGAGAGAGAGAGAGAGAGAGAGAGAGAGAGAGAGAGAGAGAGAGAGAGAGAGTTTCAGTTTCATCAAGGAGGCGTCACTGCGTGCGGACTAGTCCTTATACGCTACACCCATATTCGCTAAGTTTTGAGACCACACTACGCCTGATTTGAAGCTGGTGGATAAATGAATTACACAACAAAGATGAACACTTGAAGAAGAGTGTCTCGTGGCTACGACTCAGCGGATGTCTGACCAACGATTAGCCAACGCATTAGCCCAACCCAGAGAGAGAGAGAGAGAGAGAGAGAGAGAGAGAGAGCATAGGGTTAACATAGACATTTAAATGCGTATTGAATTACATTTATCCACATGTGTGATTTCTTTTTTTTTTAAACGTTTCTTTAAAATGAACAGATGTGTACATAAACAACTTACTGAACTGGAGCAACAACAAGCAAATGCTTATGATGGTGCTCAGTGTTGAAAATTTAACAACAAAAAACACATCGGCGGATTGCATAAACAACATTGACACTTAGACAGAAAGAAAAATGGTGTGAATATCAAAAATGGAAAATTTGTAGAAATCTTAATTTAAATTAAAAGACAGGAAAGAAGATAGAACAGATCAGTAGAGTCTAACAGCGATGCAAACAGACAATCTACACAACAAATACCATGATTCCCAGTGCACCGAACTTACACAAATTTGAGAGAGAGAGAGAGAGAGAGAGAGAGAGAGAGAGAGAGAGAGAGAGATAGAGAGAGGAGAGAGAGAGATATGCGTCCGTCTCCCAAACACTAAGAGCCCAGCCCTGTGTCGCGGTGGGTCTAATGCAAAGTCATCAACTGAGGAGTACTAAACCGCCTTATACAGCCGTCCGAGAGCCTACTTGGCAGCAACGTCAACGGGAAGAAGAAGAAAAAGAAGAGGAGAAAGGACAAGATAAAGATAAAGATGCAACAAGCATAAGGAGATGAACAAGATCAGGGAACACAAGTACCTGAGGAAGATGAGAGGAAGAAAAAAATAATTCGCTATGATATTAAAAACGTTTACTTTGGGCGATAAACCGGTGCACAGTTTTTGAAAATTCTTTCGTTTTTTCCCTGGTTAATGTTTGGTCACCAAAAAGAAGTGTGTGAGTATCAATACAGTTAGGATTGAGAGTGAATATTGTATTTGTTCTTATCTGTATGTAATTTGAACAATCTAACAGATAGTGCTCTGTGTTTTCTGTGTGATGGCCACACGCACATTTTGGATCAGCCAGTAGATGTCTATTGTGTAAGTC
>JADBJO010001531.1:337500-342500 GCA_016801955.1 Conus betulinus | reverse complement strand
CCATGAAACAGGGTCCCACAAAGTGCAGGAAAAGGTGGGTGGAGAGAGGGGGAAGGACCGGAGTTCCCTCCCTTGGCAATTGCTTTGGTTGCATGTCTGCAGACAGAGACGGAGAGCCTCGACAGGTGCCCTAACATTTCGGTTAACTAGCTTGTCCTTCAGAGGGTGCTGGTTTGTTGTTGTTGTTGTTGTTGTTGTTTGTTGTTTGTTGTTGCTGTTGTGTGAGAACCCTGACAGGTACCCTAATATCTTGGTTAACTAGCCAGACAAGAGGGTTGTTGTTGCTGTTGTTGTTGTTGTAGCTGCTACTTCTGCTGCTGCTTGTTGTTCTTTTCCTTCTCCTCTTCTTCCACATTCTGCTCTTCCTTTTTCTTCACCTTTTCCATTCCTCCTCCTCTTCCTGCTTCTCCTCTTGTTCCTTCTTTCTTCTCAGCACCTTTTTTTTTTTCTCTCCCCTTCTCCTTTTCTTTCTCCTTCTTCTCCTTCTTCACCATCTTCTTCTCTTTTTTCTCTTTTTACCTTCCTTTTTTTTAATACTTTTCTTCTTTTCCTGTTTCTCCTTCTATTCTCTTTTTTCTATTCGTCCTCCTTTTCCTTTTCCTTTTCCTTTTTTTTGGTCTTCTTTTTCTCTCCCTTCTCCTCCTACTTCCTGTTTTCTATTTCGTCGTCCGTTCTCCTTTTACTCCTCCTCTTCCTTCTGTCATCCTCTCTCCTCTCCTCCTCCTCTTTTTCTTCTTCTTCCTTCTCTTGTCCTTCTTCTCCTTCATTTTTTCCTCCCTTTCTTTCCTTTTTCTCCTCCTCCTTTCTTTCTTTCTTTCCTCTCCTTTCTAATCTTCTTCCTTATCCTCCTCTTCTTTCTTATGTCCCTCCTTCTTCTTCTTCTCCTCTTTCGTGGCATTTATTTTGGAATGGGAACAATGAATAATGAATGTTTATTTCCTTTCCACCCATGTTTTTAAGGTGAGGGTGAATTGTTTCCTACTTTTTTTTTCCTCCTCCATTTTGACGTCTTTTTCATCTGTTTCTCCTTCTCTTCCCTCTTCTCTTATTTCTTCTTCTTCTCCTCCCTTTCCTGCTTCTTCTTTTTTCGACACTTCCTCCTTCTTCTTATCCTTGTCCTCCTCCTGACCCCCCTCCCCCCCTCTCCCACATCTGTTCTTTTACTCACCCTTTTTCTTCCTTTCTCTCTGCCTCCTTCTCTTCTTTTTCTCTGTTTTCTCTTTCTCGTCTTCCCCCTTTCTTCTTCTCCCCTATTCGACTTCTCCTTCACTTCCTGTTTTTCCTCCTCTTCCGCCATTTTCTCCTCCTTCCCCACTTTCTTCTTCTTCTTCTTTCTTTTCTTTTTTCTTTCTTTCTCCTTCTTCTTCTTCTTCTTCTCTTCTCGTTCTTTTTCTTTTCTCCTCCTTCTCTGCCTTGCTCCCCTCCTCCTTTTTCTCACCCCCCCCCCTCCTCCTGCCTCTTCTCGTCCATAACTTTCTCTTTCTCCTCATCCTTCTTCTATTCCTCCATCTTTCCCCCCCTTGTTCTCTTCCTCCTTCTTCTCTTCTTTCTTTTTTTTTCTTTTCATCCTCCTTCTGTTTCATTTTCTTCATTCATTCTCATCTTCTTCTTCCTCCTCCTGTTGTAACTACCGCTGCTGCTGTTGGCATGACATAAAGAGCAGCAAGAGATTTGTAGTTATCATCGACTGCGAACACTTGCGCGCGCGCGTACACACACACACACACACACACACACACACACACACACACACACACACACACACATACACACACACACCATTACACACACACACACACACACACACACACACACACACACACACACACACACACACATACTAAAAAGAAAGAGGAAGATAGCATTAACAACAGTAGACAGTAGAGACTCCTGCTCCCCCTCCCTCCCCCCTCCCTCCGCTCCACACTCACAAGAGCTACTGGCATTAGCATCCAATCATCTGGTGACTCTCCTTTCCGTCCCCTCCTCCCCCCCCCCCCCCCCCCCCCCCCCCCCCCCCCCCCCCCCCCCCCCCCCCCCCCCCCCCCCCCCCCCCCCCCCCCTCATCCCACACCCTTCTCCTCTCCTTTCTCCTCCGAAGCACTCACTCCCACTCCCTCCTCCCAACAGAAACTCATGGTAACAAGCTATGTCGTCAGGAATACCACTGAAAGAGAACGAGAAAAAGTAGACAAAAAAAAACTGTCGTGTTGTCTTGTCAGTTCCTGCTAGAGAAGACAAAAAAAACGAGACGAGAGAGAGAGAGTAAAAAAAAAAGAGAAGAAAGAAAGAAAGAAAAAAAAATTAAAAGAAAGAAAAAAAAGAGATAAAGCAAGCGATCAAGAAAGAAAAATCGAAAGAAAAGAAAAAAAGAAAAAAATAGAAAGAAAGAAAGGAGGAAAGGAAGGAAGGAAGAAAAAAAAAAATAGAAAGAAAGAAAATTGAATAGAGAGAGAAAGAAAAAGAACACAGAAACAAAGAAAAATCACGAACGTAACCATTGATTGTCTTCCCCTTCGTTCCTACAACCGAAGCACCGACTCAACTTCTGGTTTCACTGCCCGAATAAGTCAACAGTGTGTAGAATGATAGAATGATACCCTCATGGAGTAGAGAAAGCTTCAGTAGCAGCACTGCGATCATTCATTTGGCGCGGCGGGCACTTGTTGGACACGGAAAACGCTTTTGGACAGTAGTGGAAGGCGTACTAATCGGCTTAGGTCTTCGACTGCAGGCCTCCGGTACAGAGTTGACCCTGTAATCCTCTAAACTGATGCCTTCCAGTCGGCCGGCCTGTACACAGCGCCACTGACTCCCGGGGCAGACAGCTGTGCCGTTACCTCCCCTTTCCGTTCTCAGCTAACTGTAGACTGGGCATTTTGTCAATATGGAGACTCTTGTGATTTTTTTTTTTTTTTCAATGAAAAAAGTTTATTTCCAAACTCAGAGAATATAAACTAGAGATAATTGATACAAATACAAATGCATATTCGATTAAGGACAACGAAATGATTGACAATAATTCATTAACAAGTAGTCACGGTTGTTTCAGCATCAAGTCAGGAAGATTTATAAAACAAGATAGTAACTAACAAAGACGTAGAATTTATTTTAGATTACAACAAGCTCTAAGGGAAAAAGCAGAAAAAAAGCGTAAGCGAAAAAAAAATGACTACAAACAAACAAAAAAAACAAAAACAAAAACAAAAAACAGTTGGCCGTTGTCATAGCTTTTGTATACAATATACAACTTACGTTTTACTCCAGTAAAGACAAGTATGGAAGCCATTATGCTACAAAATTTCCTCCGGACATGTTAAGACGAGCATCATATTTTTTTTTTTTTTTATTTCATATCTGGCTCTCAAAAATACAGTAAAGATTGGACCTGACGGTAGACTCTTTTCATATTTACATTTATGTATATCAAATCTGGCGAGTAGCAGGATTAGGCCAAGCGTTTTATCAGATTTAATTAAAGGTTACAGTCACAACTAAGACTCTTGGGATTTATCATGTAGCACAGAAACATGCGTAATGCCTTAGTGTTGTCCTTGATTTAGAAAAGCGGAATAAATTCTAGCACTTGTTATGGAAGTTTTATTTATTAAAACAAATTCTGCAATGTCGGTATGGAACTAAAAGATGATTTATGTCTGTATGACATTAAGCTCGATTTACTCATTTCGTTACGGTCAGTTGGCGCCATTTCCCAAACGCGCGGTCTTCTTTGAGGTGGCTTTTACTTTCAAATGGGAACAAAGAACAGTAGTTTCCTGTCGTCCATTTTTGGCGTTAGGATGAGGATGAGCAGATTGTTACCGGCATGGGTAAATCAGGCAGAACTTTAAAAATAAGGACACAAATGTTCAGGTAACTGTATTTAACACGATTAACGATGCAGTTATGGTATTCAGTCAGTAATATGACAGAGCCTTGTAAAGGTAATCGAGAGCAAAATAAAAGTCTACATGATGGTGGTCAAGTTATAGGGGAAGCGCTAAAATCGGTCTTCACAGATGATGGAAGTTAGAGGTAGACGAACATATCACGTGCATAAACAAAACAAAACAAACAAAAACAAACAAAAAGGAGGGGGGGGGGGGGGGGGGCAAGATGCTGGAAAAACTGAAAGGATAGCACTTCATTAAAAGAAAAGAAGCCAACGACCGTCTGAATATCGTCAACACATCTGCTGAGAGAGAATCCGAATACAAACACGGCCTTTAGAAAATTAAGGTAAATACATAAACTGAAAGCTTATTTTTCACCATGCCCTCACACACGCATAAATAATTATTTCTCATCTATTTCTCGCTCAGAGAAATCGCCCAAAATGCAGCAGCAGATTTCCCGCGCGCAGAACGGTCAGTTGGCGCCATTTCCCAAACGCGCGGAGATCATGGCTTTGTAGCAAGCTCACGAAAAAAAAGAAAACACCATTTTGATTTCGGTGGTTTTAAAGGGGTTTCAAAGTGTATCTGTGTGTTTGTTGTTGTGTTCCCACTTCTGACAAGGTAAGTCCAAACATTTTATATACAATTTTAGTTGATTTTCTTTTGTTTTTAATGTTTAATTTCTAGAATAATCGACAAAAAAATGAAAAGAATGACAAATAAAAAGTGGAAGACACAATCAAACTAACATCAATATATTAAGAGCGAAGACTAAAGAGTGAAGAGAACTGAAAGTTACACGAGTAACCTGAATAAGAGAGAGAGAGAGAGAGAGAGAGAGAGAGAGAGAGAGAGATCTGATAAAGGCTGGTCCCTCAGAAGGGGAGGGGGTCGGGAGGTGAAGACAGGCGGTCGGGAAAGAGATAGGGGGGTGCTTCTAAACCGTCGTTCAAATAGGTGTCAACATTCTTGATCCTACGGGAAAACGACTGTGTGCAGTGCGTGTTTGTACCAGCGTGTAACCGACCGCCCAAAGTGTCAAGGCGCAGGCTACATGGCCGACAATTGGCGCTGAAAGCGGCTGGCAAAGAGCGCTCCCGGGCC
>JADBJO010001531.1:317500-320000 GCA_016801955.1 Conus betulinus | reverse complement strand
GGGGAAAGGGGGGCGGCGTGGAACCGAAGAGGAGGGACTCAAGTGTAGCGAAGTGTGGAGAAAGGTTGAAAGGCGGTGATGGGCAGAAAACCCTGGTGCGTGGGAGAGTGGGGTGGACCAAATGGACATGAAAATGACAGTGGACTGAAGAATGAGACACAGAGAGAGAGAGAGAGAGAGAGAGAGGAGGAGGAGGAGGAGGAGGAAGAGGAGGAGGAGGAGGAGGAGGAGGGTAACAGAGAGAGAGAGACAACAGACAGAGAAAGGAAAGGGTAACGGACAAAGAGAGAGAGAGAGAGAGAGAGGAAGAGGAAAGGGTATCAGAGAGAGACAGACACACAGACACACAGACGGACAGACAAAGAAAAGGGTAACAGACAGCGAGAGAGAGAGAGAGAGAGGTTCACACACACACACACACACACACACACACACACACACACACACACACACACACACACACACACAGGTGAGGTAAGGAACGGAAAAAAAAAAAGGAAAAGGCAAAAAAAAAATGCCAAAGAGAGAGAGAGAGAGAGAGAGAGAGAGAGAGAGAGAGAGAGAGAGAGAGAGAGAGCACCTGTGTCCCTTAACTGTTTGCCAGCCAAGACAGACTGTTACCGACAGTCTACACCTGATCGCCTGCCTCCACCCCCCCCCCCCCCCCCCCCCACCACCACCACCACCCCCCACCCCATTCCCTCGCCTCCCCCTCCTTCCTCACTCCCTTCCTCCCAACCCCTATTCCCCACCCCCCCCCCCCACCCCCTTCACCCTCCTTCCTCACACCCTTCCTCCCACCCCCATGTTGCCCCCCCCCCTCCTGCCTTTCCTTTCTCACCCCTCCTACCCCCATTCACCCCCACCAACCCAAGCCGGGGTTGTGACGGATGGTGGACAGTTGGAAGCAGGAAATAGGACTCGTTAAAGCCATTGGGCCGGACACCCAGCATAATAGTAGTTGCTACCACCACCATTAATGGTCAGAGTTACGCCTGGACATGGGCTGACCTCCCCTCCCCCCCCCCCCCCCCATACCTCCCCACAATCAAAGCCTTCAGTATTAAACAATAGGGGAAGGTGGGGGGGGGGGGGGGGTGACATCTTTCTGCTAATGACTGATAACCAATAGACTTACATCCTCGTCCGGAAATCTTTCCTCTATTGTGGACACCGCCCCCCTTCCCCCCCCCCCCCCCCCCCCCATCCTCCCACGGTGTTTAATACTGAAGGCTCTGATTGTGGAGAGGTATCGGGGAGGGGGTAGGGGGGGGTGTGTGAAAAGGGAGCCGGGGTGGGGGGTGGGGGAGGGAGGGAGGTGTGTCGCTGTCAGTTGTTGGATCAGGTGTGTCAGAGGCAGTGTGTGTGTGTGTGTGTGTGTGTGTGTGTGCAGCCGTGGTGGTCTTCTGGGCGAATGTTTCCTCCTTTCTGATCTCGCTGGCATTCAGGAGTGTGAGGAACGTTGCTATACCGCGGGTGGTTTTGAGTCGGAGGAGAAAGAAAGTACGGTCGGTCTGTTTGGTTATGAAGTTCAGTTAGTCCCGTCTATCTGTCCGTCTGAAACTACAAGAGAAGGAAGAAGGAGATCAACATAGGATAACAAAATGAGAGACTCCGTCTCTTTATTCTGTGTCTCCAAGTCCCCATCTCTATCTCTCTCTTTGTTCGCTCTCCATCCCTCCCTGTCTCCCATACTCTCTTCCTCTAGTTATATTGTGCATTCTCTTATTCTAAATTGCTATGTATTCATTATTGTTATGGTTTATATGCAATTCGATGCAACGATTTCTTCCACGTATTTATTGTTTGAGGGCTGGATGAAAAAAAAAAAGCCACTGGCTTGTGCTTATTCTTTTCCCTTATCAAAAACAACATTTCGTTCGTTCGTTCGTTCGTTCGTTCTGTCTGTGTCTCCCTCTCTCTCTCATCCACCTCTCTCTCTCTCTCTCTCTCTCTCTCTCTCTTTCCACCCACATCTCTCTTTTTTTCTCTCCCACCCACATCTCTCTCTCTCTCTCTCTCTCTCTCTCTCTCTCTCTCTGAGACATTTATTCGTTTTCTCACCCACATCTCTCTCTCTTCCTCTCTCTTTCTCTCTCCCCCCCCCCCCCTCCCTTCCTCCTAACTGGCTTCTCCCCCAGCCCAGTCACGCAACTCTCACATAGAGTCGAAGAGTGCGAACGCATCGTGTCTGCATGACACTAACCCCAATCCATCATGCGTCTGTCACAGAGCCCGGCTCCCTGACCAGTTCTACGTGGCCGAGGGGCGGCGCGTGGTCAGCCCTGCCTGAACCTGACACCTGACTGACCACACGAGAGCCCCCTTCAACCGTGGAGTGGACGACTGTGATAACGAGCGGATGGACCATGTCCGAGTGTGTTGTCAGCTTCGTGAGGATTAGCCCCGGGGCTCCACGAGACCTAGAGCCTGGAAGCCGAACCGTCAAGCTTCCTAAAACCTCTGACACGGACACAAGGACTAGCAGTGGTCCACCCAC
>JADBJO010001531.1:307500-312500 GCA_016801955.1 Conus betulinus | reverse complement strand
TGTGTAATGATACATAAACATGCCTAAAGACAGAAAATAAAATTGACACTGGCATGAAAAAAGCATGTAAAGGCAAAAAATGTGATTTTCGTTTTGTGTCATTTCTATTTTCATTTCAATGTGAGAAATCAAGTCGAATGCCCCAAAGATATATTCAAAAACATTTGAAAAAGAAACAAAGGCGTAAGCCTATATGAAGACATAAAAATTGATTTTAACAGGAAAACAGAAACATGCAAAGACAGAAAATTTGATTTTTTATAAGGACACAGAAACCTATAAAGACAGGAAAGTTGATTTTCATACGGACACAAACATGTAAAGACAGAAAAGTTGATTTTCATAAGGAAACAGAAACATATAAAGACAGAAAAGTTGATGTGTTGTAAGGACACAAACATATAGAGACAGAAACGTTGATTTTCATACGGAAACAAAGCATGTCAAGACATAGAAATTGATCTTAGTAAGAAAACAAAAAAGATTCAGACAGAAACACTGACTTGCATAAGAACAGAACACCTGAAGACAGAAGAAGAAAAAAATGGACACTGTCATGAAACAAAAGCAAGTACAGGGGGGAAATTTGATTTTGTATTAGGAAACTAAAACATATCACGACAAAAAAAAAATGATTGTGATTAGGAATCAGAAACATTTGAAGACAGGAATATTAATTTGTGATAAGGAACGAACAACATACCAAGACAGGAAAAAAATAAAGAATTGAAAACATTAGAGACAGGAATACTGACTTTTGAGATACAAACAAAATGTGGAAAAAAGCTGGAAAATTAATTGTATTTAGGAAACAGAATAAAAACATGAAAATAAGTTATGAGAGAAGAAACAAAAACGAAATAAAAGCAGGTAAGTTAGTGGTACTCTGGAAACAAAGCACATTAAGACAGAAAACTTGACTTTGCTAAGGAAACAAACATATGTAGACAGAAAAGATTCGTTATGATAAGTATTTCAAAAACGTATGAACACAGAAAGGTTGCTTTGATCAGGAAATAAAAACACGTAAAAACAAAAACAAAAAAAAAAAAAACATTTTTTTGATTAGGAAACAAAAACATCGAGAAAGAAAATTTAAAACTGATAAGGAGTCAAAATAAAGACAGGGGAAAAATCGTTTTAGAAAACCCCAAAACATAGAAAGACCTAAAAAAAACTGAACAAATGAAATTAGTATGCAAATAAAAATGTGCAAAGACACAAAAGAGATTTTGATAAGGAAACAAAAAGTATTATGAAGACTGAAAATGATCATGATAAGGAAAGAGAATTGAATTGAGATAAAAGAATTGACTTGGATAAGGAAACAACAACATATCTAGACAGTAAAACTGACTTTCGGCATGAAGCAAAACATACGAAATTTGAAAATTGATTTTGACAATGAAACTACGGCATAGAAAGACAGAAATTTGATTTAGATAAATTAACAAAACGATTTAAAGACAAGAAAATGATATTTTGATTGAGACAAAATAAAGGTGCACATTTGAAGACCGAAAACTGTATTTTCTTAAGGAAGCAAAAGCATGTAGAGACGAAAAATGATTTTGAGAAGGAAACAGATACATATCAAGACAGAAAAACTAATTTTGAGAAGAACAAATGCATATAGAGACAGAGGAATTAATTTAGATAAGGAGCGAAAAAACATATAAAGAGAGGGAAATGGATTCTTATAGAATCAAAAGCATACAAAGACTGACAGGAAAAATTTTTATAAAGAAACGACCAGCATTAAAAAGACGAAAAAATGAATTTGACAAGAAAACAAAAAACGTATATCGATATAACAATTGATTAAGATTAGGAAACCAAAGCTGTGGATAGACAGAAAAATGACTACGATAAGGAAACAAGTACATACATTGACAGAAAACTGATTAAGAGAAAGAAGAAAATATATATATATATTTAGACAGAAGAATGATTGTGATAAGAAAACAAAACGTAGTTAGAAGAAACATGAAGCAAAAATATGAAGACAGAACAACTGATTTTTAAAGGGAAAGAAATACACATGAAGTCACAAAACATAGACAAAAAAGCAGAACAATTGATTCTGATAAGGAAACGAAAACAAGTGAAGACAGAAACATTAGCTGTGATAAGGAAAGGAAAACGTGTAACGACTCTGAGAAATATTAACTGTGGTAAGTAAGTGAAAACATAAAAAGGACAGAAGAATGTCTGTAAAGGTCCATCTTACGTTCGAAGGGTCGACATAGTCTATTAACAACAAAGGAACTGGCACGTATTCATATCAGCGAGCAATAGAACTATTTTGTTTGTAACAAACAAGTACGGTTACTCTTGCTTCAATGTTGAAATAAATGCACACCCACAACTCCAAACGAATGCTGCTTACGACACCGAATCGCCTTAGCAGAAACGACAACGCAGAGCACACACAACAAACAAGGAGACATTCCCAAAACATCATGTCCAACTTGCTCGTGTACCACGCACTCTGAGGCATCTGCACAGCAACAACAACTAGAGAAATGAACAAACACAAATTAAACATTGTTTCAAGAGAGTGACACAGCCTTTTTCCTCTTTGAGATAGTCAAACATATACACGGACGACCAGTTAAGTTTCATTTAGTGAAGAAATCATCAGGCTAGCTATCGGTTCCTGCAGAGAAGCAGTCCAAGATGCGAAAGGAAGCTACGCCATATTATTGTGCAACTTGCGAGAGATAGAAAACAAGAGAGAGAGAGACAGACAGACAGACAGAGGGATAGAGAGAGAGACAAAGAAAGTAAATTTCAATTTATTGTACATCCGCCATTGCCGAACAGGACAGGTTATTTTGATCTTATAAAAGTGTTAAGTTTCCTCCATGAGTTTGGGAAATATTAGTTTGCACAACATAACTACCACCACCACATTCTCTCTCTCTCTCTCTCTCTCTCTCTCTCTCTCTCTCTCTCTCTCTCTCTCTCTCTCTCTCTCTCTGTACCACGTCCCACTTCCTTCTTTTCCAGCTTGTCAAAAAGATTTTTTTTTAATGGGGGGGGGGGGGGGGGGGGGGGGGGAGAGAGATCTTTTTTTTATTTCTCTACAATGCACATATCTAAATATAGACTTCATTATAGGCTCAGTTTGTCAACGGATAAGATAACTCGTCGTGCGCGCGCGCGCGCGCGCGCGTGTGTGTGTGTGTGTGTGTGTGTGTGTGTGTGTGTGTGTGTATACGTGCGTGCGTGCGTGCGTGTGCGTGCATGCGTGCGTTGCGTGTGTGTGTGTGTGTGTGTGTGTGTGTGTGTGTGTGTGTGTGTGTGTGTGTGTGTGTGTGTGTGTGTGTGTGTGTGTGTCTAAGAGTGGGCCCGTCACCGACCACTTACGAGCTTACAAAGGATATGGAGGGGCATTCCTCGCACAAAAGACGGTCTTTATGAATGATGCTGTTAACAGACTGACAGTCTCTCTGTGCCGGTTTGTTTGATTTATGAGGGGCGTCTTTCAGGTGATATGTGAAACTTCTTAGATGATGCGGCTGTTTCCAGAAGCTTTTTTTTTTCTAAACTTCTTTTTTGTCCTTCTCTCCTCCCCCTCCTCCTCCTTCTTCTTCTTCTTTTTCTTCTTCCTCTTTCTTTTTCTTCTTCTTCTTCTTCTTCTTCTTCTTCTTCTTCTTCTTCTTCTTCTTCTTCGTCTTCTTCTTCTTCTTCTTCTTTCGTCTTCTCTTTCCTTCTCCTCTTCTTCTTCTTCTTTTTCTCCTCCTTTTTCTCCCTCCTCTTTCTTCTCCTCCTTCTCCTCCTCCTCCTCTTCTTCTTCTTCTTCTTCTACTCTACTACTACTACTACTACTACTACTACTACTTACTACTTCCTTTTCGTCCTCTTTCTTCTTCTTCTTCTTCTTCTTCTCCTCTCCTTCTCCTCCTCCTCCTCCTTAGCTTGAGTTGAAATAAAGAGAATGATTGCGATGTCTTTGTGAGTAGGCTACATAAGAAATGATAGTTATGGCAGCAGCGACGGCGATGATAGTGGTGATGGTGATAATCGCAGTGAGTGAATCAGAACTACAGTTCCAGTTGTATATAATGAAAGTCATAGCTTAGGTTTGCTAACACACCTGGAAAATTTAGAAAAAAAAAACAACAACAAAAAAAAAAAAACCCGACGCCCAGTTCATTTTGCTATTATGTACACACAGGCTGAGAAAGTAGACTTTTGTAACAGACTCCGCTGGTGTGTGAAGGCAAGTGGAACGCAAATTTAGCTGGTCACAGTCGACCTTGCACGCAAGACTAAACTGTCTCCGAATCATTCAGGTTTGTTCTCTGATGTTTTATGCCTTTTAATAAGCATTCATTCTCTTTGTGAGCCTAGCTAGCTGATATATTGAGAGAGTGATATTCGTCTTCGATTAGACTTCGTGTTAGTACATAATCTCGCGTTAAATGGAGATCGTTATGCACGTGCACGAAGTTTGCACCTAGTTGTATGAGGCTCAAAAGAAAAGGTAGCTTGAGTGTTTTTTAGTGGGGGATGGGGGGGGGGGGGGGGGGGGGGGGTAAGGAACGCATGTGTGTGTGTGTGGAAAGGCGGCAGTGGTGCCTGTCTCGTCCCTTCCTAACGGGTGTCGACAGGCTTTAGTCGCCGCTGCTTGAATCCGGTCCGTTTGGTGAAAAGGGAAGAAGTCTGTGTAGAATTATGCTGTTCACAGACTTGGGCACTGAGTGTGCTGATTTGTTTAATTTATGATGCATGGTTTTCTTCACTTTTTTTCAATTCACTTGGTGAATGAGGTTAGCAATTTTCAGTGTGCATTTTTTGTTTTGTTTGTTTGTTTGTTTTGTTTTTTTAAAGTGTTGTTGTTTTTTGCTCAGTCCTTTTTTTATCCGAAGTTTTTCTCAGAGGGGAATCATATACATTGCTTTGCAGTGCACTCAAATCTGAGGATGTGCGCATGCGGTCTCGTGTGTGTGTGTGTGTGTGTGTGTGTGTGTGTGTGTGTGTGTGTGTGTGTG
>JADBJO010001531.1:295000-297500 GCA_016801955.1 Conus betulinus | reverse complement strand
TTATCTATTAGCCCCTGACGAGACAGGGCCAGTTGTGCTTCTCTCTCTCTCTCTCTCTCTCTCTCTCTCTCTCTCTTTCTCTCTCTCTCTCTCTCTCTCTCTCTCTCTCTCTCGGTAGTCAAAAGTAACACGGCGGAGAAGGGTAATGGTAGGAGAAAGAGAGGAAACAGGAAGGGAAAAAAAAAAGGGGGTGGGGGTGAGGGTAGGGAAGGGTGGAGGGGTCCGTATCAGCTGCCCCCCAAAAGAGGTGCTCGGGGGGAGTTCCCTCCCTTGTCTCCTTTGTTTGCCTTTGTCCCCGCCAAGTTCTAGAGCCGGCCGGGTCCGTGTCAGATTCTGAAACAGCAGGCGAGATATCTGCGGTCAACTGGCGGAATGGATTGAACTCCCATCTCCCACCCCAACCCCGCCCCTCCTCCCCACTTTCTTCCTCCCGCCCCACCCCAACCCCGCCCCCCACCCCCCGCCCCACCCCCCCACACACCCCCCGCCTCTCTTTCTCTTTTTTCCCCCAAACCTCCTCACTTTCGTCTTCCTCTCTCTCTTCTTTCATTCTGTATTGCAGGTCTGTGTTCTAATCAAGCGTTTCGCGTCCTGTTGTGGCAGGTTGCACGTTCTCGCTATACTGACGAAGCTCAGGACGCTGTATTGTATGTAGGCTGCCTTGCTAAGCGAATGGGTGTTATCACTACTTTTCTTCCGTTCTCTCAAAGAGACAGCATTGTGGCTGGTATTGTTCTGTGTTAAATTTGTGATCCAAGGTGCTGTCACTGCAGGCTGCTATGGGTGTGAATGGGTGTACTCACTGCTTACTTCCCTTCTTACAAAGATAGCATTGTGTTGGGTGTTGTTGGGTGTTGTGCTGTGACCCACCAACGTTCCGTGTTGATATCATACCGTAATGCGCGTGGTGTGTGATGTGGAACTGTGTTGTGTCAAACTTGTTTCGCATGTGTTCTCTCTCTCTCTCTCTCTCTCTCTCTCTCTCTCTCTCTCTCTCTCTCTCTCTCTCTCTCTCTCTCTCTCTCTCTGTGATGCGTGTGTGTGTGTGTGTGTGTGTGTGTGTGTGTGTGTGTGTGTGTGTTTGTGCGCGCGCGTGTGTGTGTGTGCGTGTGCGTGTGTGCGTGTGCATGTGCGCGTGTGTGTGTATGTGTGCTTGCGTGTGTGTGTGTGTGTGTGTGTGTGTGTGTGTGTGTGTGTGTGTGTGTGTGTGTGAGATTCTGTTGATTTTTACTGGATTGTACTGTGTCGTGCCTTGTATTGCAATATACAGTTTTTCGTTGCCTTGTCCCTGTAGAGAACTGTGCTTTGCCTGTGCGTACTTTTGTGTTGTTCTGTACTTTTATTGCATTACGTTACGTTGTATCGTACTAACTGTACTGCACTGTTCTGTATGGTATTGTGTTGTATTATAATGTGATTTCTTGTATAATATGTTGCATTGCTTTACATTCCATCTCTTTGCTTAAAATTACATAGCATTGCGTTGTCTCGCAGAGTAGCGCAGTGTAGTTGGATGTGGAAGTGTAGTGCATGATAGTGCAGTATGTAGTCTAGTGTACAGTCTAGTGGAGTGAAGTGTAGTGTAGTGCTGTACTGTAGTGTACTGTGTCACTGTATTGTCTCAACAGAGTGTACAATTCGAGCAGCAATCCGGGAGGATGGATTGCTATGATAAACGCCACATCTTTGTGTGTGTGTGTGTGTGTGTGTGTGCGCGCGCGCGCGCGCGCGTGCGTGCGTGCTTGCGCACTCGTTTATACATGTGCGTGTGTTGGTCTTGTGTAGTGTAGTGTAGTGTAGTGTAGTGTAGTGTAGTGTAGTGTAGTGTAGTGTAGTTGTAGTCAAGGTCTAGTCTAGTCTAGTCTAGTCTAGTGTAGCACACCAGGTTTGATCTGGACTTCGGTTTGGGGACAAGGGACAGCACTCCTGTCTGTCTGTCTGCACTCCACACTTCCGGTCATGAGCTCATCCAACAGATTAGCTCTCAGACCCCGGCCACGGGAGTTAGAAAGGCAAAGGAGAAGAATAAAACAAAAATGTCCTAGTGTGAGTTAATCCACAAACCCAGTATCTTTTTCTACAGGACGAGTGACTGCCTTCCACACGCGAAGAAAGTGACACTCTGTTTTAAAGTCAGCATCCACCATAAAAAGGGAGATAATCGCCACACCACGAGAGCGAGAGAAGGGGGCGTAACACTCACCACGTTGATGTCACGAGATCGACAACGCGTGAAGCACCCTACGTGTGATATCTGCTGTCAGTTCGACAGACGAGGAAGTGGGCCCGTGGTTTAGCAGAGTGTGTCCGGGAATGAGTCCTCACATGGGGGAGTGTGACCATTATTTTGAGGTACAGGCTGCACACAAAAAAATTAATGCGCCAGGGCCATGCTTAAGGAGTCGAGTATTTATAGACTAGCGCAGTTAGATTATTTTGAGGAGTTTCATTGTGTCTGAAAGTTGATTCTACTTTTTTTTTATGGCCATCAAGGTGTAAG
>JADBJO010001531.1:255000-287500 GCA_016801955.1 Conus betulinus | reverse complement strand
TGTAGAGACGATTTTTTTTTACCCCCATCTTCCATGTCAAACCGATGTGCATACCTGTCTGTGACTGATCCCCGGGCCACTCTTAATGTGGATGCATACACACATAAGATAAGCAACGCACATCGACAGTTCTGCAGTCCTTTCAACGTTCGGTGTATTCAGGAAAAACAAGAATACCCAGCGTACTATCAGTAGTACCCCCATCGCCCCCCCCCCCCCCCCCCCCCCCCCCTCCAAAGTGCCACAGGAACGCTCACGTAGCAGCAGCGTGGTTGTTCATGTGTCCTGTTGCAGTATGCTCCAACATCTTTTGATAACCGATGCTACGACGAACATGACCCCTTTCATTTGAATGGAGGTCACGTGGAAGTCACAGTCCCAGAAATGTCACTGGTCAGCAGCGATAGTTTCACGGGTGGTCACCGTAATGATATTTCAACAATTCGACGCTGGTTGGTTAGAAGTAGTGGCGAGTTTTAGTGTCAAAAGATGATGGTCTCTTTCTTCGTTGTGAATATCAAAATACATGTAAAAGATTCTACCACAAAGAGTAATGCGCCCAGGCTTCGGCGTATGTAATAAACTAAAGATTCCCTTGCAGAGTCTCATACACAATCCACACCAGCTGGAAACTCCATTTTGGAGTCTGTAACTGTACTACAAACTCTGGAATCAGCTGGCGAGGAAGCAAGAAGACGTATTATCGACTAAAAAAAAAAAAAAAAAAAAAAAAAAAAAAAAAAAAAAAAAAAAAAAAAAGAGAGACTACATCTCATGATGAACTTACAGGCAGCTCTCGTCCTGTCACCCGAATGCGGTCTGTTGTGCACAGGTGAAAGAAAGCGGGCGTTTCGACTTTCTCCACCCCTCTGATGGAACCCACGATGGAACGATAGCGAAGACAGAAACCGACCCCCCCCCCCCCCCCCCCCCCCCCCCCCCCCCCCTCGCCTTTATTCCCGCCCAAAAAAGACGGGTCTAATATATTCTGTCAGATTATTGGCTTGTGTGATTCCAGCGGGAGATTTCTGTGAAATGCGACAAAACATATCCAGAGAGCTTGTCTGTCTCGCGCATCGACAAGCATTGACAGTGTAAAACTACCTGGGATAATCTGTAAGCCCTCTAGCTCTACCCTGTCCTGCCCGACTGCCGACCGGGAGTTGTTGGGGAGGTCTCTGTTGGAGCGTGTGTCGCGGCACCGGCCTGGCCTGAAGTCGTGTTGTAGGACAACGATGATGAATTTGTCAGCGCCCAGAAACTTTTTGGCAAGGCGCTTTGTAAATGCTGTGTTGTTGTTTATTGTTGTTGTTATTCTTATTCTCATTACTGTTATCATTATTGTTGCTATTATTATTATTGTTGTTGTTGTTGTTGCTGTTGTTAGTGTTGTTGTTGTTGTTGTTCTTGTTCTTCTTCTTTATCATCATCATTGCTATCATTATCATTATCATTATCATGATTATCATTATTATTGTTGTTATTATTTTTTTATTATTATTAACATTATCGTTATCATCATCATCATCATTGCTATTATTATCATTATTATTATCATGATTATCATTATTATTATTGTTGTTGTACTAATATGGAACCTTTTTTTTTATTCTAAACTAAATAGTCAAATGATGAAGGACTAGGGTATAAGTAAAAAATACATTACAAGAGAACTGCCTCTCAGCACCTTCTGCCACGTTCTGAACGCTGCTTTTTCTCCCCATTCTTTCCGCTGTTGTTGTTCAACCAGTATAATCCACACTGAAATAGCGGATATCTTAACGACAGATTTCGACAATAGACTCCTTTCATAAAAAAAAGCCTGATGAATACGAAAGACGTGGATCATGCCTGCTATTAGTTGACTTCATTGCTCGCTGTTTCTTTTTCGCTTCGCTACTCGGTGACAAAGTTTACACAGGATGGGAGACTGAGTTTGTGGAGAAACACGCTTCACAAGGGTATCTCTCCAGATTAACTCGGCCATTTGAGTAAAGGCTGACGTCCTGTAAACTACCGTGTCTTGTGTTTGCTGTCTGTGACCAAACAACCTAGGCACAACGAAGCGCTACGGTGTTTCTGTCTGTAGTACTATTTGACGTTATTCATTTCCATGAAAACCTGACTGGTCTCCAGTCTGCTTGCCTCATAAACTTAGTAAGATACATTCGACATTTAGTCCCTTTCAAGTTTTGAAGAGGGGGCCAGAATAGTTCAGTGGTAGAGCGCCAGACTCAGAATCGTGGGGGGTTGCGGGTTCGAATCTCTCCGCCGGGCCGTTCGGTACAGGGGGATTTTTCCCTCGGAGTTAACATTGGTTCTGACTCCATTTCCCAGACAGTCCTTCGAATGAGACTAGAAACCGAGGTTCCGTGTGTGAACGTACGCATAATATCTTGCACACACATCAAATCCCATCACCAACTTTCGGAAGAGAAGGCCAGTTTGGCTGTTGGTATGGATGACACGTTACTCATAGCATGCACCTTCCCCGAAGATGGAGTATGGCTGCCTTAATGGCGGGATTAAAAAACGGTCATACACACGAAACTTCACTCCCTTTGTTGGGTAGATGGGATTAATCCTTGCCTGTCTATACAGGGAGTGTCAGCGGGAGTATCAGCCTGTATATGCACACACACACACACACACACACACACACACACACACACACACACACACACACACACAAAGTTTTGAAGAGAGAGATGGTATTGATGCATAAGCCTTTGCCCATCATGAAGAGGCCGAGCCGGTCGACTATCTTTCAAACGTCATAACAAACATCTATCCAAGTGAACGTAATAACACCACTGCATTTAGAAAGAAAAACATTTTCATCGCATGAAACCCCCTTTTATATATACAAATCGACATGTTTCTTGGCATTTCTCTCTCTCTCGTTCTCTCTCTCTCTCTCTCTCTCTCTCTCTCTCTCTCTCTCTCTCTCTCTCTCTCTGTGTGTGTGTGTGTGTGTGGTGTGTGTGTGTGTGTGTGTCGGCGTCGGTCTACTTGTTTGTTTCTCTCTTCTACATTAATCTGTTCATTTTTGTTAATTAAGAAAAAATTGTAATCTATTCAACTTGTAAATGCAAAAAAAAAGAAAAGAAAAGGGGGGGGGGGGGGGGGGGGGGGGGGGGGGGGAGGCACAACTAGCACGACCCAGTCAAAAATGGACGAGGTAAAAAGAAAAAGAAGAATAAGGAGAAAAGAGAGAAAAAAAAGACAAAAAAAAAAAAAAAAACATCATAGGTCAACCCTGGGCTTGTGTGCCATCCATCAAGAGAGTTCATGACGTCACTCTCCTTTTCTGACATGCGGCGTCATCCATCATTCTGCTTTCTTTTGAGAACGTCAAAAGTTGCTGTGCGTATAGCCTTGAGGAGAGAGGTCTGACCATAGCTCATCCGCACGGCGGCTGTGGCATTATACATCAGTGTCCACACCGCTAGTTTGATTCCGATATAAAGTGAGCATCAAACATCAATGGCCCGTTTGTTTGATTTGGATCTAGTTGCATTAGAGAGTGCGATGCCGGATGGGAAATCTATTGATTTTGCTTCACTGTCAATCGAGAAGCTTTTCTATAAAACAAAACACAAATAAGCCATGGCCTCAGTTATCGTTCGTCGCAAGGGGTAGTGGAACAGAGTTGCGGGCACTGAGTACCTTTAGGCTAGCTTGCTCCCGCCGCTTCTTCTCCCCCCCCCCCCCCCCCCCCCCCCCCCCCCACACACACACACACACACACACACACACACCCCCTCCTCTCTCACCCCTCACCCCCTGAAAAAAAAAGAAGAAGAGAGATGTAATGATGAGAGAGAGAGAGAGAGAGAGAGAGAGTTTCCAGAAACTGAAAAGATAAACACAGCCAACAAGAAGAGTAACAGCAATAAAACGTAAGGAATTTGGTCATTTTGAAACTCTGGTGTAGAACGTTTTTGCTTTTTAACTTTTGTGTGTCAAGCTACTAACAGGAAGGGGGGGGGGGGGGGGGGGGGGCGAGAAAAATGAGGGGGGCGGGAAGGAGGGGGAGGAGGGCTGGTGATAGAGGTGGGGGGGGGGGGGGGAGGGGGGAAGAGATTTTGAGAATTAAGTATGTTTTCTTCAGTGTCATTCTGAGCTGTTATCATACCTTCTTTTGCTAAGAAATGGAACCCAGAGTTTTTCTTTTCCAAGCGCTTGCAGACGAAGAAGCGACATTCTTTGTTGCCTCTTCCTGTACAAAGGTATGAAGCTTTGCCCAACCGTCTCTCTAACAGTCTGCATACCCCCCCCCCCCCCCCCCCCCCCCCATCTCCCAGTCATCGGGGTGGAGAGAGGGGTGGGGGCGTGTTAAGTTGAGAGCAGGGGAAAGGGGACACTGGGATAGGGTGGGTGAGAGAGGTGGAGGGGGGGGGGGGTAGTAGACATCTTTGACGTCAAGAATACGACGTCAGAGACCTCCCACATACACACCGGTGGAACAAACTGGGTGACACTTTCGCTTACGTCTCAGTCAACTGAGAGCGACTGTTTCACCTGGCGGCAAGTGATATTTGCTCATTTATTTCAAGAGCGCCGTGGAGAGTAAGGGCCAGATCCGCGAAAAATCCCATTGAGAGAGGAAAAAAAAAACCTAACTGTAGCGGATGGTTTGCGTGCCAGTGGCGCGGGGGGCCCTGAAAGCCAGAAAAAAAAAAAGAAAAAAAAAAAAAAAAGAGCGCAGCGAGAAGAAAGTGAAAGCCCTCGTGAAGCAGAAAGCAAACAATGATCTTCCGCTCCACAGCCAGAAAGTAATACCGGTGTTGCCTCCGAGAGAATCCCCCTCATTTTTTTCCCCCTCCACGGGACTGAATTAGAGTGTTGCTCAATGGCGTTTAGAACTTCCTTAAAAGTTACTGATCTGCTGACTTTTTGTTTTTTTAAACGTACACCCATTCTGACGATGCGACAGTTTTGTTATGGCCCTCTGCGGTCGACTAGGCCCTAAACAATATGAATGCCCAAAGCAGTCGTGCCCATCAATTCAAGTTAAATTCGTCATAGAATGGGAAAGAGTGTGGCTGTAGAATAAGACTGCCTGGACAAATTGGGATTTCTGTCTGATAATTACTTCTACTACTGCTACTATTATTGCTGCTGCTTCTGTTGCTGCTGCTGCTGCTGCTGCTGCTAACACTACTACTACTTCTTCTTCTACTACTACTTCTACTCCTACTACTGTTATCATTATCATCATTATCATTATTGGTGTGTGTGTGTGTGTGTGTGTGTGTGTGTGTTCATGTACTACATCCTTTCTAGACTTTCTTGAGATATGTCTTGGATTTACCCCACAGCAAAGTAAAGAGAGGGTTTTGGCCAACAGCGTTACAACACCTGACCCCCCCCCCCCCCCCCCCCCCCCCCTCCCCGCCGCTGCTTTTGACAATCGATTGTCGAAGTGTGCATCACATTTATTAACTGGTGTGGGTATATGTTTGTGTGTGTGTGTGTGTGTGTGTGTGTGTGTGTGTGTGTGTGTGTGTGTGCAGCCGCCGGGGGGGGGGGGGGGGGGGGGGGGGGGGGGGGTGTGTGCGTGTGTGTGTGTGTGTGTGTGTGTGTGTGTGTTGTGGGTGTGTGCGTGTGTGTGTGTGTGTGTGCCAGTGTCTGTATCTGTGTGTCATGTTCCTCATACCCTCAAGACAGAGGCTCATACAAGCCTGAATCTGGCACCACAGTTCGTCTAAGCAGTTATCAGGATCGAACGCGCAGGTCTCGTCGGAGTCCAGCAGCTGGGTTACCGTCCGCTGCACTTTGTCAAATACGCATATTCATGATCGTGATCATTAGGAGCCAAACTGACGGCGGTGGCCACTTACCCGGTGGAGCTGATTCACAGGGCTTTGCCTGGAGATTGGAATCGTGTTTTATCTGACGGTACCAGACACGTCGTAAGAACGGGGAGGGGGGGGGGGGGGGGGGGGGGGGGGGGGGGGGGAGCGGAAGGGCAGGAAGGGAAGTGAACAGGGGTCGAAAACACAGCATACGGTAAAAGGTGCCCCTTGCAAAAGTTTCCGAGCCACAGCGTATATAGTTATGTTTTGTGTGTTTGTTGTTCATTGTTGCTGTTTCGAGGTTTTGTTTGTTGGTTAGTTAGTTAGTTTGTTGGTTGGTTGGTTGGTTAGTTAGCTAGTTAGTTAGCTAGCTGGCTAGTTCGATGGTTAGTTGGTTGATTAGTTTGTATGTTTGTTTGCGTAGGCTATTTGTTTGTGGGGGTGTGGGTGTGGGTGTGGGTGCCATGTGTGTGTGTGACTGTGCTGTTCATTTGTTGTGTATGTTCATTGTTTAGCCTAAAGAGTAAGCCTTGAACTGTTTTTCTTTCGGCACATGGGGACTTCAATAGTTAAGACATCAGACTTGCAGACAATCTCGCCACAACCGATCGAGACTTGTCACGAAATTACTAGCAGGATTTAATAGCCGCCCAAATCGGTGTTCAGTTAGCCTCGCACATGAATACAAACCTGCTCCTCTCACCCCCACCCCCACCCCCTCCCCTTTTCTCCCCTCCCCCGCCCACTCCAACCCATTTGAGCATTAAACTCCTAGTATCCTACAACCCTCGAATAAGTGATTATGAAGTCAAGTTACCATGTTTATTCAATAGTAGTAGTAGTAATAGTAGTAGCAGAAGTAGTAGTCGTTCTCTCTCTCTCTCACTCTCTCTCTTATACAGGTTTAAAAAAAAAAAAAAAAAAAAGCCTGAAATCCTTGCCCAAAACATGGACGCATGACACTGTATTTCAAATATCTCAACGTCGGTAGTGTATGAAATTGTCTGCCAACAATAAGGACATCTGTTTGGGGCACTCAATCTTTTGTGCAGGGTAGAACAAAATAAGTGAATAAATAAAGGAATAAATAAATAATTAAATAAAGAAGGAAGTACATAAATCGATAGATAAATAAGTAAACAATCAAATAAATAAATAAATGAATGAATAAGTGAGTAAGTATGTATGTAAATGAATAAATAAATGAATGAATACGTAAATTCATACATAAATTGTCGTCTGGTTGTCGTCAGCCCATTTAGATCTGGGATGTGATTAGCGTACAAGCGCTGACAGAGGAGACGAAAAAGAGGCCCACTCACAGTCTATTGGCCTATCACTTCTTCAATCAATATGGGACTTCCGGCGTATGAGGCGTCAACACTGCTAGGGATGAAACTGTCAGTTCAATGCGGGAAAAGTGTACATGCGATATTGTGAGAGAAAAATAGTAGGCAGCAAGTCCAGACGGGGTAGGGTGATATACTCTCTCTCTCTCTCTCTCTCTCTCTCTCTCTTGCGCATAGGCCTGTGCTGAAGAAACTTCTCATTTACCGCTAAAACGGAAATGACGCGGTAGGCTGTATACTTCCATTCGTATCCAGTGATCAAAGTTAGCGATATTTCGTTATACATTTCTGGGTCAATATTTCTTTTGCTTAACTCAGTTTAAGTCTAAGTCAGCGATATTTCACCATACGTTTCTGGGTCAGTATTTCTTTTGCTGAACTTTATTTAAGTGTAAGTTAGCGGTATTTCGTCATACATTTCTGGGTCAATATTTCTTTTGATGAACTCAGTGTAACATTAAGTCAGTGATATTTAGTCATACATTTCTAGGCCAGTAGTATTTCTTCTGCTGAATGTTATGTCGGGCTGTGTTGAGCTAAATGGCCATCTTTGAAATACACCATCCCATTCACCAACCGTGGAATCAATCCCAATAATCAGCGCGAGAAGCTAAAAGCGCTGGAACTCGACAATACGAGTGAAGTGTACTTTGATAGCAGGGGAACTGTAAGATGCTGAGATGGTAGTAATGTAATATTTATCTACATATGATAATTTGTGATCATGTAAACGTCATTTTTAATATGTCATTATAAATGTCATTTTTATGTTCCAGGCATAACAAACACGCAAGTAAGTCATATTTTGATTGCAGGGGAACTGTGAGATGCTGACTTGGTAGTAATGTGACATGTTTATCTATATGATAATTTGTGATTAAGTAAACGTCATTTTTAAGCATATCATAATTAAATGTCATTGTTATGTGCCAGGCGTAATAAATACGCAAATTAGTCATGATTAGCGTTAATGTACATTATTTGTGCATCATGATCGACTTCGGTGCTGATATTGAACTGCCTTCGCACCAACAGAAACTCTCTTTTCACACACACACACACACACACACACACACACACACACACACACACACACACACACACACTTTTTTTTTTATTTATTTTTTATTTTTTTTATTTAAACTCCCTCCCCTTTCTTTCCGCCCAGTCGACCTTTCTGTATCTTTGTCCAACTACATCGCTGCAGCAGTAGCAACAGTACTGCTTCTGAAACTACCACCAAATACAAAATGATGCAAATTGTATAGTGATTGCTCCACACCTCCAATCCTACAGAATATTTCTCTCCCTCCCCCCTCCCCACCAACCTCCCCCCCTCTCCGGCCCCACCCTCCATCTTCCAACTCTGAATTCCAACCATCTATAGAGGCTGGCTGACCGTAGAGCCAGCGTCTACTATACCTACATACTGCATGTGCTGTGCTCAGGTACTGTGAGTGCGCAGATTTATTTCATAGGAGCGCAACGCCCCAAGAATGGCCCTCTTTTACCTGCCATGGTTGTCTCGGTAGCTCAATGGTTCGATACTAGTACCCTGATCTGGGAAGCTTTTATGCTTACAAAGCTCGATTCTGATTTCAGCTGAGCACCGATGATCACGCAAAACTTACGTGCAGGCAAATGTGCGAAGCAGTTTTGACGAATTACAGGCTCAAAATCTCCAGCCCCCACCCTGATAAATATACTATGCAAAAACGGTTATATTTGCAAATGAGTTTTTAAAGACCATGAATTATATGTATCTACACTCTTTGAAACATGATATCATCACTTTTCTTTTCTGGCCAGTCCTCAACAGTGACCCTGTACACATGCGGTCATTTGATAGAGTGATATTCACCCTCTTCAATGGATGTTAACAGATGAAAGATTTGTTTGTTTGTCAGTAGATCTGTTGCTCAAACTTTCTCTGCATTCTCAGTTCTCGTACACAGTAATTAAATGTTTTTATCTCATATCTGGCAGAAGTACGGTAAGAAGTAATTAACGGTGTCAGAGATTTTTTTAAAATATAGATTATGTATACATGTTTGTGTGTGTAAGCATATCCTTACAAAAAAAAATTTAAAAGAAAAATGTATGGGCCGGTGTGGTTTTAGGTAGTTTGCCTTGACAGATCAAAGAAATGCCCGTTTTCCAATAGGCTTGAAACAAAGTAGTTCCTGTTTGAAAGAAAAAAAAAAAAAAAACATTCGCAAAAAATATCGAAATGTAACAAAATATAAATGGACGAAGAGAATTCTTTTTGTCCGAATGTTGCGCGTTTTGCAGCAAAGAAACTGGATAAAACTGTACATTATTATCATTCAATGCATTGAAAGTGAGACATTTTCATTTCAGGTAATTCTTGAAACATGATTGTTTGTTTGGTTTTTCACAGTTGTGAATTACTGCAACATGCAATCGATTTTGTTGTGTGGTGTTTGCTAAGTTCAGTGATAAATCGAATTACTTCCCTTCAGATATGGCATGCATTTAGGCCTAATTATTTTCCCAGAGTGTACCACACGCATTAAGACCGGTGATCTTAACAGGTGAATACCAGTTGTCTTCTCCTACCCCCCCCCCCCCCCCCCCCCCTCCTTTCTCTATCTCTCTGTTTTGTCCTCTCTCTTCGTCTCTCCTCTCTCTATCTGTTCTATCTCTGGTTCTCCTCCCTCTCTCTCTCTCTCTGTTCTGTCTCTCTCTCTTTCTCTCTCTCATTGCGCGCGCACACACACACACACACACACACACACACACACACACATATCGGAGGCCTCGCGCGCGTGCACCACGCGCTGCGTGCGCTTTGCACTCGTCTCTTTCCGTGCATAGACGTGTGATCAGATTTTACAATGTCGAGGACACAGATGTTTTGCGTCCCTTTATTGTTTAAAAAAAAAAAAAAAAAAATCTTGTTGCTGTTGTTTCGTTTAACAACTGTGTTTTAAAAGTGACTCTGATGACAGAATGACGGCTATGATACAACCCCCTCGTCATGTGGCTGGTTAGGCTATATACAACATGAACTCTCTCTCTCTCTCTCTCTCTCTCTCTCTCCTCTCTCTCTCTCTCTCTCTCTCTCATCCTGATCTTTGTATTTTGGTCGGGCAGCACCCTGCACACACACACACACACACACACACACACAACACACACACACACACATTTAAAACACATACACTTAAACACACACACACTTAACACACACAACACAAACACACAACACAACACACACACACACACACACACACACACACACACACACACACACACACTCGGCTTTAACTTCCCTCGACAGGGGGTACAATAAAAACGTTCGCATTCTCCACTCTCAGTCCTGGAGCATGATTCACAAATTTATGCTGTTGAATAGAGGCACATCAAAATGTTTTGACTAAAATATACAGCTTTGTGTTCAAAACAGAGCGCATCGCAGGACAATTCGGAAAGAGGGAGCGAAAGGAACAAGACGACACCACCAAGAAAGCCATCCATCATATTCGCATTACTCCCACAGACCACCACATTGACATATACAACGCGCGCCCCGCGCGTGTGTGTGTGTGTGTGTGTGTGTATGTGTGTGTGAGAGAGAGAGAGAGAGAGAGAGAGTGGTGTGTGTGTGTGTGTGCAATGTTGCACCGTAGTTAGTGTTGGGACGGGCGACAAAATGGGACGTCTTCATACACGTCCCATTTTGTCACCCCTTCCTATTTTGACGCAGGCGACAAAATGGGACCAAAACGGGCGACAAAATGGGACAGTGACCTATCTTAAGTTTTATATACAGTTAAGGTTTTCAGCAACAACAACAAATAATAATAAATAAAATAAAAATTGCATGTTTGTAGGATAAGGGGAGATGATAAAGTTTCAGGTCTTGGTTTCAATGCCAGCCAGCTGACAGCTGCATCTCTCCCGCACGGAAGGCTCGTTTATTACGAGTAATTATCAACAACCAACAGGATGCGGACTAAGGCACAACAGTCGTCTTTTTCTCGCGTGTAAAAGTATGTGCATAGAAGCTTGCTACTTCCTTTATCCATTTTGGTCCTGGCATTGGAGGAAAGAGGACGCCAAAGAAGAAGTGGGAAATCAAAGGTAAGACCATTTTAATATTTTAATTCTCTCTCTCTCTCTCTCTCTCTCTCTCTCTCTCTCTCTCTCTCTCCTCTCTCTCTCTCTCTCTCTCTCTCTCAGTCTGCCTGTATGCGTCTCTCTCTCTCTCTCTATCATTTTTTTTCTAAAGTTATGTTTCTCTCTCTCTCTCTCTCTCTCTCTCTCTCTCTCTCTCTCTCTCTCTCTCTCTGTCTCCTCTCACTCTGTCTCTGTCTCCCCCACTCTGTCCCCTACTCTGTCTGTGTCTCTCCCACCCTGTCTCAGTTTTCCTTTATCTGTCTTTGTTTCCCCCCCCACTCTGTATCTGTTTGCCCCACTATGCCTCTGTCTCCCCCCCAACCTGTCTCTGTCTCTTCCACTGTCTCTGTCTTACTCCCTTTTAATTGTGTCAGCGAAAGAGATGATAAAAATGGAATTTTTTTTTTCAGGGTTTGCACCTGCGTCATGGGCGACACTACATCGGCAGGTCGTGGAGCATCGCGAGCCCGTCAGAAGGGTAAATTTATTCAAAAAATGGACAGAGAAAAATACGAAACTCTTGTACAACTTTCAAAAGGTACTTTCCATGTCCCCAAATCCAAACGCACGAACTGTCAGAAAAAGTGCTGTTCGCCAATTCCAAAGGCGTAGAGAGTATTTCAAAGTGGAAGGTGAAGAACTCTTCTTCAACGGAATGCAAGTCATTCCGGTCGATGAGCTTAGCAAGAAGGTCAAAGAAGCTTATAGGGACACGCTTGGCAGTGGATGCAAATCCACATGGCGAAAGGTACAAAAACAAGTGTGCCGGAGTCCCTCGTCGCACTGTTGAAACCGTCCTTGGGAAATCCTCCACATATCAAGTGAACAGGCCTACATTTAGCAATAAAGTCCCACCAAAGCCAGTCACACTGCGGCAAGAGTGAACGAAAGATGGCAGGTGGAGTTAATGGTGATGGACAAAGATGAAGTTGTCATGCATGGGCACACTTATAAATACATACTTTCAGTCCTTGATGTGTTTTCAAGGTTTCTTATCCTGCGCCCTTTGACCAGAAAATCGAGCAAATGTGTGTCAAAGGCTTTTCAAACTATTCTTGCGGAGCACGGGAATCCTGATATTGTACAAAGTGACAATGGTACAGAATTCAAAGGTTCATTCAAAAGACTACTGCTAAAGAGGGGAATCAAGCACATTCGAAGCCGCCCCTACCACCCACAGTCACAGGGAAAAGTTGAGCGCTGTCACTTGGAAGTGAGAAAAAAAAAATTGCATTTGCCTGCTCGCAGAAGGGGTTCAATTGGGCTAAAAAAATTCACAAAGTACAAGAAGCGGTGAACAACGTAACGAAAGAAGTTCTCGCGAACATGACACCTGCAGAGGTAAAAGCACAGCAAGGCAATAGGGCTTTGATGAGAACAGAGCAACAGTAGCAACAGCTAGCAGCCGATTCAGTGCGAGGATGGTAGCCCGCCACAAAGGCTCGTGTGCCATCTACAGAAAGGGCGAACAGGTATTGCTCAAATACCCTGAGATAAAAAAAAGGGTAAAGTCCCCCCAAAAAGGGTTATCCTAAAAGGGGTTGTTGTTGGAAAGAAAGAAACTTGAAAGACTCGAAGTACAAAATAAAGTTTCAGACGCAAAAGGGGGAACTGTGCAAGTGGGTTTGTGTCACGAATATAACAAGTCGAACAAAAGTATCAGAAATCCAAAATCGAAGAAGAAAGGTCACAGAGGAACAGAAAATGGACAGACAACAACACCGACGACAATATAACTTGCCCTATACTCCCACAGACAGAGCTGATGACTTTCAGCAGTTAGGAATGAAAGTCCTTTTGGACCCGAGGGAGGTTGTTGGAAATTGCCAATTCGAGGCAGCTGCGCATCAGATGTCTCTAATTGGGCAATTTCCAGACAGGGGTCGACCCTTCGAAGGCAAGCGGTCAATCACATTGCAGAGAACCTTCTGTCATATGAAACATTTATTACAGGTGATCCTGAGCAATATCTAAGTCAAATGAGTCGAAGCTCGACCTACGGGGACCACGTTACCTGCAGGCGCTATCAAGAATCCACAACGTGCAGATCTTGATAGCGTCTGCAAGGGGCGCAGAATATTCGGTGCTAGTGTCCCCCGACGGCTCGTACTCTCACCAGAGGTTCCTTCTTACCCTCGGGCATTACCCCGAGGGTATGGGGGAACATTACGTCAGCCTGGATCTGGACGAGACGCGGGCGAGCGTACTCTGGTGGGCGACGCGTTCACACCATGACGACAGAGGGAGCGGATGTGATGAGGGGGGCGGTGGAGGTGATGAGGGAGGATGATGGATGTGATGAGGACGATGGATATGATGAGGTGGACGATGGACGTGATGAGGGGGGTGATGGATGTGATGAGGGGGACGGTGGATGTGAGGAGGTGGACGATGGACGTGATGAGGGGGGTGATGGATGTGATGAGGGGGACGGTGGATGTGAGGAGGTGGACGATGGATGTGATGAGGGGGGGGTAATGGATGGATGTGATGAGGGGGACGGTGGATGTGAGGAGGTGGACGATGGATGTGATGAGGGGGACGGTGAACTTGGTATGGGAGACGTTGACTATTGCATGTCAGAAGGCCATGAGTTTCTCCCTCGAGAGATACAGGCCAGGATAGTACATTTCGCTCTGCAATCATCTCCAGCAAGTCGGTTCACTTTGCAAAGAGTTAGTAGATTTTTCTACGATGTGGTCTCTAGAGTCCCTCCCCCACGTCTGCACATTAGTACCACCTTGCTTCCGAGATTGCCAAATCCTGTCAGAATAGATAAGCACTAACGTGCTTTTTTACATCCAGTCCTCGCCCTGAGTAGGGACTACAACATGCAGTGAAATCAATTAATGTAAAGAAAAAAAAAAAAAGCAAGCAAAGCGGTCATGTAATCATAAAAGAAACATCAAATGATAATAGAAGATAAATGAAAATGAAACAAAAAAAAAATATGAATAATAATTAACAAGCACAAAATAGAAATAAAAATGAGAGTAACAATAATGAATATAAATGTACTACAATGTACAAGATTAGCATGTATGAAAACAAACAATAAAATGAATACGACAAAGTACGTACATATTTTAGAAACACACATACACGCACGCTCGCACGCACAGAGAGAGAGAGAGAGAGAGAGAGAGAGAGAGGAGAGAGAGAGAGAGAGAGAGAGAGAGAGAGAGAGAGAGAGAGAGAGAGAGAGAGAGAGCACAGCATGTAATCATTTTTTGTAAGGCATGAAATACGTAGAAGGTATTAAGCATAGTGAAGGTTATTAAGGGGGAGAAGGCATGGGGGTGGGGGGGGGGGGGGGGGGGGGGGGGGGGGGGCGAGAAGAATTAAAAAAAAAAGAGAGAAAAGGAGACGGGGTGGAAAGGGGGGGGGGGGGGGTACAGCATGAAATATAATAATTTGAAATGGAAATATACTAAAAACGTACAATACTTAGCATGTATAAAGTCAGACAGTAAAAATGAATATGACAAAGCATGTAAGGAATTCGGAACACACACGCACGCACACGCACTGAGAGAGAGAGAGAGAGAGAGAGAGAGAGAGAGAGAGAGAGAGAGAGGGAGAGAGAGAGGAGAGAGAGAGAGAGAGAGAGAGGAGGGGGGGGGGGGGGACAGCATATAATCATTTTTCATAAGATTATATACATATACACACATACATGTATCCACACACACACACACACACACACACACACACACACACACACACACACACACACACACACACACATGTATACATATACATACATATATATATATATATATATATATATATATATATATACATATACACACATGTAGTCATATACACACATATATAGTCATATACATGCACATTCATACACACACATTGGGTGATATATATATATATATATATATATATATATATATATATATATATATATATATACTTGATACATGAAAAGAAAAAAAAAAAATAGAGAAAAAAAAAAATGGTTAAGTACATGAAAATGGGATGATTTATGATTTTGAGATTACTTGTTGGTATTACTTGATGGTTATGATGGATTTTTTTTTTTTTTTTTTTTTTTTTTTTTTACCGCAGAAGATGGGTAAGGTAAGCGTTTTTTGAAAGTTGTGTGTACAATGGACTTGTTTGATGGATTCTGGAAGTGAGTTCCACAAAGAGGAGCCCGAGTATGTTAGACTTGATTTAAATAAGTCAATTCTGGGGAATGGGATATGGAGTTTGGGGGAGTTTCTCGACGAGACTTTTGAGAATCGGCTCATTAAAGTTGTTGGAGCATTCCCGGTCAGAATCTTGTGCATCATTAGTCCTTTGTTGTATTTGAGTCTTTGGCTGAATGGAAGAATGTGAAGATGTTTATATAGTCAGAGCTTTCGAGGCTAGTTTTCTTCAGAAGGATTAATTTTAGCGCTCGTTTATGTAGGCTGAACAATGGTTTTAGTGTGTATTTGCACTTGCAGAGTCCCAAATAGTCGATGCATAATCAACATAACTGACTGAATATGGGCATGGAAAAAAAAGTTTTCGTGAATGAAAGTCAAGAAAGTGTTTGATTTTGGTGAGCTGGTAAACTTTCTGGGAAAGCCTTTTGCACAGTAAAGTTATGGGGATTTCCAGCTGAGACTATTGTCAATTATTAGTCCTAATACTTTATGATCAGTAACTTGTTCCACAAGTATATTATTGAGGTGTATAGGAGGGAAATCATCGGTGAGCTTTTGTCTTTTTTTGCCTAGTTGTAATGTACATCAGTTTAGTTTTTTGCGCGATGAAGTGACATGTGATTTAGTTCGGTCCATTTTACAAGATCGTTGGTACTCTCTTGCAAATTTGAGAGACTGGAAGGATCAGTATGGCTGGTGTGAATTGTGGTGTCGTCTGCAAAGAGGTCGCATGTAGATCTCACATGTAGGGGTAGGTCATTAATGTAGATTGAGAAGAGTAGCGGGCCTAAAATGGAGCCTTGTGGAACGCCATACTTAAGAGTTGTTACAGAAGAGATAGTCGTCCCTAATAAGACGCATTGTTGTCGTTTTGTGATGTATGATTTTAGAAGGATAAGGGCGGATTTTGAGAGAGACCGTATATTTCCAGTTTTCGAATAATGAGATTGTGGTCAAATGACATCGAACGCTTTTCTGAAATCAACGAATAAGACACCACAATATCTGTTGTTATTATTATAATATCCACTGAGGTAGAATACGTTTTACTGATGAAGCATTTCTGATACCGTTTTGGTCCAATTCGACACGCCAAGTAAAGACATTGTTTCAATTTTCATTTATATTTTTAATGATTGTCAGCCTGAAAAAAGTTTTGTCACACCATGAATGCGTTTTACTTTTCTTGCCATTAGTCATGTCTATTGCTAAATGTGTTGACCAAGTAAATAACTTGTTTCCTCCCCATTGGATACAAATGAACAAAAACATTCCTGATTTTTTATATGATAAAGGGTGTTTTTTTAACAAATCTTGCACCTACATATGCATGTTGCGAAATATGTTGACCAATCTAAAATACTGTTTTCCTTTTGTTGGATTTATGGTTTTAAAATGGAAAAGAAATGTCTGCCTAAAGGTTTTGTAATATTAAGAATGCGGCTGTTTTTTATGTAACGTTTTCTGGCGGGTTTTTAAACAGATGTGTCCCCTTATGATGTATGTTACGAAATATATTTACCAACTAAGGACATTGTTTCCTGTCATTTGGTTTACAAAGTAGAGACGTAAAGTAAAAGTCAAAGTAAAGTAAAATGCCTGAAAATGTGTATATTGTGATGTCACTTGTTGCTGTTTTATTTGTTTGAATCCTGCCACAAAAATCATGTATATTGCAAAATGTCCTTACCAAGGAAAGACATTGTTTCCTCTCATTAGAAATTTTCTTTTTTAATTTCGTTATCTTGAAGTCTTTCTTGTACAAACTACTTGGCACTAAAGATGTGTGCTGTAAAATATATGTTGACAAAAAACATTGTTTCTTCTTATTTCGTTTACAAAAGAATTGTCCACTAATAAAGAATTGTTTCCTCTAATTGGGTTTACAAAATAAATGATTGCATGTACTGCAAATATATCTGAGTATCGGTCCAACTGTGTCTTACTGCTTGCTTGCCCCCCCCCCCCCCCCCTCTCTCTCTCTCTCTCTCTCTCTCTCATTCTCTGTACTCACTACAAACATGTCACACGCACACACACACACACACACACACACACACACACACACACACACACACACACACACACACACACACACACACACGCACACACACACACACACACACACACACATACACACATTGGCATAACCCTTTGCCGGCGCACAGACACAGACACACTGTGGCAGACACGCGCACGCACACAGACATATACATACACACACACATACACGCACATGCTCACACACACAAGTACACACACGTACACACACACACGAGCCTTCCGTGCGGGAGAGATGCAGCTGTCAGCTGGCTGGCATTGAAACCAAGACCTGAAACTTTATCATCTCCCCTTATCCCCTACAAACATGCAGTATATAAAACTTAAGATAGGTCACTGGCACTTTTTTGTAATATGTTATATACTTAATTAAATTATTTACTTCTGCTTTGTGTTTCAGTTACCCAAATTTGTTTTTCATTGTTTAGCAAATATAGCAAGTAATTTAGCTCTGAGAGATAAAGAGGAATGTTTTTTTCAAGTGTCTGCACGTTCCGTTCAAACGTACTTTCGAACAGAAATAAAAATGCTATCAATTATTTTCTTATCTACAGGCCCCGTAATTGACGGGGGTGTCAAAATGGGATAAGGTAGACGTCCCCATTTTGTCGCCCGTCCCATTTTGTCGCCTGCGTCAAAATAGGAAGGGGTGACAAAATGGGACGTGTATGAAGACGTCCCATTTTGTCGCCCCGTCCCATTTTGTCCCGGGCGACAAAATGGGACGGGGCGACAAAAATGGGACGTCACAACACAGACCAACACACCTCAACCTTGCTGTCAAAGCAATGAGGGAAAGGGGCATTGTACGCTTCCACAGTACAGACAAGCCCTAAACAACACACGCAAAAAGCAGCAGGATGGTGTGCTAACGGCGGGGATGAAGAAGAAGGTGTGCCGCTTTTTCCGTTAACACACTTGCCCGAGGCGGTGGTGATGAAGCGTCACGTTATCTTTGTGATTGAACTCGGTGTGTTGTTGGAGGATGTGTATGTGTGAGCATTGAAGTAGGCCTTGCTCGGTAAGGTTTTCGTGGCCTAGGCCGACATCTTGCCTCTGATCATGTGCTGAACAGTCTCTTTTAGCGGAGTTTCCTGCGCTGTTTGTCTAGATCGGAGTGTAAGTCTGAATCAGTGATTGAAGGGCTCGCTCGCTCTCCCCATTTCCTTGAGCTCGCTGACCATTGGCATATCCGTTGACAAATGAGGAAGGGTGCGCCCAACATTCAGTCTCGACTCGTCCAACAGGTGTTTAATCGAATACGCGAGTGACAACAGAAAATAAAGTATACAGATCGCGAAAGTCTGCCATTAGAGAGCCAAACAAAAAGCTGAATACATCCATTAGGTGTGAAAGGTAGCGTGATAACGGGTTGGGTCTTTTTTTAATGCCTAAATCGTGTTTGTGTGTGTATACATGTGTGTGCTGTCGCGTGCAGTAGCGCGTGTAAGTGAGAAGGGAGTTAATGCAGAGCGTGGGAACTGACAAAGAAAAAGAAACAAAAAAAAAAAAAAAAAGACTTCTTAGAGCGAAGTTTTGTGTCGTTGCGCGAACCTCACTTTCAAACTGATCTTACACTGGCGTAAGGGAGACAATAATGTGCGTGTATGCACACACCGAGACTCGTTATGTATTCATGACATGAGAAAGATCAGGCTTTTACTGACTGTTGGTCAGAAATGATTCCAGTTCATTGTCTCATTTTGAATGGTTAGTAAAAGCTTGAGCTGAAAAGATGTTGCTGTAAAATTGAAGAGGTGATGAGGGGGTGATGGTTTGATGAGGGGTGTGGGGGGGGGGGGGGGGGGGGGGGGGGGGGGGGGGGGTGGGGGGGCTGGCGGGGGGGGGGAAGTACTCTTTTTTTGTAATGTTGTTGGTTATCAGGGGGTAAAACGCAAGGGGCGGGAAGGGAGGGGGGGGGGGGGGGGGGGGGGGGGGGGGGGGGGAGGGGGGAGAGGGGGGGGGGGAGCAGCTCTCATCTTTCCAGATACAGACCTGGGGGGGGGGGGGGGGGGGGGGGGGGGGGGGGGAAGGGAGGGGGGGTGAGGGGGGGTTTCTCATTCCTTGATTCTTGTAGAAATAATGGGGGGGGGGGGGGGGGGGGGGGGGGGGGGGGGGGGGGCGGGGGGGGGGGGGGGGGGGGGGACTCATCCATTTAAAACCATTTCCTATTTTTCTGGAAGGATGGAAGGGGGGGCTGGGGGGGGGGGGGGGGGGGGGGGGGGGGGGGGGGGGGGGGAGGGGGGGGGGGGGGGGGGGGGGGGGGGGGGGGGTTAAGGGGTACATCCCACAAGGGTCATCATGTAGACCCTCCCTCACCTCCTCTCTCATATTGGGGATGGGGGGGGGGGGGGGGGGGGGGGGGGGGGGGGGGGGGGGGGGTGGGGGGTACTGGGGGGGGGTGGTCCATTCATAAACCCTGGGGGGGGGGGGTCATATTCTGGTTATATGGGGGGTGGAAGGATGGGGGTTTATATAATGGGGGGGGGGGGGGGGGGGGGGGGGGGGGGGGGGGGGGGGGGGGGGGGTACTACATCATAATATTATACTGTATACGTTATCTCTTGTGATTAGAGGTGAAAAATGATGCAGCCTTAGGCATCCTCAACCTTAGTTTTTACCCCTAATACAATCAGACCAAAGTGTCAAACTGTGTCACTAAAAAAAAAAAAAAATCAACACCTTGGTGTGTGTTGCAGTTCCCTCTCAAGCAGTAGGAAGGCAGCCCCGTGGCAGCAGTATGTGGGGAGAAGATGGCCAGATGTTCTACGTGGAGCTGAACCAAGCTAAACCACCTCACACTCTCGGCACACGCCCCAGCAAACGCTGGCGGCACGTGCGCCCTGTGCAGTACACGCTCCTGTCGTAGCTGCGCTAGCGAGGACACTGGCTACTCCTCGGACACCGATGCCCTTCCCACCCAGTTCAAAGTTCGCAGGTCGGAACAGTTGGCGTTAGACCTCAGCAGTGAGTCTCTGTTCAATTCAAAGGTGACAGACGTTGACGACAGGGATGATGGCGTTTCTGGGATTTGTTGGAATTGGACAGACCAGAGGTGACAGGTACTACTATCTGGCAGTACTGTGAGGATGAGGAGGAAAGAACTCAGCTTGCACATAATCTGGGTTATGTTGGGAAGTCGGGGTCTAACCCTCGACACCGTCATTCCTGCTCAAGGACAGCGAGTCTGTGCGCGAGCGAGCGACATTCCAACAAACTCTATGCTCCAGAGAACAAGTCCTCAGACTTGGTCAGTGAGCACAGAACTTGTAACTGTGGTGGACAGTCAGTGTCCATGTCATCATCCAGACCTAAACCTCAGGAAGCATGTAAAGAGGTAGTTCTTTACCCGAGATCAAAAGAACCACCATGGGACATTCCATCAGACACGGTGGTTTGGTTAGAGACAGCACTGGGTATAGTCCCTGGCCATGTGGATACTCGCGGCTCCCAGAGACAAGACAGTGTGGACAGTGGCAGGATTATCATAAAAGGCCTTGTACCGGATGGACCTGCGCGCAGGAGCAAGAAACTGTACATTGGTAAGTAAATAAATAAGTCAGCCATTGCTGCATGTAAGTGTGTGCCTGCAGAGATAACAGGTGGAAGGTTTTAAGCAAAGAGATTCTTCATGAAAAATTAAATCAATACAGATTTTTTTTTTCATTTGTCTCGTTTTAAAGTATGCATTCTTCACCTCATGCAGTTATTCACAAAAGAAAGCAAAGCAACAACATATTCAGGGATATATTATATAATTCATTCTGATCAACAGATTGATTCATCTGATTGTTGCTATGACATCACATCTGTACCGTTTAAAAATCAGCATAAAAAATTTCACTTCTACTTCTAGTTATGTTGACCAGGGATACAAAACAAACTTTTCTGATGAAATTTGTTAGAAGACATGCAACATGGTTTCCATGTGCTTACACACAAAATTACACATATAACCTCAATGTAGTTCAGATTCAAACTAGATCTAGGATACAAAAATCTGTCTTTTTTTTTTCACCTCATATTCCAAAGATTCTTCCATCCTTTCTCCCTCTTTCTAGCTGTTGATCTCTCCCTCCCCCCATCCCCCCCCCCCCCTCCACCCCCCCCCCCCCCCCCCCCCCCCACACACACACATATTCATGCACAAAATATATGTACAGACATTAATCTCTCTCTCTCTCTCTCTCTCTCTCTCTCTCTTTCACGCGCGCACACACACACACACACACACACACACACACACACACACACACACACACATGCTCACACACACACACACACACACACACACACACACACACACACACACACACACACACACACACTGATACACCTTGTATCCTTTACACTCAGCCATGATCAAGATGTATCGGTCACACATGAATCCATTCCCAAACAGCCACCATAAATTCTCCACCCCCTGTAGTCTGTCCCCCTTCCCCTAGGTAGCATAGTTTTGTTGTCACCTTTGCCACAGGTGTGAATAAGGAAATTGACACCTGCAATTTGTCAGCGCTGATTTCTTGGTGCTTTTTTTCTGTCTTCTTTTTTTCCTTTTTTTTTGTTGTTTTTTGCATCATAAATCAAATATGAAGTTTTTTGGGTCAGAGAGAAATTGATAAAAATGCATACCCACATTATTTGCATAGATAGCATACTACTACCTATTTGGTTATGAAATAACATATATCAAATGATCCATAATAATAGTGATGGATCTCATTATTTCACAGGTCCACATCTTTGGATTCATCTTCCAGTCTGCTCATCTCCGCACATACTTACCCATGCATTCACCATTTCATGTCTGTCTGGTGGGGAAGGGAGAGGGTGGGAAGAGATGACCCATGCGTTTCTTGTTGAGAGAGTGGGGGCTGGAATAGCTCAGTTGGTAGAGTGCCGGACTCATGATCCTGGGGTTGCGGGTTCGAATTTCGGTACAAAGGACTTTACCCTCGGAGTTAACATTGGTTCTGACTCCATTTCCCATACAGTCCTTCGCAGAGACTATAAACTCTGAGGTTCCATGTGTGAACGCACACACAACATATTGCACACACGTAAAATCACATCACCAACTTTCAGAAGAGAAGGCCAGTTTGGCCGTTGGTATGGATGACATGTTACACATAGAATGCACCTTTTCCAAAGATGGAGTATGGCTGCCATAATGGTGGGATAAAAAAAAAACGGTCATACACACACAACTCCACTACCTGTCTAAACAGGCAGTGTCTGCAGGAGTATCAGCCTGCGTACACAGAAAGAAAAAGAAAGAAAAAGAAAGTGTTGAGAGAGCATGTTCTGCTGACATGCTTTATAAATGACATCTTGTTGAAAAAAGGGAAAGCCATTGATAGAATCATCAGTCTTATCCTACAGTCTGTGGTGATCACATGTTGGTCTCAGTTAAACAGCAAACAATGGCCCATCTCAGGTAACTGTCTTGAATGCAGTGCATAGGTGACAAGGACATGTTTGTCTTAGAGCGGTTTACACTGAAGAAAGATTGGGTTTATCACAGGTGTAACGATAATGATTGATGCATTGTGGAAGAGATCTGTTTTCCACACTTTAAGGTTAATATGAGGATGATACATTGAATATGGTAATTGATGGCTGTTTTACGGCAGATACAGGTTTTGTACTGCTACTGTGCTAGATTACATTTCAGTGACTCCTTTAACACACGCGCGCACACACACACACCACACACACACACCACACACACACACACACACACACACACACACACACATGATCAGACATGCACATTCACACACGCATGCATGAATACACACCCACACACACACTCACCCCCACCCCCTGGCCACTTCCCGTCTTCCCTCTCCTCATTTCTACCTCTACCCTGTTCCTCTCTTTGTCTCTCTCTCTCACTCTCTCTCTCTCTCTCTCTCTCTCTCTCTCTCTCTCTCTCTCTCTCTCTTTGTGAGTCTTCCACTTTTTGAATTGTGTTTTTGCTTTTTCTCAGGATTTAAATCCATTCCCTCTCTTCAGTGTCTCCCTTTTCTTGTTTGTCTCTTTTTCGTCAGGCTTTCTGTACTTTCCGCTCATGTTTTCCCTCTCTCTCTCTCCCTCTCTCTCTCTCTCTCTCTCTCTCCCCCCCATCCCCTCCCATCACCTGCCACACAACCACCCTTGGCCTCCCTTATCTTACTCCCTCCTTCACTCCCTCCCTCATGCCTCCTCTCCCTTTGACTGTCTGCCTGTCTGTCTACAGTCTCTCTTTTCTATTCCCATCTTTCTTCCTTGTTGCTCCAGTTAACATTGTATTTATAATCAATGTATTTGTCCATTGCTTTTGTGTTCTCCCCCTCTTCTGGCATCATTCTGGCAATACGTGACATCCTCGGTAATATTCTGTACAGGTGATCACATTGAAAGCATAAACGGCAAGCCAGTCAGGTGGACGAACCTGGACAGAGTGATTTCATCATTGCACCAGACAAGAAAGGCAGGTGTATTGTTGTTACGGTGCTGATCGAAAGAGGATGATAGAAAACACTATCATTTTGTAGTTGTTTTACAGAGATGACTGAAAATGGTGCTATTTTGCTGGTGTTACTGTTGTTGCTATCAAACAGTTCTTCACTGTGGTGTTTCCAATGACTCCCCATGGAAGTAGGAGAAAAAAAAAAGAAGAGGAAAGGCCGCTGTTGCTGATATTTCTGTTATTTTTTTTGTTACTGTTGATTTTGTTGTCGATGCTGTTTACTGTTTTCTCTTGCTGTTTTTTTGTTGTCACTGTTGTTGTGGCTGTGTTTTGTGTTGTTTTTGTCATCAGCATCATTATCTTTTCCAAGATGCGCATTGTGTGAATTTGATGTCTTGTCTCCCTTTGAACTCAGGGGATTTAACTTTATAAGCTTTTTGAACAATCATCATGTTTATGCTCTGAATAACGTATTTTATTTTTGATGATAGAAGTATGGTTTTGTTGATGTGGTTTGCTCATTGTTGCCATAGTTTTGTTTTTTGTTTTTGTTTTGTTTTTATTGCTGTTGCTATTGTGGTTGCTCTTTCTCATTGCATCTTTGTTCCTCTCCTTCCATAGGATTCTTTTTTTTTTCTCCTCCTGTATTTTTTGTTTGTTTGTTTGCATTGTTACTTTCTTTACTTTACTCCTTTATTTTAGTTTGTAAGTCTGTCAGAGTCTGTGAAAGTACCCTCCCTTAGAGAGTGAAGTGTGTATGTCTGTGTGTGTCTGTGTGTGTACATGTGTGCATGCATGTGTGCACATATTTGTACATTAATATGTGTGTGTGCGCATGCAGTGTCTGTGTTTGTGTGTGTCTGTGTGTGCCTAGAAAAGCATTTGTCCATTCCGCTCAATCTCTTTGTGTGTGTGTGTGTGTGTGTGTGTGTGTACATGAGTGTTCATTCATTCGCATGTCTGCATTCCTTAGTACACACGCATGTCACTTTTTTCTTTGGATTCTTGTGTTCCGGTGATGATAAAAAACAATAGATTTACCCCATCATCTCATGTCTACCTGTTCAGGTGCGACTAAACAGTGACCCGCCCCAGCCAACACTCCAGCAGACCCATCCAGCCGCTTACTTGGACACAGGCAGCATTTTGCATGCCCTGCAAGACGCTCCTCAGCCCCCTCGGCCACGCAGGGGTGGAGATGGACTGCAGGGAGTCTGCGTCCTCTACATGTCCATGGAAGGGGTGGGGTCGCAGGAGGAGGAGGAGGGGGCAGGAGGAGGGAGAAGAGGGAGGTGTGTACCGGTTTCCCGAAGGGGAGAAGGTGCTGTCCTCGCTGCGAGGAGCCTTCTTCACACTGGACCACCTGCTGAGTGACGGCGCCATGGACTCTGATGTCAGAATGTGAGAATGTTGTCTGTCGCAGAGCTCAGGTGTAGAATGATATTTTATGTGGCCTGTGGTAACTTGAGAAAAACATAAACTTTCTGAAGTTGTGTACAGAACATTAGCAATCTGTACTTTCTAAAGTAGTGTACATGATGTTAACAGTCTGTACCATACAATCCAGTACCACATGATTTTTTTTTTTCTTTTTTTTTTTCCTTATTGAATGCCATGGCATACAATGCAATTTGCAATGCAAAAGTTTACTGCAGGTCAAAATGATGCAGTGTGAGACAGTAAATACTGTTAAGTACAGGAATGGAGACACTGCATAAGAATGCAATGCACCATACATTGTGGGAATTAAATATCCCACAGTCAACATTTTCACTTGATAACCGAGTCAGTTTTTTTTGAAATATCTCCATGAAACTTTATGACTATGATATTTAAGCAAGACCCTATATCTGTACCAAAAATTGTGCTGTTTTATTCACCGAACAAAAAAGCAAACAAAAAACCCAAAAAAAACCATGGCAAGGCTTTATTCCTTCAGTAAAACTATGGGTTCCAGGAGACCCATGAAGCACAGTGAGGCTGTAGTCCTTCAGAAAATGTATGGGTCCGGGGAGACCCTTGACAAACGGCTAGGCTTTGTTCTTAAACCAAGGTCCCTTGAGATCCACTACCTATGGTGCGCAAAATATCAGGCAATGTATGTCAAAGGTTAGAAAGAAAATTAAAAAAAAGAAAAGGAGTTCTTCTATAGAGCAGGCAAAAGTCTTTCTTAATCCTATATCAGGAAGAAAGAAAATAAAAAAAAAAGAAAAGGAGTTCTTCTGTGATATGATATGATAGGAAATGAATAATGCCAACACAGCGCACTTGCAAAAGAAGACCAGCAAGTGTCATGATAGTTGTGATCAATACCGTACACATGACATACGCGACAGCGCTGGTAAGAGAGCTTGATTCCCATTCAGGCAAGATCAGATAGACGTATTAGGGGACCTGCAGTCCATATCAACTTTGACATGCTGGTGGGTAGAGTATAAAAACGCTCAGGTTACCAAGAGAGAGGCAACCTCCAAGCATAGACGAGCATTCGGGTACTTCTCACTTAAATGTGGCGGAGTCTCAGGCTGCCGCAACTGTTGTGACACGTCACTAAGGTCTCTGTGTGTTGCAGCACCTGTGTGGCTTGTTTATGAAGGAATGTTGCCGTACAGTACAATGCAGTGCACAATACAGTATAATGCATTGCAGTAAAGTGCAAGTCAGTGCAGTGCATTGCAGGACAGAGTAGTACAACATAGTACATCACCGTGCAGCACAGTACAGTGCACTGTAGTGCAAAACTGTACAGTACAGTGCAGTACGGTGCAGTAGAGTAGATTGCAGTATAAAATTATACACCGATATAGTGCACCGCAGCACAGCAGAATGCAGTTCACTGTACTGTACAGAACAACGCAGTAGAGTACAGTTCAGTGTTTGGTGAGTTGCCTGATTGCTCTAATTTAATCAGTTGAATTTCATCTGTTCACTGGCTGGCAGGCGGGCAGATCAGTTCAGTTGTAAGCTAGTTCTGTCTTAAGTCAGAGTCTGTTGATTTTGATTGATGAATTGATTCATGATTTTTCTTCAGGTTGACAGTGCAAGTGGATGGATGCGACATCAACGTCGCATGCCACAAAGAGGCGAAAGACATGCTGATGATTATGGCCCCTGAAAGCAGGTCTGTTGTCATTTTGTTTTTGATTTGATGAGTGTATATGTCCTTGATCTTTTCAAGGCAGTGGTCTTGACAGTCATGGCAGTTTGAACAAGATAATGAAGATTAGAGCTTGCCTTCGCTTCGCTTTAAGCCAATGGTGTCTTGTAGTGCAGTAATCACATGATCTTTCTTTTCCACATCATCCAGCGCTGTAGAGAACAGTAACAGTGGTTTAGCATTATCAAGAAGCAAGCATCATCTTTTATTTTCCTTGATTTTCAAATTACCTGAATAGATGAATTTCCTTGACTGATCGTCATATTACCTGAAACGATGACTTTCCATAACTAAGTGATCCTGTATGTTAATATTCAGTGTTTGATGTCTGTGTGTAATTTCTGAAAGTATTATGCAATTACTTGTTTACATTTTGCAACTGCCAACTTATTCTCTCTTTTTTTTGTTGTTGTTTCTTTTTTTTTCACTTGTGTAATATAGCTGAATGGAATAGTCAAAAAAAAATTTCAATACTCGCCACAAAAGTTTTAATGTAATTTGTATGTGTGTGTTGGTGTGTATGCACGCGTGTGTGTGCTTGCATGAACGTGTGTGAAAAATAAGGATCTACTCATGTTGAAACAACAACAACTACTTTTCTTGTTTTTGTAATTCCAGTCTACAGTCCAGTCAACTGCTAACAGTCTCAAATGATGTACTGCGGCTGATGAGACTTCTCTATGGCTCGCTGGAAGAAGCGTTCTTCCCAGAGCAACATCACGGATCTCTTGACGACTTTCTTTCCTGCACGTTCGCCATGCTGCAGAACAAGTTCAGGGGGGAGAGCACACCAGACGGCAGACTCCTTTGCTGGGTTACATGGATTACCTACCTTTACCAGAAGATGTAGGGGTATGTCAACTTTTAAAAAAAAAAAAAAAAAAAAAAAAAAAGAAACACAGAAAAGAAAGAGAGAGGGAAGAAGAACAGATCTCTGGGTGTGTTTTTTTTTTTTACAAAATGGAAAATTCCATGAAAATTGAAAAGACATACCTTGGAACTTATTTATTTTTGTCAGTTTAGTCCATATTCTGCTAACTCTCTCTCTTTATTCCTCAGTCTGCTTGTCCATTTGTTTGTCTGTCTTTCTGTGTGTCTACCCCTTCCTACATTTGTAGAATTACTGAAGAACATTTCATTATTTTCTTTGCATGACTTTAAAATTTAAGGAATTGATAGTTCGATAGGGGAAGAAGGGGCAGGGGCAGAGGAGGGAGGGAGGGTGGGAAAGCTGAAAGAGTGAGAAAGGAGATTTAAGGTTAAAATTTTTGACTGACAGGCCAGCCTGTCATAATATACACTGCCACCAAATGCATACATATTATTAGAAGTGAATCAAATTATACCGGAACTGCATAAGTGTAATGTATGAAAAAAAACATGGCTGAGTCTTTTCATTTCAGTACCCTTCCTTGATGCTAGTAATTAACAAACATTCAAATAGTGATGGACGATTATTGTCAGAGAGACAGCCTATGAACGCAAATACAAATGGTTTAATGAGGTTGAAATTGGATGTGCTACAGCAAGCATTTTTTTCTATACCAGGCCCCCAAAGAAAAGTAGAAGAAAGAGGTTACAAGTTTTTCGTTCAGGACCTTGGAACACGGAAACTGTTTCTTCTCATCCTCCCTGATGTACAGCATGGCATGTGTAATAGTTTGCTTCTGAATTTATTTGTTGGTTTCTCTTTTTTTGTTTGTTTTAGTAATACAGCTGGCTGTTTGAAATATGGTTCATGGTCGAGTTTTCTTTATTTGCTTTCAGATCTCCATAGGCAATACTCTCACAGAATATGAGTCTGCTGATTTTGGGGACATGGTAAAGCAAAATGCAGATTTAGTCCTAAATACCACTGTTGTCCTCATGTTGATGTCAGTTAAATAGAGTATGAGTATAACATGCTTGTTAACATTTAGTCCTTCATGCCTTGTAAGTTTATTTTCTAGACAATTCAAAGCTGGATTAATAGAAGTATGAGAAATTAACTGTGTAGTGTGTGTGCATGAGTGCTAATTTAAATGTGGATTTGTTTGTGTTTTGCACAGAGAGGGGCTTAGATCCAAATAAAAGTATCGGCTAACCTTTATTCTTATTATCTGACATGAAGTAGCTCTGTCAGCCATTAATGCAAGTCAAAAGTTTAACGGAAATGTATATATTTATTCCCAAAAGTTTTAATCATATGAAATATCTGTGTAAAAAGGAAATCATTAACCTGAGTATCTGTTGACAGGCATCTACTAGCATTTAATACAATGAAGTCTTAGATGAAAAGCCTCGATTTTTCCCTTGATCAGTCATATATTTGAAGATAATTGTATGCGATTATTAGAGAGTGCAGATCTGCACACATCAGGAAAGAAGTTTTCAGTCTGACATTTTCATTTTATGAAATAACAATGTTGGAGAGAGGAAAAAAGAATAAGGAAAAGTAGAGAGAAATATGAAGGTAAGAAAACTAAAATGTATATTTTTCATTTGCATAGCTATCATTTGCTCATTATTATTGTCATGATGATCATTATCATGTGTGTGTGTGTGTGTGTGTGTGAGTGTGTGTGTGTGTGTGTGAGTGAATGTGTGAGAGGGTAAAATGATTTATTTTCATTTGGAGAGGTGTTTGACGACATATTTAACTCTCCTGTTTATAGAAAAAAAAAAGGAAACAACAGAAGAACACATGTGGTTTACAGTGAATATGTTTTTGCCTGTTTCAGTCGGACAGTTTTTATGATTGTCGGAGGTCATTCACTGTGTTGGGCTCCATGGCCTTTTACAAGGTAAGTCTAAAGATGTATTAGACAGCCTGTAGTTTTACGGATCCATAAGAACATTGTTGACTTTCAATGTAAAAGGAAATAATGAACACTCACTATATTTAAAAACCAACATTGTTACATTTTCATTTCATGTTATTGAGTATGCTATGTATTGGGTCTCTAAACATTGATGCCCAACCTGTACATGGAACTGTTTACATTTCCTAACCAAGGATTGTCTGATGCAGATTGTACTAATGCTAATTAACCAGAACCTCTGCTCTCACTTGTTAGTTGCTGTAGGTTTGTTTATCACTGGCATGTAGGTGGGAGCATGTACACACATGTGAATGTATGCATAGGTTCATACATGCACATCTATATGTCAGATTATCTGTATGTTTTGAATCATATCTCTCATTGATGTGGTTGAGGTTGGTTGCCTGTATTTATACATAATTGAAACTTCCATGGCATTATCATAAATGTCAAGGGGAAAAAAAAAGCTTCATTTCTTGCCATTTGTTATCAAATTTTCATGTGTCTCCCCTGAAGAAGACGTAAGAGGTCGAAATACGTCATGTTTTGTCTTGTGATTTGTTTGTCTGTGTTTTTTGGTGGAGCCTTATAAATTATTTTTGAAATTTGTTTACATTTCCGCCTGCAGTTGCCTCACTTTGCAACTAGATCAAATTTTCATGTTTAAAATCATTTTGAATGCTACATTTTGATTCTGTAGTAAACCCTATGTATAGAAATATGTACAACATCAAATTGTCAGCTATGGCTGCACATTGTTTCAGGGTCACGTGACATGCTGCCACCTGCCGGCCAAGGATGCCGCTGATATGGGTGTGTACCTGAAACACAGCGGGCTGCTGGACCTGTCTACCCATCATGCCTTGCATCAGATGCTGGTGTGGCGAGAGGTGTTTCCCAGTCGCCTTTGCCACGAGGTGGCCTCACTCAACAGCGTCTTTGGCTACTCAGAGCCCCACGCTCGCTGGTTTATCATGGTGGTCGGGGTGGTGAGTGAGTTTTGTGTTTTGCACATACGTAGGAGAACTGAAACAGCCAGAGCTCATTTGAAAATTGCCAATTTATCGTAAATTTTTGAAAGAAAAACTTTTCAAGGTATCAAATCAGGTCTGAGAAGAACAAAAATATCCACATACCGCAATTTGTTGACAAACTCCCATGAATATCACTCGCAAGATTCAACCACTGGTCTAGATTTGTGATGATAAGCTGTTGAAACTTCTTTGAAATCATTACACAAGATAAGCAATTGGATTGAGAGGGGAAGCTATGGTCTTTATGTGTGTGGTATGTGTATGGATGTGGATATATATAATTATATATATATATATATATATATATATCAACTGGAATATTTCAGTGGGGATCAGACAGCAGAGAAAGGGAGAAGGCAAGAGGAGGGGAGACATGGGATGGTGAGGGAATGGAAAGGGACATAGTCCTGTTGGGATTGGGAGACTTTTGAACAGGCAATTGTACATTACTGTATGTCAAAAAACAACCACCGTTGGGGTTTCCACAGGTGATATGTTATACTGTTTGTCAGAAAACCGTGTTTTCCAGTGATCTTATTATCAGAGAAGACATCAAATAGACACAAAGATGGATAGATAATATATATATATATATATATATATATAGAGAGAGAGAGAGAGAGAGAGATGTATATGTATGAAGGTTGTCAACCAGATTAGTATATCTCCAAAGTAATTGAAAAAAAGAAAGCTCACCATTCTGTCAGGAAGACTTCACGTGTCATGTTCTATATTCTAACATACTGATGATGTTCCTTCCCTCACAGAATAACACTCTGTTGGCCTGTTTGCTGGAAGCTGGAGGATGCTCTGTGCAGTAAGTAATTTGAAACAGACGCACTGTTGTTACCTGCGTCCATTGTGTTCATACTTGTTTTTGTTCCTTCCGTCGTGTAAAACAATGTTTTGAACAGCACCATTACACACTGTTGTTACCTGTGTACATAGTGTTCACATTTGATTTCATTCCTTCTGTCGTAAGGAACAATGTTTTGAACAGCACCATTACATACTGTTGTGACCTGTGTACACAGTGTTCACCTTTGTTTCCATTCTTTCTGTAATTAAAAAAAAAAAAAGTTTTGAACAGCACCATTACACACTGTTGTTACCTGTGTACATAGTGTTTACCTTTGGTTTTCTTCATTCTGTAGTAAAATAAACAATGTTTGAACAGCACTGTTACACACTGTTGTTACCTTTGTACATAGTGTTCACATTTGATTTTATTCCTTCTGTAGTTAAAAACCAATGTTTTGAATAGCACCATACACAATGTTTTTACTGTGTACACAGTGTTCATCTTTGTTTTTATTCCTTCTGTATTAAAAAAAAATAGTTTTGAACAACACCATTACACACTATTGTTACCTGTGTACATAGTGTTCACATTTGATTTTATTCCTTCTGTAGTTAAAAAACCAATGTTTTGAACAGCACTATTACACACTGTTGTTACCTGTGTACACAGTGTTCACCTTTGGTTTTATGCCTTCTGTCATGAAAAACAATGTTCTGAACAGCACCA